>JADDOH010023249.1:0-394700 GCA_016648135.1 Agrypnia vestita | reverse complement strand
AATAAAACAATCAACTTTGTTCTTTTCCACTTATATTTAAGCCACTTGTTTCACTACATGTTTCGGAAACGTCCGTTTCCTTCATCAGGTGAATTAAGACTGAGGTATGTAGGAATGGTTGTCTGGTGTGTGTGTTGTGGATTCGGTAGAAGTGGAGGGGGTATCTAAGTGGTGGGAGATCGGCAACATTGTAAGAAGGGGTGATGTGAAGGGTTGTATTTGATTATTGATTATGTTATTTGTTGTGTTTATGTTTTTATGAATTTCAAGTGTTTCTAAATTATTTTGTTTAAGGCCGTATGTCTGTTTATGTAGGATGTGTATTTTTGTATTGCTGAAAGTGTGGTTATTTTCTATAATGTGATTGGCGTATTCTGAAAAATTGTGATTTGTGAGGCACCTTTTATGTTCTTTGAATCTTTTTTCAATTGATCTGCCTGTCCTTCCTATATATGACATCTCACAATCTCCACATTCTAGTTTATAAATACCACTACAATGTAATTTGTTAGGATTTTTAGATTTACTATTTTTCAATTGTTTTTCGATTGTATTGTCCGTGTAAAAAGCTGGTTTTATATTATTTGGTAGTTTTCTGGTAATATCGTATGATATTGTATCTATATAAAGTATTTTTCGCCAATTATTGTGTGTGTCTTTGGTAAAAGAGTTGTATATATATTTTTTTATTATGTTTCTTTGGATTTTTTTATTTAAAATTTTTTGTATTGTATCTATTTTGTAGCCGTTGTTGAGTGCTATTGTTTGTATTGTTTTTAATTCTCTTTGGAAATTTTCTTTGCTTAATGGTATCGATATTAATCTAGTTATCATAGAATGAAATGCTGCCATTTTATGAGATATTGGGTGATGTGAAGATTGGTGTATAATATTGTCTGTAAATGTTGGTTTTCTGTATATATTGAATGAAAATGTGTTATTGCTTGTTCTTTTTATGTTTAGGTCAAGAAAATTGAGCGTTCTGTCTGATTCTGTTTCCATTGTGAATTTTATGTTTTTGTGTAGTGTATTGATAAATGTGAGAAATTGTTGTAGTTGTCTGTCTGTGCCTGTCCATACACAAAATATGTCGTCGACATACCTATACCACAGAAGAACATTTTTTACTAAACTATTTTTAGAATTAAATAAATTATTTTCTACAGAATTCATGAATATATCAGCTAATAGGGGACTGGATGGTTGACCCATAGCTAGTCCATCTTTTTGACAATATATCTTATCTAAATAACAGAAATAATTTTGGGTTGTACAAATATTTAATATTTTTAACAATTCGTTTACCAATTTTGAATCAAGATTTTTGGTCATTTCTTTAAATATGTTTTTACAATCTTCGATCGGTACATTGGTAAACAAATTGCTTACATCAAAGGATATCAATTTAGCGTTATTTGGAATGACAGTATATTTTATTTTTTCAACTAACTCTAAGGAATTTTTCACTGTGTATTTTGGTTGAAAGATTTTAAGGTTTTTGACAATAGAAACAAACATTTTACATAATTTAAATGACGGGGAATTACAAGCGCTAACAACTGGTCTAATACTAATGGGGTTTTTGTGAAGTTTGATTAATCCTTGGAATTTTGGGACAGATGGGTTCATTAATATTAATTGCTTTTTAATGTCACTATTAAATACGATATTACAAGAGTTCACTGTATCCTTTACTATTTTTTGAAATTTATTAGTTAAGTCGTTATTTATACACTCAAATATATCACATTTTAAAAAATCACAAATTTTATCATTGTAATTTATCATCAAATTTTATCATTGTAATATTCATGAATTCTGTAGAAAATAATTTATTTAATTCTAAAAATAGTTTAGTAAAAAATGTTCTTCTGTGGTATAGGTATGTCGACGACATATTTTGTGTATGGACAGGCACAGACAGACAACTACAACAATTTCTCACATTTATCAATACACTACACAAAAACATAAAATTCACAATGGAAACAGAATCAGACAGAACGCTCAATTTTCTTGACCTAAACATAAAAAGAACAAGCAATAACACATTTTCATTCAATATATACAGAAAACCAACATTTACAGACAATATTATACACCAATCTTCACATCACCCAATATCTCATAAAATGGCAGCATTTCATTCTATGATAACTAGATTAATATCGATACCATTAAGCAAAGAAAATTTCCAAAGAGAATTAAAAACAATACAAACAATAGCACTCAACAACGGCTACAAAATAGATACAATACAAAAAATTTTAAATAAAAAAATCCAAAGAAACATAATAAAAAAATATATATACAACTCTTTTACCAAAGACACACACAATAATTGGCGAAAAATACTTTATATAGATACAATATCATACGATATTACCAGAAAACTACCAAATAATATAAAACCAGCTTTTTACACGGACAATACAATCGAAAAACAATTGAAAAATAGTAAATCTAAAAATCCTAACAAATTACATTGTAGTGGTATTTATAAACTAGAATGTGGAGATTGTGAGATGTCATATATAGGAAGGACAGGCAGATCAATTGAAAAAAGATTCAAAGAACATAAAAGGTGCCTCACAAATCACAATTTTTCAGAATACGCCAATCACATTATAGAAAATAACCACACTTTCAGCAATACAAAAATACACATCCTACATAAACAGACATACGGCCTTAAACAAAATAATTTGGAAACACTTGAAATTCATAAAAACATAAACACAACAAATAACATAATCAATAATCAAATACAACCCTTCACATCACCCCTTCTTACAATGTTCCCGATCTCCCACCACTTAGATACCCCCTCCACTTCTAACGAATCCACAACACACACACCAGACAACCATTCCTACATACCTCAGTCTTAATTCACCTGATGAAGGAAACGGACGTTTCCGAAACATGTAGTGAAACAAGTGGCTTAAATATAAGTGGAAAAGAACAAAGTTGATTGTTTTATTTCATTATTTATTCATAATGGATTTCCACAAGGTAAACGCCGTAACATTTAATTACTTATCATTAGTTATTGTTTACATTAATGTAAAAAACATAAAGTAATTATTGTATAGTTTATAAGCCAAAATATATCAAAGTTACAACATCCACACGCTTGACACCAGCCGTGCAACATATATACAAAATCAGAAGCATGGGCTGGTAGTGTGCATCTTCGCTGCGATTGCACACGCTGGGCGCTCCCGCGCGCTCAATGGTTAAATGAAATTGCGCGCGCTGCCCCGGCGTCTTATTTCCTGTTACGCATTTACGTCCTTTTTCACGAAATTACTGCCACAGATTGCAGGAAACCGAGAGGACAGATGTTACACATCAAAAACCGTTTTATTTTACAGGGTGTGATAGAGCTTGTCCACAGTACATTGCAAGTAGATTCCTACCTAAATTACGAGTTGAAAATGTTCTAAAAGTTTATAAATATTCCGTTTCCGGTGAGTTATTATCACCTTTTTATCTTTTCAATTTTTGATGGCCGCACTAAAATGGTTCAGTTTAGTGAATCATTCTGTTATGAATAAGTCATTGACGTACTGACTCAAAAATATAAACAAGAAAAAATATTTAATAAAACAAACAAATGAAGCGTTCTAAGAAAAGTATTATACTGACGATTTTGACTTTTATTTCCAAGTATTCTACTAATAAGGATATATTTTCCATCTGCACTTGCTTGTGCATTGTGTTAATATGCCTGTTAACCATAAAACGTCTATCACCTATGATAGAATCATATATCTTATGTATAAAGAATAAAGGAACATCACCATTGTTTAAAGAACAAACAAATTTCGCCAATCATGATACTGATAATCATAAATTAAAACTACTCCGCTAGGTTCCTCATAAAGGATTGATAATGGACAGTTTGAAAAACTATCGAAATCCTAAAGAATTTAAATTCTGTGAGAACACTCATGAACAACATCACATTCCATCAAATGTCTTCGATTCTTAATATGTCTCCTCGAATGATTAAAAAATCCTTCCCACTACGCGACCCGCCTTACTCGAATTTAACGAATGTTGACAAAATCCTATATTATGCTTAGTTATTAATTACACCTGATGGTGAAAGAGATTTCTCCTCTCGCAACTATGGTAGTGATAAATATACCTCAACGTGTGCATATTACAATGTTTAATTTAGTGTAATAAGAATAAATTTACTTTCATTTTAAGTAATAACATACCTACCACGGTTAGGTTATGAGGGCAGACCCACCGCTTACCCAGGACCGTTTTATAAGCAAAAGCTCCTATATCGGTCCTATTCATTCGCCGCCAGGTTGGCATTTTTTAATGCTAAAGGCAACCGTGCAACCCAGCACTGCAAAGCAGAATTGGACTGCACGGCTGCCATCCAAAATTTTGCCCTCATTGTCCCGTTAGTTCACTTCTTTATTATTTAACAAATATACATAAACCACCAAAATATTTCAATACAGAAAGTAATATTTCAATGCATTAACACAATCTATAAGCATATACAAAACACTAAGTGTATAATAACAGTATAAAGGTACAAAGGAAAACACAGAATGTAAGGAGCAAACAGGTCGGGATATTTGAGGGTATAGGAAAAGAAAACTCCTTTTGGGTCAAACAGACAGCACAAAAATAAGTACATAGAAATATGGTTAGGTTAGGTATACAACATACAACTCCACAATGAAAATGACATAAATCAAGGCTGGTAGCTTCTGTTGGAGTTATGATCAAAATTGAACATGGCCTTTCTAAAGAAAGGACTACACACTATTTTGTCCTGATTGACGCTATTCAAGGATCATGTCACTGCAATAATTCAAGTGGGTTTGATGATATCTCCCGGCCCGCTACAGCCCTGGGAATACAGTACAGTCCCGACTGGTGTTTATTGTTAGACCTCAATTCCATATATGGGCGTCGTTTGATCCCGCTGGTCCGCACTGATGAAAACAGATTTTGAAATAAATTATAGGCTTCGTAATAAGATTCAAATTACGTGTATTGCTGTATATTTTGCGACGGTAATAATTATAACGCGAACAATTTTATTTAAAACAAATCTTAAAAACCCGAGGAATAGGCACACACTCGGCATGGATACATCTTCTTCTTCTTCTTCTTTTAGTGCCATTTTCTATCGGAGGTCGGCGATCACGACTCTATTCGCCGTTGCATGGAACAACTCAGTCGAGTTACTCCGCTACCAGTCCCTCAAGTTACGCAGTCATGAGATGCGGCTTCTTCCCACGCTTCTTTATCCACTTATTTTTCTCTTCAATATTCGTAACTCCATATTCTGTATCCTCTCCTTCTATATATATAAAAATCACAAATGAGGTGGTTTGGATATTTGCGATGATACCAGAGGAACGAGTACCAAGAAGAATCCTCTTGGAAAGAAAGCGACCGGTGGGTCTCCCCTGATTAAGCCGGGAGAAACAACAGAAAAAAGTATATGAAAACAGGATTGGGCTTGAGTGCTTAACACGTACGGAAGCAGCACAAGACAGGGGAATATGGAAGCAGCTTGTCGAGTCTTTGGAGTCTTTCACATCAAGATTATCATCATTTTTGGCTCTACATTGCTCTCAAGGTATCCTCCAGAATATTCCTCCACATATGTTGCTTTATTACTAAAGATAAGTCACCATAGCCTCGGCCATCGGTAATACTTCTTCTGTCATCCTCTCCACACGGTTCAAACACCGAAGGCTCCCTTGAGACGCTTACCTCATTTAACAAAGTATAGAGATTTTCACAAAACTTTCTAAAACTAGCCCAAACATACACCTAAAAAAAATTCTTTCAAAAACCTCACCCTCTTATTATTCTAAATCAACACTTATGTCGCAGATGCATACGTAAACCATGGACTGGTAAGAATTTTTGTACTAAACTTTGAGTCGTTGAGTCATTGTCAGAATTAAGGCGCCATAGTACATGATTCACGTTTTTGCAGTGTAAAAACTCAAATTAGTGTAAAGTTTTCGAATCTTGTTGCCAAAATTACAGCTAAACATGCATTAAATTAATTTTATAATGAAAGATCCATTCATTCTTAAAGCATTTATTTAAAAAAAAAAAATTCAACAAAATACTTTGTTATTATCATAAATATTATATAATCCCGAAGCCCTATTTAATCTTTCTAGCAATAGAGTTATCTTTGGTACACTTTTTCTCGAAGTATTTCCACATAAAGACCATATATTTTTTTTATAAATTGAATAAAAATAGTTTCATCAGAAAGTTTGGGGGGAAACATATTATTATTTTTGGGTAGGTTGTTAAATACAATGTTTTCAAAAAGATAAAAATTCACGTTCCGTCTCCTATTTTGCAACATCCAAAAAACCATAAAATGATTATATTTTTTGATTAAATTTTATATGGGTATTAAGATAATTCTATTCTCATTAATGAAAAAATATTCAAAAAAATATACCTCGTGCTCTAAAAATTGAAATAATTCAGTAACAGATCCAGTTAAAAGTGAACAAATCATCTCTTTAGACGTCCACCGGACACCGGTGCTCGTGCGTGAAAAGTGTTGACTCCCGAGGTTTTATCAAAATTATTTATAAAATGCCTCGTAAGCATTATGAGAATGTCAGAAAACGAAAGTTACCATGTAGAGGAATTAGTTTAAGAAGTAGTTTGCCCCAAGAACACAAGTAAATCATGTTATAACACATTTCAAATATCGAGGTGACAGTATTCAAACAATATTTTTAGGTTAGAATACAAAAATTCTGTCAAAATTCACTGTTTTCATCTAATGAATTGAACGTTTTTTTTCATTGTACTTTTATATTTTATTAAAACAATATCATATATACACTTTGGCCTGTATACATGTAAAATTTTGGCAATTTTTAATACTTCATTAATGATATTTTTACAAAACTAAAAACTGTATTTCGCCTTACGTTGACGAAGTAGGGATGAGAAATTTCTTAAATCGACATTTGTACTGCGCATCAGTATACTTTGTACTGTATGATTTTAGCTTTGATTGTTAAGGATTTAGTTTATTTTTGAATTATATTTACATTATTACATCCATATATTTACAATATTGTATTTATAATTTTTAATAGGAGTCCACCCGAAACTCCTATCAAAAAAAAATGCACGAAACTTTGATTAGTGTTGATGAGTCGGATAATAAATTACAGGTAATTTTAAAAATATCTTCCGCTAATTTTTAAGGAATAATACTAAAAGCCCATCTCTGTCATATTACGCTGGGTACCTGGGCATTTTATTACCTTAGTAGAACAATTAAACTTTTCAAAACATTAGGAAAACAACGAGATTAAGTGCGTTTAATGTTATTAATTTTTTTTTTTATTAATTTCGCCACCTCTTTTGACGCTTTATAACAACTTGCCTGACCATCATGTCTTATAAAATTTCCTCTGCATTTCTCACTACACACATTAAATTATTTTTTTTACATTAAATACTAATAAATATTTTTTTAGAAAACAAATGAACATATATAAATAATAGGAAGACGAATAATTGATTTCCAACACGTTTTTGAGGAACTGAAGAAAATTGGTTCTCATTTCTGATCAATATGGATGCACGCTTTGAAACATTTATATATACAATGAAATTAGGAAAGGATTTAAATCTACGTATAAAATGCAATGTAACATGTGCAATTTAAAAATAAGCTTGTCTTCGCACATTGGTGTAATTTAGATATTAACCATGCAGCCGTATCTGGAGCTATGAGCATTGATATAGGTTTTGCAAATTTCCAGCAATTAACTGAGACCGTGGAAATACAAGCTATGACCTGTAAATGTTTTTATGTTTTATTATCCGTGAATATTTTCCTATTGTAACGATCCTATTGTAATGATCTCTTCGTTATGATACGTTAATATTTTCGGTTGCTATGTTTTTATATCCGTTTTTTACGAATCGTCTATGTTTATTATACGTGATTATTATCATTTCTAACGATCTGATATATGATCCATTCGTTATTGTAGGTTGATATTTTCCGTTGATTTTCTGTTATTAAAGTAACTTATATAAATTATTAAAAATACATTTGCTTCAGAAATACAAGTAAAAAAAATGTTTGATCATTTTGCATCATCACCTTGCAGAAATCATTTATCATTTTATTTGACTTGTATTAATGCGAATGAATTTTAAATATTCGACATAAGTTAATTTCACGAAAGTCTTACGTCTTACAAAAGATGATTCAGACTTTTTAATTTCTATATCTTCTTTATACTTAATTATATTTTCACAGGTGTAAGACTAGTAATTAATAACGACCCTTGCGTGACCGCGCAACATGAGCCGAGGGCTGATTGCTTGCCATACTCTAAATATCTAATGTTGTCATTCCAGCAAGTTACGAATGGATAACGAAATTATTATATTTAGATATTTAAATTTTTTAATTGTTATTTAAGTTACTGATGTAGAATATTAAAAATACATTCGCTTCAATACAAGTAAAAAAAATGTTTAGTCATTTTGCACTGTCACCCTTCAGAAATTTGAAAAATATATAATACTTTTTATAAAGTTAATCTGTGCTATTCTGAAAATAGCAATATTGGGATGTCAGATCTTTATACCAATCTTGACAGGTGTGTATAAAATTTTATTGCCACTAATTTCGATGTTTTAAGTTTGGCATGTTTGAAATTAATGAATTCAATCAATCAGAAAGCCCTAAAACGTAAACAAATGTTAATGTATTCACAATTAAAAATAATGAGCTTTCTAATTGATTGAATTCATTAATTTCAAACCGGTCACACATAAAACGTCAAAAAAACGGCATCACAGTGTAATACAATAACTGTCAAGATACAGAAATGGCAATTTTGCTTTAGTTCAGAATATGGATGATTATAATTTTATTTGACTTTTATTAATGCGAATTACTTTTAAATATTCGATATAAGTTACTTTCATGAAAGTCTTACGTTTTGAAAAGATAATTCAGATTTTTTTTATTTCTATATTCTCTTTAAACTTAACCATATTTTCACGGGTGTACGGACTATATAGTAATTAATAACAACTCTTGTGTGACCGCGCAATAAGTGTTGAGCGCTGATTGCTTGTCACATTATAAATATCTAAAGTCGTCTTTCCAGTAAGTTACGGACAGACAAAGAAATTATTATTATTATTTTGTCTTTATTCTACTTTTTAAGTATAACTTCTAACGCGCATACAAAAGTACACGCATAATTTTTTTAAATGGTTTATATTTGAATTATTTAACATTGATATTAAACAAAATGTTATAAAACAATAAAAAATATAGTTTAAATTCACACAATAACATGTTACATGTAATGGAGATCTTAAAAAAATGTTTTTCTTAAAAATCAGAAAAATAGCATAAAAAAGCAAATTTTGAGTGAAATTTCAGAAAGATACAATATCCATTGAATTACGGCCGGCTTTGTGACATCTCTAATATAAGGATCGAATAATTATCGTAGAGAAAAATTTCGCCAAACTTGCAAAACTTACGTTCATGTAGAAAGGGTTACGTATGTAGCACTACGCAGTTAAAAGGTCAGGCGTTAAAGTTTGCACATTTCTATTTCGTTTTATAGTATTGTATATATCTCGATATCGTTTTTTGTGCTTAAATAATACATTTTTGAGCGAAACTAGCGCCATTTTTAGCGGGAAGTGATTAAACTAATTCCAACATTGAAGGTATAAGAGCCTCTTAAGGACTACTAGTTCGTACTGTATAAAAACCTTTCGTTTGGGGAAAATTAGTTTAAAATACGTTATTTAGTCCAAATAAACTCCATGTCAGATTATTTCTTCTTATATTTCATTCATGTTTTACTTTTTAATGAGATACACTGTCCATAATGAATTATGCTCTGGACTTGCTCTAAGTATATTTTATCTATTTGAATTAGCCGTACGTTTTCCAAGCTATTTGCCTTAACTTAATATAAGTAATAGCAACGAGTAGTAAAATAATTTTGTCAAACTAATCACATCACTACAATCATCTTGGGAGTACCAGTGATCTTTTCTTAATTTTTGATTGGATTAATTTTGTTAAACTGCATTTATTTTGACTGATTTTGTGTAGATATTTAGTATTTTATAACGTAGGGGGAAAAGTTCATTGTTAGTAGCCAGAACATCCCGTATTGATTGAAGATGTCCATTATCATGGTAACTTGATTTTCTTTCTTATATTTTTACCATTTCTCATATTTCCTTGATTGTTGGAGAGAGGAGCATACAAACGTGTATTCGGATGCTATTCCGGTGTCTATAATAGGGGTTAGGTACATACACACTTAGTAGGGTGATAATTACGAGCTCATTTTTTGCATTATATTAATATATTATATACAAAAAGACTTGAAGCACTGCTTTCTATAAAATTTCACTTAACCTATTATTTCCTTCATCAAATTGTATTACCTTTTAACATAATGTTGCACTCGAAAACTGGATCACAAGTGCACACATATAGCCTCTTAAATGGAATTTACGAATTCATAAAATTGTAATTTTTATACTTATACAGTATTTTACGACAGTAATAATGATTCCTACCATTAATTAAATGTTCAAAACCTTCCTATCTTTGGAAAATAATTAAAATATTTTTCTGCAAATGAAGAGTTTTCGAAATTGTTATTAGCGCGCAAATGGGAGAAATCCATAAATTCTTCACGGCCTTTAATGAAATTTAAAATTTTAACAACCCTTTCACAAAAATTCTTAAGCCTCAAATATCTCTGGGGGTTCGGTATTTGAAAATAGTCAATTTTTTGACATTTCTGTTTTTATATCATCAAATTTTAAGAGTACAACCGGGGCTTGGCACCGGACTGTTTTTTATACAAAATATACAAATATATAAGCTTCATAAATCCTGAAACGAATTGATGGATTGCGTTTTTCGATTTCGAAATGAAAGCATTCCACGTGGAATACGGCCAGGGTCAGACGGCACCAGATCAATCAGTGGCTCTATAGATAATCCAACTGGAGATAGAACACGACTTTTACATTAGGTGATTAGCCAACGTAAACATTTCACGCTTAAATGGAGATGGTCAATCAAAATATGAAGTTAATGAAACCACTATAAGAATGAACGAATAGATATCGAGTAAGATACGCCGTTTAGTTAAATTGATTATTCTGGTCAACAATTATTTTATTGCCAATTATATTACAGCGACTTGAGGTTGTCCTGCCTATTACTGATCGTTTAAGCTAGATGGGCTCTAAATTTTGAGTTTTTAAATAATTAACGAAATTTTACGGTCACGCGGGGCTTACTTATTAACCGCATTAAAACTGTATTAAACTTTACAAAATTAAATGTGTATAAAGTGGAATATAATGGTAAGCTGATTCAAAAAATCTTTCACAACTTATTCTCTAACTTTTAGAAGAATAAGTTGTGAAAGTTAGCTTCTGAAAATAATCTGAATTGATAAGGCTATAAATATAAATAGAACAGTGGATCCGAAACAAAGGGAGAGATAAAATAGGCACACTTACTCAAAAACACTAACATACACTATAACCTCATATATATGATATATTTTTTATTATTTTAATTTAATCACTTTATTATGTTGCTTTCATATAAAATACAATACTTCATCAAATACAAATAATTATTTTACTATATACCTATCTACATACTATGTTTTGTATTTACACACTATTGTAAACTATGCCTGTCTCAACATAGATATTTCTAGTGAGACAGGCTCAGTCCAACCAAAATTCTATTTTTTAAATTAAATAGAAATAAATAAATAAATCAATATAAATTTGGGGTATAAGAGCAAAGGCAGCAATATTCAAATAAAATTAATGCAGTCTTGGAGGATTATTAATTCATAATGTACTGAAATTGATATTTAATAGTAAATAAAGCCTATAAATTTATCATTTTGGAAGGGATAGAACATAATATCTAGAATTCAGTACATTTTGAATTATTAATCTCGGTGACTGCATTCAAAACATTTTTTGATTTTTTTTTAACCCATTAATGATCGTGGCGAACGGAAAATATTTTTTATTTTGGCCGAGATATCCAGAGAAGTAAAAAGCAAAATTGCGAACAGAATCTTGTGGCCTCTTCTTCCTGGCTGAAGAATCTGAGGCAATGGTTTGCACATCCACAGCCCAACTATTCGGAGCTGCTGCAGGACAACTACGCTGACTTTTCAGGCTCCAGCCATTGTACTCCACTGGTCTTGATATCTTTCTCCCATCCCCCAACTTACAGTAAATACGGTACGGAGGAGAGGTAGGCTCATCTAATGTGAAAAATAAGATGCTCCCTCTCATCTTGTTATTGTAATGTGGAAACGAATTGAAGATTTTCTGTTATTCAAGAACTCGTAACTCCTGTAACAACAAGTAATGATTGTAGTCATTTTTATATAGGTAAAATCTGTAGAAATTTCGATATTGGAATTAAGTAGAAGGTACTTAAGAATTTTAAATAGCAAATTTTCTGAATTTCTAATCAAATTTTATAATAATTATTATCAAAATTTTGAAACCCATTCTTTTGATATTGTTTAAGGTTTACAAATTTAACATACAAATAACATAGGGTAAATTAACAAATAACAGTTGGGAAAATTAGAAATTTTACAAATTAGAAAAGGTGTTAATAGCAAATTAAATATAATAAAAAATCAGGTCCTTTTAAATATGTTTTCACACATAAGTTATTCTTCTCCCATATATTTATTTTTGATTTTGTTAATTTATATACTTCTATTTTTAATTTTATATATACATAAATTGTATTCTAATGAAGGAACCATTGGCCCCGAAACATTTTGGTAATTCAACAAATAAATGGTTAATACGAAAGTCTTATTTGAATTTGAAGTAGTTATTGAAGAAGTAAATTGTTTAAGTTGTCACGATCATTGATGACCAGCCAGTTTTTCAATGTCCCCTACGGAATTTTGTTTTACGATCTTCTAAAATACCCATTTTACCCATTTGTATTTAAAATACCCAAAATTCATGAAAGCGAAGCCTTAGCCTTGTATTGTACGTAGTAAACATATATTAAAAAATAATGTAAAAAAATTTATAAGATTTAAAAATGTAGACAAAAAAATTCTAACTATTAAATTCTTCCATAATAGTAATAAGTATAAACCAGTGGCGTGCAGTTAGTATGAACTTAGATTATGCTGTGACCGACTATATACCTATATTTAAAAAAAATATATACTTATGTACCTATATCGCTGTACACATATTTTGTATTTTTTAACTGTGTACTATTCTGAACTATTCTGAGTAGCTTTAATCCACAAAGATAACTGCACTGTAAAAGAAAAATTGTAAATAAGGATTTTCCAAATGAATAGATATTTTATACATTGGTTATATGGCAAAAATTTTCAATATATTTCGAAGACGATATATATACAACTAAATCGGGAATAATACTAATTTCAGATATATTTTCACAAAAATAAATCAAACATTTTATGATATCTTCGATGGCAATTTTGTCGTAAATAAACATTTTAATAATGCGTATAAAATGTTCAAAACCCTACATTTCACGAAGTTTGTTAATAAATTACCATAAACTAATACCATGTAAATAGAAGCGGATTGAATTTGTGTGATTGCTGAACTCAAAATTCATATAAAAATAATAAAAGAAAAAAGAGCAAAGGTGAAGTAGCCGGCAAACATAGTGAACAATTTTCAGTGCAGCGGGGGAAAGTTTGCGCATGTACACTCCGTGCGCATACTCACCCCTGAGACCCAAAATTTGTCTTCTGCGAAGGTGAAGCAGATGTTCAAGATGTTAGACGGCTACTGTACCTACTCAACATAATCTTTGTGATTTGACAGTTGGAATTCACCGTAGAAAAGAGAAATAGAATTGGGTAGAATTTGTAAAAAAAATGTCATTTCTGCAAGTGACGTGCGCGCAGCTCTCACGTCACTGGAACTATAGAACAAATTTGAAGGGCGCAAACATGTGAGATAAATTATGAATTGACATGAAGTTGGATACAGGAGCGTCGGAAATAAATCGACGTTTTCTTAGGATAAGGATTATTTAATTAATATTTGTTTCCCAGAATCTTTACGGCATCTGTATAAACATATAATTTAGTTATTTTGTGCTGTTTTACAAATTTTTGTAATACATTCTGTTTCGAACAAAAATACGTTACTAAAATTCCCGGAATAGTTAGTATAGGTGGGTGCTACGTAAAATAATGTTATTCCTTGTACAGGTTTATCCAGCGCCGGGAGAGGGAAGGAGTGGAGCAAGGAAGGTTGGGGGAGGTTCTGTACCCCTAATAGCGCAATTAATATAAAAGTGATTATAAGGGAGCTGCCCGCCCAGTCTGAGTGGTGTGTCACGTTCTGAGTTATGACTTATGAGGTAATGTGATGGCTCAGAGCACAGCACGTTATTTTGATATTCAAATATAGTCATTTGTCATTCAATATTAGCTTTGATGAACTGGTAATCCCCCACGTGACACGAGGCGGCGTAACAAATAATTGTCAACAGGCCGACATATTTAGGTACAAGTTGTCTTTCGTATTAAATTATGGTAATAACTTTATTACTGACTACGAAATTTCGATTGTATTTTTTATGTATTGGTATCCCGATAGAATTGAAAAAGTGGCATAAAGTCAATCAATATTTTATGAATGTGTCACAGAGGCGAAATTATATTTTTATATAAAGTAGGTATGGAAGTCTTTGGGTATTCACAGGGCATACGACCTATCGTACGGGTGGCCTAAGTGATCACTTTACACAATGTAACGTTCGCCATTTCCATCCATGATAGAATACCATCATAGCAATATCATTACACATATATTATAAAGGATATTGCTAAAAATTCCAATAAAATCAAAAAAATAGATATTTATTTATTTATTTATTCATTTATTTACGCCTAAATAGGCTTTTACATATGTAGGTATATTACAGTTATTTGCAAAAATAATATAAACAGAGAGAAAAACAAAAAAAAGAAAGTGTATATAATTTACATTATGGCGGAATGAAGCGCTCTCAGTATCGCGCCCCTATACTGTGACAGGCCAGAACCAAACACGTCCGCTATGTTTGTATAATTGTTACCTAACCTGTGTATTCTAGGTACTAGCGAGTTGTAGTGAGCATTTGTTCTAGTATTGTCACAGTAAAAAGGCGTCGGCACTCGAGTAGTTCGACTGGGTACATGGAACATTATTAAGGACAAAATTTCAGGGCTGTGGTAATGCGAGTTTACAATTTTATATAATAAAATCAGATCGGATAAAACTCTCCTGTCCGATAGTGGCAATAAACCGGTAAAATATAATAAGTTTGTATAGTTAAGATTTTCTATTGGGATATGGAGACGGAAATTTATGTAGCGTAAAAATTTATGTTGAATTCTTTCTATTGTATGAACATGAGCATTGTAATAGGGACACCAGATAGATGAGTTGTATTCGATTTGACTTCTAACAAGAGAACAATAAAGGAGTTTGACCGTTTGAATATTTGTGAAGGAATTACAAGAGCGCAGAACAAAGCCAAGTGTTTTCATAGCCTTGTTTGCTATATTATTGATATGGTTTACGAATGATAATTCCTCGTCAAATAAAATGCCAAGATCATTAATTTCAGTAACGGTTTTCAAGGGAGTGGCATTAATCGAGTAGTTAAAAATGATAGGATTTTTAATTGTATGAAAGCGTATAATTTGGCATTTGTCAATATTTAGAAGGAGTTTATTAGTACTGCACCAGTAATTCAGATTGGCCAAATTAAGTTGGATCTTTTGGCAATCTTGAATATTTCGTATCACTTTAAACACTTTCATGTCATCAGCAAAAATTAAAATGTTCACATCATGAAAAACAGTAATAATGTCATTAATAAATAATAAAAACAAGATAGGTCCTAGATGAGAACCTTGTGGGATACCGCTGGTTGCTCTAAACTTAAAGGAAGAGAAAGAATTTATTTTTACAAATAGTTCTCTATTACAAATATATGATTTTATCCAATTTAAAAATTTTCCCCTTATACCTATTTTATTAAGTTTGAATAACAATATGTTGTGATCCACCTTATCAAACGCTTTACTGAAATCAGTGTAAATAGAGTCAACTTGTAGTTTCTGCGATAAAGCATTAGTAATGTAACTTTGATATAATAAAAGATTCGTTAAAGTAGATTTGCCAGGTGTAAAACCATGTTGATTAGGAACAATTATTTTATTTATATCGTTCGGAATATTTTCTAGAACAACACTTTCAAACAGTTTAGGTATGGTGGATAAAATACATATAGGACGATAATTGGAGACATCACTCTTATTACCCTTTTTAAATACTGGAATAAGATAACTTAATTTCCAGGCTTCGGGGAAAGTGCCCAATTCCAGAGATTGATTAAATAATTCTACTAGTGGATAGGATATTGAGGATACACATAGTTTTAATAGTATAGGTGGAATGTTGTCATATCTCACTTAGTGACATCTGTGATCATTACAAGGGAATGAAAAAGCTTTGGATGCCGGCCGCGCTGAGGATTTTTGCAACACATATACGAAACATGAAGTATAATTTAAATATATACGACTTCCAAAATTTAGTAGACATGGTATTCTATCGTTGGTGGAAATGGCGAACGTTATATTGTGTAAAGTGATCAATTAAGCCAGCCGTACGATAGATCGTAAACCCTATGAACACCTAAAGACTTCCATACTTAGTTTCCCATAAAAACATAATTTCGTCTCTGTGAGACATCTATAATATATTGATTGATTAATCATAACCCCGTGACATAAATCCAAAACTGTTCTGAAAAATTTGGACAAACTCAAAATATTCCGACTTAAAATTTTTGGGTAATCACGATTAGAAATCTACCCTTAATGAGTCACAGCAACGTGATAATGATTTTTTATATTTATTGCGGTTAACTTAGCTCTTAAATTTTTTTTTCCAATATACATATATGTTATACGATAAGCTTAAGACTGAGTACTTATATAAACACAACAACATAACAATACATTTAAAAATAAACTAATGCATTCCCAAAAATAGTTATATCCCAAATATTTTATGGGAGTGACTATTGACGTTTATATAGAATATGATCGATCCAGATATTACCAGTTATTTATGTCACGAGTTAATTGTTAGGATTTAAACAGGTACACGTAACGACACGCAACACATTATATAAGAATAGATTCATGCACATCAAATAAGAATGATCTTAGATTATGGGGGCGGCCATCGATATTTGTACAAAACCCTTAATTTTCAAATTAAAAAATATCTAAATAACTTTTGGCAGTTACATAAAAAAATAACAGTTTTCATGACCTTAAACTAGTTTAGACATAACTTAATATTAATATAATGTAATGTAAAAAAAAAAATTACAATATTTCATTGATAAAGTGTTCTTAAAACATTTCAGTAAACCTGTTAGTTATATTTTATCATTGGACAAGCGTTAAATATAGTTTAAACACACATTGGTAAGCGTGTAGTACACTGATGCGACGAGTCTGCCATGTACATTTTGTACAATGCCACATCTCATCAGCGTAAATATATTGTTACGTGGCGTGGCTCACTCGAAAATGAAATGGCACAATTCGTAAAATAAATCTTTTATTATCGCTTGTACATTATCTCTGACATTTTACAATCGCTCGCAATTCAACACTACTGCTATTTTTTATTCAAACACAAAAGAACAGCTCTCTTTTGTTTTTTCTACTCGGGTAAGAACCCTTCTATTTCTTCGCTATTTATTTAATCATGTTAGTTCTTATTTCAACCACTGGGCATACCGGCCCGCCGTTCTGCGCATGTGACACTATTATTATGTTATCTATGTATGACACTTTTCTATGGAACTGTCAAATGTCAACGAACAGCTCGTTACAATATCTTGTTTACGTAAGGAGATCGTTTACATATTTGCATTGAATATGAGTTTTTTAAGTCAATACATTTGTCCTACGACATACTCAACAACAAACAATCATTCGATGTTTATTATTTCTGACTATGTTTGTCATAACCGCAAAAGTAAAAGTATCGCAATTTTCATTTCATTCATTATTAAGTTTGTGGCTTTTTGTAATGTCAATTGCGATTTGATGTCTTTGAACTAAACGTTGGTACTAAAGTAACCTTCCAGCAACAGTCCCAACAATTAACCAGACATCGCGTGTGTGCAAGTATGTTTTTACGAATTTGTAATTATTATTTTTTTTACTTTTAATATTACGTAGTGCAATTTCTATAGCAGCCATTTTGAAACAAAATTTTGGATCAGCCTAATTAACGAACTTAACTTAGATACCTACCAAATATGTACGTATGTATTTTTATATATTGCAAATTGTGAATTTAGAAATATGTCGCTTCTTATAGTGTCTAAAAATGCGTTATATTTCGTAAATATTTGTAAACTTTTTAATTCATAGTCTTCTAGTAATAGGATAATGTAAATACGTACATATTTAAATTTTCCGAAAGATGCTCCATAAAGCCCTTTGCGAAAGAGAGTATTTATATCGAAATCTTCTTAAAAAATAGGGTTCGTGATGGTACGGAGCAAAATGGTACGCTGCTACTGATCAAGAGGACTACAATACTGGACTTGTTACGAAATATTTTTTTATATATTCTTATGATAACAATGTTTCAGTTGTATTTTCAGTAGATTTTCACTATGTTTAAAGTTTATATAGACTGAAAAAAATAACTTATCTTAATATTGCGAAGAGATGTATGAAGACCAAAACTTTAATCTTCGGTTGTGTAAATACTGAATTATATAATATAGCCCACTGCTGATATTAGGGTTCATATATTATTAATGCATAATATACGTAGGTTCCAATTTCGGTTTATTAAATTATTTCTTTCGAGCCCTGGAAAAAACCTAACTAACCTACATGAATTTCGAGCTCACAAACTCGGAATTGCATTTGCAATAAAAAGAATTGCGCTTTTGCTGTGCTGGTAGATATGAAAAAAGTACACACTTATGTCGCGTCAATTTAATGAAATTCTGTCGCGACGGGGTTTAATTATTTACAGATGAACATCATACACTCCTATATACACAACATACGTTGTACATATAGGAGTGTGTAATGCACATGCTGATTTTACACGTGCACGCATGCATGAAAAAAAGTTTATGATTTATTTGACCGCTGTTTTGTTTTAGTGAGCTTCGGTCAATTGGCATTTAATTGGTGAGTAGATATAGCTCTACACAGCAAAACAATGCATCGTCATACGGCATTTAGGAAAGTTTTACAAGAGCAAAATGCGCCGCTTCAATACTTGTTAACAAATCAAGACCCAATCTGCCTTCGTCTTTGTGGCTATTTATCTCAGCTCAGATACATCTTGGGAGTCGCTCCTCTGGTATTCGTAGTTATCATATGATACATATTTTCTTGATCTCATTCTCACTATAACAAACCACAAAACTGAGGTACAATTTCAGACGTAACGTGGTCTTCACTTGCCTTATACCTACATACATGAAAGTATACAATCATCTGCCATTCAGTGAGGATCACCGCATTAAGGTTTATTTTAATGAATTATCAAAAAAATAACATGTGTAGTCCAACAATATCTGCGTGGTGAAAGAAGATAGAAGAATTATTTGCCAGGGGTGAAGAAAGAGAGAATCGGCGATCCTTATATCCAAAACTGGAGAGAGATGCCGATAGTCATTAAAAACCATAATTTTTTTTTTGTTTAGTTAGTTGTACGTGAAAAATATAATAACAGATCCAACCTTTCACACATTCTTTCATTCGTTGAATATAAATTAAACTAATTCAATAATGTTTTTCATTTTAATTTTGGTTGTTACGGCAAGAAGTGCCTTTGGACCAGTTTTTTTCTCGAGCCTTTTGAGTTCATCGGACGTGGGGTACAAGGCTATTATTATTCGTTATCCATATCCAAGATATGCAGTAATATTGCGGCATTTTTTATGCTTTTCTTGCTGTAGTATGATAACCGGCCAATATACAGGTACATAAATATATTAATACCTATCGCAAGTACATAAATCTGGTTTGAGACGCCCTTCTGGTAATCAAACTATTATAATGTACATATATATATATACCATAAAGAGAATTTAGCATAAATTATTAAGATTTGTCGATTTAAAATTAAATTTACCATTTTTTTCAATTAATTACAACATGCTTATGTATGAACTAATGTCCTTAGGGCCGACTATATCAACTTGGATTATAGTCATCTTTCGTAAAAAACATAGATTTCTACGAAAATGAGTCGGTGGAATGATTGGTGGAAAACACAACACAGTTGCATTGACAATACGTTAAAAAGATATATTATATTACGATAATACGAGATATATTCACCCATACTCTCATCACTGCCGAGACTACACAGACTGGGCAACGACAACAGTGAATTTTTAGATTTAAAAAAATATATATATATTTACGCTTCAGGCTTAAGAGGCCCAATTACAGAAGCAAAAAACATTACAAAAGGCATAGGTATAGGCAATAAGTTAATTTAGTTAAATTATAGAAGTCTAACAGAGATTAAATAATTTATAGGAGAAACATGTATGAAAATATTTATATGGTAGCTACAGGGCTTATAACCTGTGCGAACTGGCTAAAGTGATCAGCAGTGCAACAATCACCAATACAATTACAATACAATAAGAGCAACCAATACAATAAGAGCATCCACACATGATCAAATTTTTTAAAGTTCTATATAATATGTTGTTTTATCTGTCTTTTTTCAAATATTTGAAAGAACTATGCTACAGCCACCTATGGTCCAAAATTAGTAATTACCATGACACAGTATACATAGATGTCGCCGCTGATAATATAACTTTTTTACTTACATGACGTCTCCCTTTACTTACCACATTACTACTTTTTTTAAATTAAATTAATTAATGTTTTAAAGAAAACACATTATTATTGTGAAGTTGCAATTTCAGAAATAAGAAACGGATTGTTTTAAAAACGAAATAAAAATATTAATCAATGAAAAAGAGACTACATACATACAAGGTCGAAATTTTTTCGTTAACTTACCAAACTGCCATGGCGAAATTGGATAACGCACCATCTCCGGATAGAATGGAGGTCCGTTGGTTCGAATCCCGGTAGTAGTTAAAATATTATTTAGTTAGTTTGTTTTCTCTGTATGTCTTTTCTAATTGATTAATAAAAATTTGTTGAATAAATTAATTCATTATTAAACTTAATTATGATTATAATTAATTATTAAACTTAACTAAAAAATTGATAAGTCGGTATTTTTTAAATCAATCTAATTTATAAAAACGAAAATAATTGTAAACTATACTTTTCTCTGATATCTTGACCCCTGCCGTGATCAGATATCATATCGGGTCCATGCAAACATTTGAGGAATCTTTAATATCATCTCAGGAATGTGAATATGATACCCCCAAAATTTTAATATCTATTCCATTTTTGGTATTTTTACATATTCATGACATTCCTTGTAAACATCGGTAAATATTTTTTTTTTTTTTTTTGAAAATCGTGATTTTCCAATATGGGAAAAAAATTCCCTGAGTATTCATACAATATTATAACACCCCAAAAAAGGTCAACTAAAGAAAATGAATAATGCAACCTTTGTTATTATTTACAATGTTAATGAAAACAAATTTCCTTAAAACATGCAAAATAATCTACATTTTGAAATGTATTATTTATAGGAATGTACAATTTTTATACTCGTGCACCTATCAATCAGCCTATCATTTTTTACTCATACTTCTAAAAGTAAAAAATTATCGAATAATCTAAACGTTTCTCGAAATAAAAGTGCAATTAAGGATTTGATTTTTATGTAAATACCCAAAAATATGGAATTTTTTTAATTTGAATATTTCGAATCCTTCGTCATAATTGTCAGATACAAATTTATTTAACGGAATCAAGTTTGGTTCCAACATTATTAAATCTGAATAGGGTAAATATTATAATATTGTAAATTATGTTGGCGGTATTTGATATTACGCTTAAAGATAAATTACTTAAAAATAATACGTTTTGGGTCTAATAACCTGTAAAAAAAAAATTCTGACACGCTATTTTGAACAAATTAATTAGACCATGGTACCAACATACCATCAAATATGGCACCAGTTTAATCCAATAAACATATTTTATCTTAAATCCTAAAAGTGTGGAAGTTTTCTATCAAAAGAATGGAATAAGCATATAACTTATTGAATAATAGAAGAATAATTTTGTCAGTTAATTATTAATCAATAGGCGACATTTCCACTTCCCCCCCCCTTTGCCCCTTCCTTTCCGATCGATGTACTTTCAATGCAATCCGTATTGTTCTACCGAATTTTACATATATATTCTTAAGGACATGGCGGTAAACGTAGGCCACATCTCCCCCCATGGATATCCCATCCATCTCAGCCTAGGAGGCTTTGCAAAACAATGGAACCTTTGTAACGAACAGCTAGTTAAGTATAAAACCACTATTTATTGAATTATCTACATAAAAATATACATGTAGGTACATATGTATTTACAACTTATTTTCTAATTAGCTTTTGGAAACAAACCATTATTTTGATATTAACAATGGTTTAGAATTTTTACGTACAAATAACATAGAATTACAGTTCGATAAATTAGAAATTAGATGACGTGTTAATACCAGATTAAAAATTATAAATTAATAAATCCTTATTGAAAACAGTTACCTTTTAAATATGTTTACACAACAATTCTTAGTGAAATAGTTATTCAACTCCCATATATTTGTCAATTTATGTTTTGTTTTGTAAACCTGTATCCTGGTGAATAGACCATTGGCTCCAAAACATGTTAATTCAATAAATAATGTTTTTATAAAAGTTATTTAATATGAACAAAATACTATAATATTTGCGCTTTCAATTTGGCTATACTTGATTGGTATTATGCAAAGGTGATATTGAAAATTCTCAATTTCCGTGGCTTACGTTCCCGAGACAATAATTTAAAAGACAACTCGGTGTTGAGCAAGACGCAGTCGCCGCTTCCTTGTCAACGTCCGTTGCAGCCGGCGGACCCGCGAGATGCGTTTATCTGCACAAACCTAGGAACTCCACCTTCCGTACTGCGAGCTAGAGAGACGTCATGTCCTGTTATTCTTTAACCAAAATAGAATACGACGACTGCAGCTGACAGACTATAGGAACGGCCATCTTCAAAAGAACCGGTCGATGAATTATGTACCCCTGGTATGCATTTTCGCATCTTTGTCAATGTTTAAGATTTTGAAAATCTCGCTTAATTTCTATGCATTTAATTTTTTTATACTAATTTTATCTTCATCTTTTATTATATATTTTGATTCATTTCGAAATTGCAGTTAAAAATAAATATATACATATATAAATATATGTATATGTTCATGTTCGTCTTTTTAGGTGAAGATCTATCTCAAGGTAGCCTTTGTGTCTATTTATGTAGTATTTATTTACGAGACCGTATTTTATTTATTCAAATTTAAAACAAAATAAACATTAAGATTGTTTCATCCGTAAAGGTAATATGAAAAATAACTAATTTAGTTTTGAAATAAATAATAGTCCCTAATTTTGTAAATATTAAATAAAATAAAAATGATACTGTTAACAATTTTTAAACAATTATTTAAACAATTAAACAAACAACAAAACATAAAAGTGATTATAAAGTACCAAAAATGAAATAAATGTGACATCTCCATTTTCATAATTTTGAGATAACCTTAAAGAGATGGCCAAAAATGTCACTCATAATAAATGTGTTTTGTCAATTCATAATAAATGTGTTTTTGCAATTCAAATTGCTTTAAATTAATAAGGATATTTCATGTTTTGTTTTCACAGCTTTAAAATAATTCTATTTTCTATAATTTTTTACCTACATTATTTTTCTTCTTCGTCTGAATTCTTCTACATTCTTCTACAAAATTTTTCTTTCTACATTTCTAATTTTATTTTTTACATTCATGACTCATTTTGGCTAAAAATGGAGATGTCATATTTTGATATATATATTTTTTAAATAAATAGAGATGCAAACACGGAAAACGTGTCACATCAATATTCTTACTATTTTCAAACTAAGCTAAACGCTTGTGCTATGAAAATAGGACTTTCTTTTTGGTCTGGAGTGAGGTTCGAACTCGCGACCTTTGGATCACGAGGCGAAAGTCCTAAACACAAGACGAACAAGCTACTCTTAAGGTCACAAATACAAATTCACATTGTAATTTTTAAATTTCCATGTCGTTTTCCTCTCTGAAAAGTTTACCTACAAAAACAAAAAGTTCACAAATCCACTTAATTGATTAATTTAAAATCCACTTAATTTATTTAATGAGTATTTTAAAGAAAATTGATTTTCCTGAAATGTGCCTACAAAACGTTTCGTTAGGTTAGGTCAGGTTAGGATTGTGTAAGCGACAACGATACCTCCCGACATCCTCTCATTTAAATAAATAAATTGGTAAAAAAATTCATATTCGCATAAGCATCATTTTTTAATTACTGTTCAGAATTAATCACGATCGGCAATTCTTCTTTGTGTTCAAATCCTCAATTTACATCAATTCCATTTTTTTATTCTTTAACCTTTTACAGTACAGGCAGAATTTTTTTTAATGATATTGAATTTTTTATGACATTATAGATGTGGATAAAAAATAATAACTAAAAATTCTTCGTCAGTTGTGACTACTTTTTCCTTTAACCGAATAAAAGTGATGTTATTTTTATTAAAATTTATTTATTTACAAACAATACCTTCCACTTAAGTATTATTTATAGAATATATTAATGAATTTATAAATCAATATTTTTTCAATCTACTTACCTACATATTGGGCTACCTACCACTATATATGAGATAAAGTCTATTTGAAAAATATCTTTAATATTTAAATTATATTTAAAGCAATATGGAAATTTATTTTATTTTAAATTTATTTTATCCGTGACGTAAGAATGTATAGATTGTGAAGTTAATATATACATCAACAATATAAATCAATAATAAATTCTTATATAAATCAGGTTAAACACTATAGCCCATTCATCGGGGATTGGGTTAAGCTAGCTGAGCTACCCAGATTGATATCGGCGCTTGCAAAATCTTTTTGATTTCAAGTGCTTTGGTGGCGTCTCATACAGGGCATAAGCCTTGGGCCAACCTATAAAAAGACTTCCATACATCTTTCTCATACAAATAGTTTCGTCTCTGCGAGATTTATATAATTTATCTTAATTGATTAATCAACCCCTTGTTGAAAGAATCCAGTAAGTGTGTTCTCAGAACATAGCTACGTATAAAAATATTGTCCAGTTCATACCTACTCATTTATCGCATCTCGTGGGAATGTAACCCTCATTTTGTTTTAATTATCGTTTTTGTATTTTTATTGACTAGCGGAACTCCTTTAAATTTTGTAGCCCTTTGAGGCTAGCTAAAAAGCTAAAAAATGTACTTTGTATGTTCACCTGATCGTAAATAGTTCCCGGCAGATGACGGCAATTGGAGCGAGAGCCTTGGCTGATTAAGCGATCTCATCCACTGAACACTCCGTACAGCTTATAACGAGTGCTTACATTACAGTAATAGTACGCAGGAAGTATTAACGCAAACAAATATTGATAATCAGTGTTTTTATTTTATTTGATCGAAACAGTTTTCTCAAAATAATATCACGAAATGGTAAGCAAAATAAATTGCGCCCTCTCCGGATACCATGTGATATGTCACTTTCAAAGAACACTCTGGAGCAGCCTACAAATATCTACAACCTTCGGGTAGAACAACCTAGAAGCGACGGAAACCTTCTCCTAAATACTCGAAAAGTATAAACTAATCGAAAGACGCATACGGCATATATAAAGCGGCACCGCGCTGCGCAACGGAAAGTTGTTTTGACATTTCGATCGGTGCGAAGTACGCACAGAACGACGGTGGTGTGCTCAGTTGTGGAACTACGGAGCGATAGATGTCGAGCGAAATAATCAAGCGAGTTCTCACCCAAGTGGTGAAATAAATAAATGCGACTATTACAAGCGATAATTGGATGAGATGCTATAGCGAATATTAAATAAGGTTTACCAAACGATAATAAAGTGTTGATGCGGAGTTTCGGAGCGACAGATATCGAGCAAAATAATCTAGCGAGTTCTTACCCAAGTGGCGAAATAAATTAATGCGACTATTACAAGCGATAATTAGATGGAATGTTCTAGCGAATGTTAAATAGAGTCTACCAAACAAAATAAAGCGATAGCTTACGAAATAGTGTGGTGTAAATTATAGCGTTAAGCTTAAATCGTTTCATGTGACTTTGTCCATTTAATAATTAATTTATCACGTATTAATAAATCGCAAATTAATTGTCCGTGTTGTCGTATATTCTGCATATGAAATACCCGTTCACAAGCATTCTTTCACTGCAACAAAAGCAACACATCTCACCAAAAATACTCCACGATCAACAGACTTTTCATCCTAGGAAACGAGTTTGCACAAATTGCAGATATTCTCAACATTAATTTAAGTCGTTACCGAAATTTCCTTAACGAACACTTTACCCTTCATTTATTTGATTAAACTTTGTTAAGGTTAAATTTGGTATTCTATTCCAGAGGCACGAATTTCGGGCGTTTTTTAGAGCTTTGTAAAAAAACAAATAATATTTTTGGTACATTTTTTTAACATTCGTTTATTTATGTTTTAAAAATACATCAAAAATCATAAAAAATTCAAAACTCGAAAAGTTATCGGCTGGTAAAGAGGGGGGTCCAAAAAAAGTGGGGGGTCCTGGCGTGCATGGTTCCGACCCTTGTGGTCATTTGAAACAAAAAAATTCAACGGATACTTAATTTGTAAAGATGTCGCTATCGTCCCTAACTCGGAAATATAAAAAAACAAATTTAAAAAAAATGGCGGCCGTTTGAAAAAAAAAATCTTTTTTCACGTTTTTTTAAAAAGTTTAATTTTCTTTTTAAATAGTAAAAATAACAATTTCTACTTTTGATCTGCTAGAGGCGGTAGAGGTATGTATAAAAAAGGTTCTCACAAAAATTTAAATAAATCGGTTTAGTAAAACTTAAGATATCATGTACGCCAGTTTGAAAAATGTAGTTTCTAGAAAAACACATTTAAAGTTTTGAGTAAAGTTTCAGTACGGTATACTTACATTTTTTTAACCGGCGATTTCTGCTCCATACAATGGAACTTCCTCCACTTCAAAATGTTCATATTAGTTAAATATACATTATTTAGGTATAGAGTATAAAAAAGGTTTTATGGGGTAATTCATCCGCAGGTAGTCGGGCAACATCTATCATCTATTGTTTTTTCTTGCCGAGTCATATAAATCGCTGTATCTCGGTAAATAATTGGAATTTTGAAAATTTCTTCTGAGGACATAATTCTTAATGTCGAAATATACAAAAAAAAAAAATTTGATTTTTTAAAATTTCTAGACTAGAATACCCCCTTAATACATATTTATATGAATACATGTATTCGTTCTCACTGATATACACTTTCTAATTTTGTTTGCTTAATAATGCTTGTGAATTAATGCTTGTGATTTATGTACTTTTACAGAAAGATATTGTGTTATAAATTTCATAAGTATGTATGTACATGTATAAATTTTTTGACGATCATGTAAGCAGATATTATTCACATTTATAATAAACACTGTTATCTAGATATATATAAGTTGCGAGCATTTGGAGACATTTGAAGATGTGTTGTCGTGTTGCAGACTCTCTCCCCGAAGTGTGGGAGGTGCTGGCCCGCCACGGAGCCCTGGAGGCCGGCCACCAGCTCGCCCGCAAGTCCGCGCGCTCCCCCTCCCGCCGCCTGCGCTTCGGCCGCCGCTCCGACCCTCTCGTGCCCCCCCAGCCGGTGAGTTCTCTTCTCTCCGTCCTCCGTCCTCGCCACCGTCCATCCAGCTCGCACTCCATCCAGGAGCAGCGGACCGACCGAGAATCACCACAAACCGACATTCTCATTCTGCTGATTGTTACCCACTCGAAAATACACAACACATTTTACATTTTACAACATTCCGCCTTATAGGTCTCTAGCTGTTCATACCCGGCATTGCTTAAGTTGAAAATAAATTTAGGGGGGGAAACAAAGGTTCGATTCGAATGATATGGATTTCTATACAAAATATATCAGGAGGAGTGAAAACGGTAAAAGGGGAGGGAGGAAATGTCACCTATGTTACTCACTAAAGAATAAAAATTTCTATTCGAAATTTTGAGTCCGATCGGTCGAACGGTACAGATTTGCTTCAAAAATATATCAGGGGGAGGGGAAGGGGTAGAAGAATAGAGGGAAATGTCGCCTGTGTTACCCGCCAGGTCCTAAACCATAAGTATGCAAAATTTAAATCGAATCGGACAAACGGTGTAGACAGACAGACTGATTGACAGACAGAGATTGAGTTTTATAGGTATAGATTACTACCCCAACACTCAGAAATAGGTGGGATGTATTTATTTATGTGTAACATCTTTCCTCTCGCTTTCTTGCAATCTGTGGCAGTAATTTCGGGAAAAAAGGACGGAAAATGGACAAAAAATCATCGTTTATAAACAAATCAATGTCCAGTAAGTGCCATGCGAAGACGCACACTACTAGCTAATTCTTCTGATTTTGTAGGTATATGTGTTGCGAGGCTGATGTCCAGCGTGTGGATGTTGTAACTTTGATATATTTTGGCTTATATCTTCGAAACTATCAAATAAATACTACATTTTTGACACAAATGTAAACAATAATTACCCTTAATGATTTTCATCCACAAATTTCATGTAATTTATGTGATTATTTTTAAATATTTATTCATAGTTTTCATACAATATGTATTGCGGTACACTACCGCCATCTATGAAAATAAATAAAAACATTTAATTGACCAAAAACATTTATAAATAAAAATGCGTATGTAGGTATACGGTACCTACCTAGTGCGGCAAAATTCAATAATAAATAAATGCACATACATTTTCTTTACTTGTATTTACTAATTAATAAATATACATGTATAAGCTTTTTTTAAATTTTGTTGTTAATTTCTTTTGCTGCTCAATTGATATTTTTAATTGTGAGATGTCAAAGGTTACACATTATATGCGACAACTGTAAGGCTCGCTCGTTTTTTTTATTTATTGTAACTACTTCATTAATTTACATACACAAATTTTGCACTTTTAGACGAGACCTTTAGAAAGTAATCGTGAATCTACATGGTCTAATTAGTGTGATATGTTTTGAGAGGAATGCAAGGAATTATTAAATATTGTCATTAAAAACCCAAGAAGAAGAAGTTTTTGTATCAAAATTTTTTTTAACGCTTCAACAGGCCAAGAGGCTCAATAACAGAAGCGAAACACATCACAAAACACCCAGGCTTAAGTAAATCGCATAGATTAATTGTGACCTCACCGAGAATCGAACCCGGAACCCTCGGTGTGAGAAGCCAGTGTCATACTCACTGGGCTACGAGGGCCGCCATGTAAATTTTATACACACGATGGTGCAATATAACTTTTCTGCACCCAACGGTTGTGTAGTAATGGCATATAAACCATTTTAAATTAAAATTGGTACTCAAGTTTGTGATACACATACATAGATTGTAATATAGAACCTCCACAACGCCTGGGTGTTCTTAAAAGAGACCTGTTTATTTGATGTCATCATGAAAAACAATAATTGCATCATAAATCTGAGGATTTGCTAGAAATATTAGTTTTTGATGAATATTATATCAAATTAGTATTAATATTATTTTAAATGTTAATAAAAACACTATGTTTCACACTTCTGTTATTTTCTTCATCCAATGAGTTTAATATCAAAATCTTAAATTTTCGTCACAATGATAGAAATATTGACTGGATGAATGAAGAAATGTCTTGGGCCCGAATACAGAGTCAATACTTATACGATTTTAAGGTTTAAGGGACCACTCGAAAACGTAATTTGTAGTCAGAGTCAAATCTATATTCGTTATGACGTCACACACTTCGACAAACGAAAGGAATGTGTCCACCTTACAATTGGGTATGAAATTTCTATGGTTCTTCATTTCACAGTCAACGCTTAGCGGTGCGCATGCGCATTATTGACATTATTGTAAGGAAACCGGCCAAATATCTACTTTTTTTGACAGTTGTTGAAAGCTGCTCGATACCTTCCTTTAAATTTTACTGAAGTTGAATTTATTATAATCATGGCGAATTTTGACCTGTTGGACGGTAGTTTTACGGAGTATTATGTTCAATACCTCGATGAAATAGATAGGATGAATAGGCCGGTAGCAATACGACGGTATTTGCGGGATTTTGAGAATCCCGTTGAATTTTACAGTTCTCAAAATTTTAAAATGAGGTTTCGGCTGGAAAAGTCGACAGTGATGGAAACAATAATGCCATTATTGTTTCCAAATCACAGTGTTATTACCAATCGAGGCCTGCCGATTCCTCCCATCATACAAATTGCGGTAGCGCTGCGTTTTTTTGCGACGGGAAATTTTCAGGTATTTCATTATTACCAATCGAGGCCTGCCGATTCCTCCCATTATACAAATTGCGGTAGCGCTGCGTTTTTTTGCGACGGGAAATTTTCAGGTAAATACGGGGAATTAATATTTTATAGATGTCTCACAGACACGAAATTATATTTTTATGGGGAAGTAGGTATGGAAGTCTTTGGGTGTTCATAGGGCTTACGACCTATCGTACGGCTAGCTTGAATGATCACTTTACACAATGTAACATTCACTATTTCCACCCATGATAGAATACCATGTTTATTAAATCTAATCAATAGTATATTGATTGATTATTGATTGATTGATGTCACTGTGACAAAAAATCCAGTACTGTTCTTAAAATTTGGACAAACGTGAGTCCGTGCTGTTCATCAATTATAAATGTCTCTCTTCGGGAAGCGACGATTCTACTTATTATAATTTCAAATACCTTAGCTGGTGCAGAAAAAATAGGTACAGGTCTGTAGTTTTCTACAGATGACATAGAACCACTCTTATATATTGGAGTAACTTTTGACATGTTTCTGGGAAGATCCCTTGGGATCCCTGGGAGATCCCCTGGGAAGATGTAGTAATGGAAAGATTATACAAAAAATAAACAGATTTTTTTATTAGTTCCACACAACCCTTTAACAGAAATGTTGGAATGAAATCTGGACCACGAGAATGAGTATAATGCATGTTTATTAATTTTTTAATAGTGTCGGACACATCTTTCTCACTGACATTTTGAACATCAATGGAGAATATTGCTTAGCAGTATTAACATTGAATATTACAAACTCATTGAAGTCAAATAATTGACATATCTAATAGCAAATAATTTATCTCCAACAATAGTTCTATTTGATGCAGATACTTCATGGCATGAACATAATATTTCACATGTCAACAAAAATATTTAACAGAGCAAGCCCTGAATGAACTTAAAAACTTTCTCCTAATTCACTGTAAAATAACAATTATGCAATCACAACTTCTTCCCGTTTGATTATGCTAATGTGTGTTAATTTGGATGTCAATGTAGAGTATCTCAACAAACTGGAAGGCCTTAAAAACTTATGTATCCGTTCAATCTTCAACCTCAAAAAATTCCATCACATGTCATCTTTCCGCGATCTTCTCCATTGGCCTACAATCCAATGCCGCAAACCATGACTTGTCTCTACTTTACAATCCTCACTCACATCAAGTATCTTACCAGAACGGAACTTCTGAGAATGATCAAGATATATGTACTGAAATTTGTTCTTTTTACCTTCAGTTGCTCTTGGATATTGTAGGTAATGAAAATCCTTTCCTACATTAATTTTATTCTGAAAACTATTTAAATACTTATTTACCTGTCAATGCATGTATTTTCACCGAACTGAATATATTTTTCAATGTTTACTGAAGACATTGAAAAATACATTCCTTTTAATTTTTTGGTGCCTTAATATGTTCGTTAGTACATATTTAAGCATATAATTTTGATACTGTAGTTCTTCGAATAAACTATGTCATTATGTTTAAAACAGAAGATGAATATAAACGAAATTAAATGCCTGGTAAAAGTATTAATAATTATTGACAATACAGCACTCGTTGCTATTACAAGATGACAGGTAAACAAAAACGTCAAAAAATGCCAAAGATTCTGCTTTCCGCGTTAGTTGACTTAAATCGCATTCCAGAGTCGTTACTTGAACCAGTCAGATACTTAAAAGAATTAAACGTTCGTAAAATGACGCGTGTGTAAATTAGTCCTGGTTAGATTGTAGCTCTCGTCTATTTGTTTTTATCTTTGGCATTTTTCTTTTCATTTCTTACAGCCTGTTGCAGCTTAACAAAAAAATACTTGCCACTGTACTGCCGAGATACTACTAGCCGGACATGAAGTCATCAATATATTTAATATGTACATCAAGAATGTTGAAGTAATTCCTCCCACGTGACACAATAGCTAATAATCGCAGTATGCAACATGATATTTAGGTAAATAAATAATTGAAATTATGGCACTTATTATGACCCACGTATTAGATATTTTTACGAATTATAAATGGAAATATATCGCAAAGTGGAAGAAAAGATAGGTGTATAAGGTGATATGTCATTTATTTCATTTGTCTATATCATATGATTTACTAACCAAAGTATTATTTTGAGCTTTAAAAATTATAATAAAATGTTCATGTCTTAACGTTATTAAGATGAAAAATCACATAAATGTATAATATATATTGCAATAGTAAAATTCAAAAATAGTACTTCTGAACATACATATTTCAAAAAATTTATTAACAGTAATATGAAATAATAAAGCAACATGATTTATTAATAAATAATAATTGAGAAAAAGAATTAACTGATATAAAGAAAATGTATTTTTTCATTAACGCGGTGACAGGGAAATAAGTATTTATACAGAACAGAGCAAAAAAAAGTTCTACCAATTCACTAACAAAAGAAATGTCAATACAGAGTAAAAAAAAAATACAAAAAAGGGACAAAAATCATCTTGACATACGTGTTACATATCGCTCAATAATAAAACCACAGAAATGAATGTGTGCAATGTATGTAGGCTCAAGCCATATTGCTTCCAAAATAGTACAATTCAATATTTGATAAAATGTAATTTTTTTCTTTAATAAATCAAATAATTAAGAAATATTAATTGACATAAGAAAACATATTTTTCGATGTTGAAGTATCAAACATAATAATTTCGTTGTCTGTCTGTCGTGTAACGGCTGGGGATGGGGCTTGAACGCATGTTGCTAAGGTCGCCTCTCCGCAGATTATTAAGCAGAAAAACTTAGGCATGTTAAGATAATACAACATGAAAGAATAAAAATTTAAACAAGAGAACACGTTTTCAGTAACGCAGTGAGAGGTGTATTTATATATATCAGAATAAAATAAATGTAAGAAAAGTTTCAATACTAGTTTTAGAATTTAAATTATGAAAAATGCCTAGCGATAAATGCTACCTTAATTAACCTGCCGGATACGTTGTTAGACCGGATTACAGTCGGTTGGTTAGCACTTGGTGTATTATCTAGGAGGAAAGGATAAAGTGTGGGTCCCCTGATGCGATGGCTATGTTGTGCAGAACTGCACAAGCAACTATGATGTTGGTTGTATTTGTGAGGTTGTTGTGGAGTTTCCTGCTCAAGCACGGAAATCTCCTTTACCAAACCCCAAATAACCTCTCCACAACATTTCTTGTCGCTATTTGTGACCTATTATAATGTTCCTCAGCATTGGTTATTGCATTTAAGTTTGTTGTAATTGGCGAAAATAAGTAGCTCGTCTGAGCACACCCGCTGTCACCGAGGAGGATGCCTGAGACCGTTCCTTCTTCAAACTTCCTACGACAGCTGCTATTATAGAAAATTCTTGAGTCGTGTCACCCGGCCATCTGGCAAGAATGTCAAATATTTCCATCCTCGGACCGGACACTACTTGCACATTCAGCGAGAACCACCCTTTCCTATTCCTAAATATTTCCCCTCTGGCTCTCGTAGGGCTTTTGATGGGAATGTGGGTGCAATCAATGCATCCCACCACTCCTGGAAATCGCGCTTTTTGATAAAATAGCCCTCGGTTTTCACATAGGACCTGGGACGACCGAGGGAATTTAACAAAATTTTTGACTTGCTGTGCCAATTGACGGGAAATGGTTCGCACGATTCTGCAAGAAGTTGGCTGGCTTATTGCGGCTTACAGTCTGAAAAAATATGTTATAGATAATTGCCGATAAAATACTTTAAAGATTGTGTTGTTTTGTTTCTGAAGTCCCCATATTTAGAATATTTAGAGTTTGTCCAAATTTTAAGAACAGTACTGGATTTTTTGTCACAGTGACATCAATCAATCAATAATCAATCAATATACTATTGATTAGATTTAATAAACATGGTATTCTATCATGGGTGGAAATAGTGAATGTTACATTGTGTAAAGTGATCATTCAAGCTAGCCGTACGATAGGTCGTAAGCCCTATGAACACCCAAAGACTTCCATACCTACTTCCCCATAAAAATATAATTTCGTGTCTGTGAGACATCTATAAAATATTAATTCCCCGTATTTACCTGAAAATTTCCCGTCGCAAAAAAACGCAGCGCTACCGCAATTTGTATAATGGGAGGAATCGGCAGGCCTCGATTGGTAATAATGAAATACCTGAAAATTTCCCGTCGCAAAAAAACGCAGCGCTACCGCAATTTGTATGATGGGAGGAATCGGCAGGCCTCGATTGGTAATAATGGCATTATTGTTTCCATCACTGTCGACTTTTCCAGCCGAAACCTCATTTTAAAATTTTGAGAACTGTAAAATTCAACGGGATTCTCAAAATCCCGCAAATACCGTCGTATTGCTACCGGCCTATTCATCCTATCTATTTCATCGAGGTATTGAACATAATACTCCGTAAAACTACCGTCCAACAGGTCAAAATTCGCCATGATTATAATAAATTCAACTTCAGTAAAATTTAAAGAAAGGTATCGAGCAGCTTTCAACAACTGTCAAAAAAAGTAGATATTTGGCCGGTTTCCTTACAATAATGTCAATAATGCGCATGCGCACCGCTAAGCGTTGACTGTGAAATGAAGAACCATAGAAATTTCATACCCAATTGTAAGGTGGACACATTCCTTTCGTTTGTCGAGGTGTGTGACGTCATAACGAATATAGATTTGACTCTGACTACAAATTACGTTTTCGAGTGGTCCCTTAAACCTTAAAATCGTATAAGTATTGACTCTGTATTCGGGCCTTGATGTTTCTCTATTTTTGAGTGTTGGGGTAATAGTCACCAAATAAATTCAATAAAAAGAAAACACTTTGTTTTCTTTTTATTGAATTATCAACATGTTTTGGACCAATGATCCACGTTTACAAAAAATTATAATTCAATGTATTTAGGTACATTAACAAAAACAAAAAACATATATGAGTACTAATTATATATTATGTAATAACAAAAACACTTTTTTACTAGAAGATACTAGGTTTGGAACGAATTTTGAAATTTAAAAAAAAAAACAACAGCTTTTGTAAAAAATAATCCCAATCCTCTCGCCTAAGAGGGGTTTAGTTCATCTCTGTGCAATTTTACATTCTGTGATTTCAACCTAGTAGTGCAGTTTTCAACAACATAAAATGGTAATCAGTATGTCGCCTTGCAATATTGTTTTCCACTTGTAACGCTACCCGAGCGTGCCTACAACTATTCAAGAACCATTAGTGTTGCCGTTAATATAATGGATCATTTTACGATTACACTTTATTGCCAAGTCGTAAAACTTATCGGCCTTATACTTTCCGTCTCCGATATCTGCCGGGGTATTTATTGAAACCTATATATAAGCACATAGAAACAGGTTCTCTCAAAAAGAATTAGGATATTTGTCTATGAAAAATATGCAATGAAGTAAACTACAAGATATTTATTTTTAAAAAGGATCTGGTTATTTATAATATTTAAATTGAAGTTACTAGCACTTTTTCTTATTTCCAAAATTTCTAATTTGTCCAACTATTATCTTATATAATTTATATGTAAAATTTGTAAATCCTTGTTAATGTCAAAATAATGATCCATTTTAAAAAAGTGATTGGAAATTCAGAATAATTATTACTACTTAAACATTCCGAATTTTAATGATTTTTACTTATATATATAATAACTAGCTGTGCCCGCAGCTTCGTCCGCGTGTAATTCAGTTTGAGACTATAATAGTATCAGTGAAAAATCAATTTTATCTAAACTTCTCGTCCAAACAATGTTGTGTAAAAGATAATTTCTATCTACATAAAATTTTCCTTAGGATAAGCAATTTTTTTTTGATAAGAATTTACAATTACCTATTTTAATTACCCCCGACAGATTAATATTAATTTTAAATATATATTTTATTCATATTTCATCAATTTGTGAATTAACCTTAACATATGTCATGGCGGACTTTTTATAGGCCTTTTTGAATTCTTCAAGTACTCTACAGAGAGCATTCATTGATCTCTTACTGTTAGGCAGCGTTCGTAAAAAACGCATTGGCTCTACTGTTTTTTCGTCAACTTTAGTTGTAAAAAAGGTCACCACGAAAAGATCTTTTATTTTATCTGGATAATATATAGCTTATAACTTGAAAGTCCATTCTAAATATCGGTGAAAATTTTTTGAAATCGGATGAGTAGTTTCAGAGATGACCTCCTACATCCATACTTACAAACGTACGAACTCACAAACTTTACCTCTTTATATATTAGTATAGATTACTTTATGATTTAAGTGATGTTGGTATTTTCAACAAATTTTGTGTGTATGTGTAGGTGTAGTGATAAAAACGAAAAATGTTCTTAGTAGTTATGTTATATTAATAATGTCGCCACAAATTCATTTTGCTATTATTGAAGAAATAATAATTATTAGATATAGTTAGCCTTTCAGGTTCATGGCCAAGCCACAACTGGTCTCTTAAACTCTACTGACAAAGAGCCCTTCTGCCTCATTTGGAACATTGTTAGTTCATCTCATTCTTGGGCGTTCTGGGAGCCTACTCATAGAAGTTTCCTCTTTCTAGGGCCTGAATCAAAAACAGAAACGTGATCATTAAGCCAATTTTATATATTTGCAATAAACGCTGTCCAAGATTTCTAAAACAAAATTCTTGGTTCTGCTAAAGATAATCGCTGACGACGCATCCGCACAATTGCTGAATTATTAAGGCCTTCCGACAAACAGATATCTTAGCAATGCTGAAGTCGAGATGGCTGAGATGGGCATGACATATTTTTAATTTGATGAATAGACAATTTGTAAATGTTTATTTTGATCATTTGCCTAAATACGTATTTGAAATGTTCTTTATTTGTTGGTATTTTTGATGAAAATATATGAATGAACGTATGATTCTTAGTAACTTCCCAAACAGTTTTAATTCCATTCGATCATTATTTCAGGAGACTGAAATGAAATATTTCCGTTCGCAGAAAACATAAAACGACCGCAATAATATGAAATTCGATATTCATTATTTTTTAGACATTTTACTCTCGAAATACGTTGTGCTTATTACATGTCGTATATTGCCTTTAAAGGTAAACATAAATCTCAAAACAGAACTTTCCAGTACGTTAAATGAAACATATTGTACGGAATCTCTCGTAATATGTCGAATAACAAAACTATAGAAATCTCTGAAACGCTCTGGAATTGTCTGAAACAGTCTGGAAAACACTAGAAAATTTTAGAATAATCTCGGAGGTTCGAGAAACCAACTATACCAGCGATAAATAAATAAAGAAAGTTCCTACTAGGACAAGAAGAATATTGAACGGAATTTGCTAAAAAGTGATCAAAGTAATAGAAAGCGTTAATTAGTGCGAATTAAGAAACAGTGCAATAATAAATGTGGGAAATATTCTGGAAATATTTAGTGACCGCTAAATTAAGAATGGTAGTCCAGTTTTCCTTCTGAGGCCACGTTCCGTAACAATATTAATTATTACGTTATTTGTATACATTATAGCCGTAGATAATGAGATACCTCCGCATTTATTTTGTAATTCTTTTTAAAATAAGGCGGATCAAAGGACTAAATTATACTTGTTTGATCTTGCGGGACGATAGGTACTTACTTGCCTTGTGATCGAAGCCGAAGTCCGAGGTTCTAAGTTTGCTAAGAAAATTGGTACAAGGTACTTCAATTTTTCATAGCACAAACACACTGAAAACTTTATATCACAGACCACCAAAATATATGGATATCATCTAATGTCAATTTCTTCCTACTCAGTCCGATCCCAGTACCAAAATGTTGTTTTTATAAAAAGGTCAAATTAAATACTCTTTAAAAGTTTAATATCTTAGAAATAACTCGAGTTTTATTACAAACAGACGTTTTAACTTGAAGAGACTCGCTTTTTATATACGTATTTTTTTCTAGGGGATTTCATTGAACAAGAATAACTTTAACTGCAGTGTAAATGTGTTTTCAATACAATCGAAGGGGGATGTTCTTCCGCTGTGGGCCTCCCTCGCCTAAAGACGGGGTTTTTTGTTATGTGTAAACCTATTTTCATTTAAGAAAGACAATCGAATTAGTATGTGTAGGCCGTGTGCACGGCGCCCATTATTTCACTGTGTCGGTGTTTACGGGTATAAACACTAACATAATGAAACAATGTACCTCGTACGCACGGCTTACACATACTAATTGGATTGTCTTTCTTAAATGAAAATAGGTGTACTTTGTGTAGGCTCCCCTTAGTCAAAATGTCTCTTTTATCAAAAAAAATAATCTAAATAATTATTTAACATATAACGTGACGTCAATTGTTGGACTCCATATATCAACGGTCCCTATGTAAACTAAGACATCTACAAAAAATTTATACTGTTTATATAATATATAAACAGGAGTGTTTGAAGTTTGGCTTACATACAAAATTAGCCTATGCGTATATATAACTTTAACGTCAGTTTTTTACTTTTAAAAAATGTGGAAAAAATATTTTTTTTAACTTTATATTGCGGAGAAGATGATTATACAAGGTTATTTGTAAAACATTAATAACCTCGCAGGACTATATTCCTGCCTTGATTATGAGTCGAAAATGTTCAAGCTATTATGACATAATATCAATAGCTAAGGAGATATGCGACATCAAAGTTTGCATTTTTTTTTTAATCTTTCTGATTTATTTTTTGTAAAACGTTGGACTATCATTACAGTAACTTATATCGAATATGAAAAAATCATTCCCTTTAATACAAGTCAAATAAAAAAATTAAAACCTTCGAATTCCAATTGGAAAACATTCCAATTGGAATTTTTTCAGGGATTTTATCATTTTATCGAACTTGTGTTAAAACGAATGAATTTTTCGTAATCGATATGAGTTAATGTAATGAAAGTCCATCGTTTTACAAAAAATAAGTCAGAAATATTGAAAAAAAAATGTTGAACATTTTCGACTCATAATCAAGGCAGGAATATAGTCCTGCGAGATTATTAATGTTTTATTTTTATTTTAATTTACAAATAACCCTGTATATGTATTGATACAAAATGCAATTTTGGTAGATGTCTGAGTTTACCTATGGACTAACTTATTTTTTGGGTTACTACCTATTATCATATCATCCGAAGTACCCCTCATAAAAAAGGGGTGTATCGATTGATTCAGCATTTGGCGATGGGGTAGGAGCGGGGTTCTTGCGATCAAAGTCCCGCTGATGTTCACCATGACTATGACCATTTCCATTCCTGTTGTAGGAAGCCCGCGACCTGGAAGAGCTGCAAGAGGAACTGCTTCCCGAGAGAGAGGTGCGCGCTCCAGTGCGCATGCGCTTCGGTCGCCGCTCCGTGGAACTCGCCGTCCCGCACATCCTTCCCATGCCGGTAAGTGTGACGTCACTGATGACTATCCTCGCACCTGGCTCCAGCACGACCGAGCTTCTAATACCTTCGCACACATCAACACCACACTTATAGATAATTCAAAATGTACGATTGCAAGTGGAAAAACCCATCGTAACATAAGAACCACTAGTGTATGTTTTTAGAATTTATAAAGGACGAAGAGTGGTGTAATTATCAGAAGCAAAATCTATGTATACTATTATAAATCTCGATATGGACCATAGATGTCTCTAGGATAATCCCTTCAAATATTTGAAAGAATACAGATAATAGAACATATATAGGTACAACCTTTAAATAATTTTGATAATACTAAGAACACTTAGGATGGCACTACCTGAAATGATCACTTAAGCCAGCACATACAGGTCATAAGCCGGAGAACCCACTCTACAAATACTTCCATACATGTCTCTCATATAAAAAGATTCATCTCTGTGAGACTTTTACAATATAACTTCTTAATTAATAATTATCCCTTTGTGTTCAAAATCCAGTAGGTATGTAATTATGTTCTCTGAACATACATATAAAAATATTATTAAAAAGAACGAGTTTACATCAAATTGCCTGGCAGCTATACGTCGTTGTCTTGTTACGTTTGTTTTGAAATAGATATGTTAAACTGCTAAAAGATAACCTTGGAAATGTCATTTGCACACAATGAGTTATAATTAAAGCCAAAGTTTTATTCTGTTGGCTGTCGCATGTAGAATCGTAGAATCAATTCAACAAATAAGAAATAAAATACAAATCAATAAAATTTAAACCTTTTTTGTCACCTATTAAACATATTTTATGCATGAGAGATATAATTTCCCGGTTTTTATAACGATTTTACGCGGTGCTTTGCTGTTTAAGATCCATCTTCATCTGGAAATAAAATAAAATTCACAGAGGTATATAATAAACCTTAATTTTTCCACTTTTTTTGTCACCTATTAAACATATTTTATGCATGAGAGATATAATTTCCCGGTTTTTATAACGATTTTACGCGGTGCCTTGCTGTTTAAGATCCATCTTCATCTGGAAATAAAATAAAATTCACAGAGGTATATAAACCTTAATTTTTCCACTTTTTTTGTCACCTATTAAACATATTTTATGCATGAGAGATATAATTTCCCGGTCTTTATAACGATTTTACGCTGTGCTTTGCTGTTTAAGATCCATCTTCATCTGGAAATAAAATAAAATTCACAGAGGTATATAAACCTTAATTTTTCCACTTTTTTTGTCACCTATTAAACATATTTTATGCATGAGAGATATAATTTCCCGGTCTTTATAACGATTTTACGCTGTGCTTTGCTGTTTAAGATCCATCTTCATCTGGAAATAAAATAAAATTCACAGAGGTATATAAACCTTAATTTTTCCACTTTTTTTGTCACCTATTAAACATATTTTATGCATGAGAGATATAATTTCCCGGTCTTTATAACGATTTTACGCTGTGCTTTGCTGTTTAAGATCCATTCTTCATCTGGAAATAAAATAAAATTCACAGAGGTATATAAACCTTAATTTTTCCACTTTTTTTACGTATATAGGTTTATGCAAGAGCAATATTTTAGAAGCGATTTATGCATCTTTAAATAAATTCCCTAGCGTGACGTCATATACATAATTTCATATTTTGTGAAATAGATACTTTTTCCTGTAAGTCGTATTCGAATTCGTTAAAATTGTCCCGTTGAGCGTATCGAGCGCTTTTTGAATATTCGTGATCTTTGTTCAGAACCAGAATAATGCATCGCCGATTTATGAATAATTGATGAATGCAGAATGACGTAAAATAAACCCATCTGGATTAATTTTGCCCACTGCGCAAAAATAATAGTCAAGTCTCAAATTTGAGATTTTCGAATCTTTATTCTTGCAATATCAAAACACAAATGATGTATTTTAAAAAAAATAAGTATTTTTTTAAAAAAGAATTGATTTTGTATTTGTTTAGTTTCTGAGCTTCACTCACATATATTGTAAGAGGCTTAAATATAATATTTTGTTATAATTAGATGAAATACATTAGTATTATGCATAAATTTATTTATTAGACAATTTTCTTTTATGTAGGTAACTATGCAAATTACCATTAAGGATTTTGTTTAATTAATACATACTAAATAAAAAATAAACAAATCAATTTACATTTGGATCACTGTTGACAATTCTGCCGCATATTTTTAATAGTTTTAATGTTTTTAACGGTGTTATTTTTTCTTTTTACAACTGAAAATATAAATTTAGATTTTTTAATTAACAGGATGATGCAGAAGAAGACGTCAGGCCAGCATCTAAGAGGGTCCGTTATGGCAGACGGCCCAACCTCTTCATGTTTCCTTATGAGGTGAGCATTCCAGACTCCAGACATCTCGCATTGTTATACAATAAGATAACTAATTGGTTGAATACTCCGAAATAAGTAAAATAATTATTATATAATGCGAGTCTAATATTTAAAATTATTATGTTTTTATTATATTTGACAATTTGTTTTTAATCAGATGTTTGATAAAATTTACTTTTTAAATTTATTCCAAACTTGGATAAACCTAATTGTGTGCTCTGTCTGAAGGTTTTGTTTTTTAAATTATTTCAGTGGCACACGTGAGATCTTGTTAGGCAAGGATTGGTTAATTTAAAGAAAAATTTTCAAAATACATGACGATATTTAAAAAAAATATTTTATAGATTGGTGTTTGGCGAGATATCACTTTCTGAAAATTTATTTTCAAAATGACAGAATCAATACAGAGGCATTCATTTACGCATTATCTAAAACATTTTCTACGGTGACCAAATACCTGAGCAACTAATATAGGTATAATACATTGACTTGAAAGAAAGTAACACTTAATCCCTGCACTGGCACCATTAATTGATGACGTGATCATCGATGATTATTTATGTGATGTTCTCTTACTACACTCGCGGATAATGTCTTAACTGTAAACAACCATGCTACCTATGTGTTTCATTCAATATAATATTTATAATAAACCGGGCTTATAAAAAACCTTTAATAAGGCTTGACACGAGGAACAATCATTGAAATAATTATATAATTCGATTAAGATACAGAACTGCTCTTGGAATTTATTTACGACTAATTCTAATTGCATGCCTTTTCTGTGAATTAATAAAAATAGATTTTTTAGTACACATGTTCAAACAAGTTTTTACTGAACTGAACTGAGAATATATTTAAATTTTATATATTTACCTACATTGTTAGAATCCTTTTCTGTGGTGTCAAAGGTGTCAAAGCATTACAAAAAAATTGTGGAAGTTCGACCCAAATACAATTAATTTTGACCTCTTTCCGAACTTTCATAGTAAATCAATCGTAGAGTTTAGAAAGAATTACCGATAAATTTCTGTTGGAACAACTTGACGTGAAATATAAATGAAGATAATAAATGTAACTTGTTTTCTTCTCTTCATTATATGTCCCACATTGACAGGCCTCCCTTACTATTACTATTAATTTTGAAATAAACCTACCATATTGTACACGTACACAATGATAATTAATAAACCTATTTTATTTTTCCCAGCAAGCCGAGAGAGACTTCAGGGCCAACCAAGAATTGGAGTCCTACGCTGAGGAATAAGGATACAAGCTAAATATAAAGATTGTGTATAAAAATTTGAACTTACATTATGTTACGCATTCAAACTGACACTGTCCTGTTATCATTAATGTATGAATACGAGAGATTAGAATATTTTCTATATATTAACACCTATAAATTGCTGCTTTCTGAATACGCTAAAATTATTTTAAATGAATCTCTTGAATATCATCAAACCTTCTGCAGGCTGGTAGACTTGGAGACAGGTCTAAATAGGCTTGGTGATATCATTTCACAGTTTAATGTACGCATCCGATTATGCGTATCCATTTCTTGAAATCCTCTTTGCTTTTGGCAAAATTTTCAACACTCATCTGTGACTATAAGGCAACTTCGATATTCGCTTTTTTATTAGCTTGAAAGTATTTGTGCTATTGTGACCTCTTAATATAAATATTTCTAGTCACATTTAATTAGAATAAATATACTATCAGTATTACCTACACGCTCGTTATTTTTATAAAGTATATCAAAAACTATATATTCCTGGGTAAACTTGATGTCACGTGCCACTGTGTATGAGAATTGTTTACACAAGCATTCTTTCAATGTGTCAAATTTTAATATTACATTATAACACGTGTTTTGAAAACTTTATGTAGGTATTATTCCTTTGTTGTTTTTTTATTTATTTTCTAAGTATATACTTTTATTAAAATAGAAACAGGTTTTTACTGAACAGAATATATTAAAATTTTATATATTTACATTGTTAGAAATCTTTTCTTTAGATACATTTAAAAGACATTTAGTAAATATTTATTTAAAACACCCCCAGTTTCACCTTTAAATTTGATTGCAGAAACCTATAAAATATGAAAGAATAAATATTTTTTATAATGAGTTAATGTAATGTAATACATTTTTTCTCATCTCTTACCAACATAAATATTTGTAAAATAAACTATAGATATTATATATGTAAACTGTAGAAGATAAAATTATTTTTAAAAAGCTGTGATTCTCAATTCAAGCTTTTGAGTCATTATGAACATATCTTTGTAAATTATATAAATGCTTATAAAAATACAGTTAGTAGAAATATATGTAGTTGGCAAATATTAAAAATAAAATGGAATTTTTATTTTGTGTTCCATTTGAATTATTTATTTTAACCTAATATAAAATAATATATTTATTGCAATGAATTTGAAAAATTTTAATGGCTGTGTGAATTGAAATAAAATTCAAAAGATCACATTTTTATTTGGTGTCTTTATTTGAGTTCAGGATGTCTTCCTTCATTTGGTGTCTTTATTTGAGCTCAGGGTGTCTTCCTTCATTTATGATAATTGCTTAGTACGGTTTAATTTGATAACATTCTATTCGGTAACAATTCACGTATAGCAGCGGATACTGGCGCAATCCGTGTTCTCGTACCTGCAATGTTGATTACGTCTGTCTCATGTTTTGGCAGATTTGTACAGGATGGGACAGAAAGAACTCCTAATTTGCGAGATTCTATGCCCCATCCTTTAGACTTCTTATAAATATCGAATCGTTTCTGAAATGCTTCTAAAATCGCACTCCGACGAGTTACGAGAATGGTTGGAAACAAGCGCGGTTTTAAATATATTGTACATTTTGAACTATGTAATATTTTATTCTAAGTTGAAATATAAATATATTCAAAATTTTAAAAGATAATAATAATAATACGATAACATGCGGACGCATTAAGTGAACTACCGCCAATTCTGTTCACAACGAGTGATTGTATGTAATGAAGTTTAAAGAAGATTATTTTTTGTAAGTAACATTTCCATGGTTTTTCAATAATAAGGGACAAAGATTTTTGAACTACGAGCCGAGATTAAACCTTCAGGGTACCGCCTGTATTCATTGTATACAGACACTTATTTCTAGTTATGTACTGAACAAGTTCATTGTTAAACCGGTATATTTACAGCTTTTTCGAAACCTTTCTAAATCGGAACCATTCGTTTAAATTATACATTTTTGCAATTTCCACCAATCAAGCAACACGTTTTAAACGAACTATTACGATAAGTAAAATTGATACAACCGATTCTAAGTGATACAATCAAATTTAGAAATGCGTATAACAAAATATAGCTTACATTTACACAACAATCCAAAATATAAAATATTTTTATATGGTTCATAAATTTTCGATTGCAGAACAGTTACGCTCTCAGTATATGCTTCGTCAAGTAATTAATACCTATGTTGAAAAAAAAAAATATGAATCTAAGATTAAATACCAAAAAGTATTAAAAATGCGTTTTAGAGTAGATTTATATATTTTTAACATTTATCAAATTTAACTTATAAATTTAAAATCATCATAATAATGCAAAACAAATCAAAGTGAGGATTTTGAAAACCATGACGTTATGAAAGTTATGAGTGAAGTACCATAATATGTGCAGTTATCTCAGCTGATGAACGTCACCCTAACTGAACAGATGTGAATTTATACAATGTATAATTCCATCGTCGCTGCTTATCCTTCGGAATTTTGAAGATATGGTATAAATTAATTAACAAAATAATATATTTTTAGTTTAAATACATTCATGATTCACCCAATACGACATTCTCCATCTAGCGGATGAATATAAAAGCAGAAAGCTTTTCAAATTGTTTGCTACGGATCACGACTACAAGATTTATCTACAGATGGTTATCATCGTTAAAGTAATTGAAATTTTGAAAATTTTATCATAATTTCAAAGAATCTGCATTCAGTGAATTTGGCACAATACTGGACAGCTCCATAGTAACTTTGTAAAATGCATGGGATGGAGAAAAGGGATGATTGTAACACTGGATTATATTTACACCCTACGGTAAATATATATACTTAAAGTAATGGATATCCAATGATCAAAAATGCCAAGCTGGTCTATCAAACCGAATCATAAGATTAAGATGTAGAAATCTTTCAACGATTATACATAGACCCTTTCAGCAATCGTGGCTCAAGTTGAATGACTATTTAATTAGTATTTTCTCTCAATTTAACGACAAATAGATCTCAAAGCCCATTTTAGACAGAGTATTGATGGTCATGGCTAAAATTTTTAAGCTACGTGTTAAAATTAATATGTTACTATGTTTTCGCAAATTTGAATTAAGACACTGACTAGAGAAAAAAATATAACATATTTGTTGAAAGTGTTTTAAATGGGTGAATTCCGTCAAATCTTTAGTGGATCTGCTAACATTGTGCACGTTTTACACGAGACAAGATGCTGTCCTGAGTCGCTGTCAGTTTCGATCTGTTTAGGTACCAAATATTTATTTATATATTAAAGAAAACACACTGTTATTACGAAGTTGCAATTTCAGAACAAATTTCTGTGAATTATTAAACCAATTTCTATTAATTAATTAGAAAAGACATTCAGAATAAAGTTACGAAAATTAACATACCAGACTGCCGTGGCGAAATTGGGTAACGCGCCTTCCCAGGATAGAATGGAGGTTCGTTGGTTCGAATCCCGGTAGCAATATTTTTTCGTTTATTTGATTTTTCTGTGAAAAACCAACACACTTGTGAATAATCTTATCATTTATTAGATCTATCTACCTACTCATTTTGTAACTGTACAATTATATTTTTTCTTATAATGTCTGTGGCTTTTAAAAATGCTGATTCATGTATTGCGCAAACCGAAGAATGTAGATATACGCCTTCGGAACGCCTAATAACACGCATTCTTTCGCTATTTTCTTCGATAGTAGCATTAGTAAGGGTTGTAGAAGTGGTGATAAAGTATGGAAGAATGAATGTGAGGAAGAAGAGGAGGATATCTGTCTAATGGGACGTTTTAAGCCATATTAAAATAAATGTACGGAGCAAACTCGAGCGACATCCTTCCATATGATGTAACTATTGTGACTTCAATTTAAACATGTGAATGACACGGTACGGTACTTGGTAAGTATTTCCTGTATTCTTATTTGGAATGAAATTGTAGATACCGCAATACTGATAGATACGGATCTCCAGACACTTAATAAAAATAATCTTTTTACATAACATCACCAGGCTGATTGGGATGCGAAAGGGAAAAGCTCCGTAAAAGAATGAAATAGAGGCACTGTAAGGCAAGAAACAGCTTGGCTTAAGAATTTGAGGGAATTTCGGGAAGTCCACAGCCCATAGCCGCAAAAAGTAATTATAAATTAGAATTAATTACGAGTTTTTTACGATTCTTCCGGAGATATCACATTCGCTGATTTTTGGTGAGCCGACAATTACGATTAAAGTATCAAAAATAAATATAAATTGTTTTTTTTTGGGAAATTATATACCTACTTAAAGAGATTTTTTGCTGTTTGCAAAAAATTAACTTTCGTAACTTTCGGAGCACTCGCTGTCGCTTATTTATGGTAACATCAAAGGTATTTATTTATTATCTTAATATTATAATTTATAAATTTTGTCTATGTTTTCATTCAGATTCAGATAAGCATAACTTAAATACACATTACACAAAGTGGTTTTAATACGTAGCTACATAGATGTTGAAATTTGACGTTGAATGTAATGAAATATTTTTCATTATTTCAATAACAATATCTTTTTCTTTTCTCGGTCCTCTCCGTCACAATTATACAATTATGTATTTGCATGGATAAACTATAATACGTAGGTATAGATACGAGTACACTATAATATGAAAATACTTGACATATAATTTCGATACGAATTATCAGAGACAAAGAAGCGTCACTAATTTTATGGTTTAAGTGCCAAATTGGAATAATAATAACAACTATGACGTTAGTTGGCACTATTTGAAGTAATACTTAATATATATTGCAGTATATTCGCTGTAATAAATTGTCTGCTTAATTTCAATTTAGTGTTACTATTGAAAATACATAGTAAGTTTAAAGGAATGGCCAGACACCGACGTTTTGAAGAGAGAGATTTAATTATGTTAGTAATGGATTTGGCATTGGAAGTTTAATATTGTTGAGATTATTCGTGATGATCATTTTATTGCGTGATAATGTAAAAACATAAATTATGTAACCTCTACGAGAGTCAAATAATAATTTTATATTTTACTGCTTAAGTTTCGAGATTATCCAAACGAAACTCTCATCGACAGGTGAAGTATTAAATTGCCTACTTTCAAACTCCAATGGTGGAAATATAAATAATTAATTGATTAGTTTCTGACCAAATTGGCTGGAGTTACTGGTGTAAACTTGCCAAACAATATTACTTTCACTAAATCTTCTTCTTTTCTCTCAATATTCCCATTAAAACAATCTTTACATCGGTAACTCCAGATTCGGCAATGACAGTGATCAGACAGATAGAACATGCACATGACACAAGACAAATCGTGACAATACATGACTCCGACACGTATTTTCACGTAACTCACTATCACAGAGATACCCAGCTTTCGTAATGATAGCAAGTACTGAAACTTAACACAACACCGACAACGTTTCACCCCGCTTTTGACACGGTATCGCAAACCAATACTTAACAACGACATCAACACCCATAATAACACATCAGCCCTGATGATGGACCCGCAATCTGATCCGAAACGTCGGCCGTAAAGGTCGTAAAAACACGGCATAATACCCCAGAAAACAAAAACCATAAGATTTTGATTGAACGTGAGAAAATAAGAACGTATCTACAGGGTTAGTTGTAAAACATTAATAATCTCGCAGGATTATATTCCTTCCTTGATTATGAGTCGAAAATGTTCCAATAAAAAATATCAATAGTTATGGAGAAATGCAACATCAAAGTTTGCATTTTTTTTTCAATATTTCTGACTTATTTTTTGCAAAACTTTGGACTATCATTACAGTAACTTATATCGAATATGAAAAATTAATTGTGTTTAATACAAGTGAAATAAAATAAAATAAACCTTTAAATTCCAGTTGAAAAACATTGCAATTAGAATTTCTGTAAGGTTTTATCATTTTATTTAACTTGTATTGAAACGAATGAATTTTTCGTAATCGATATAAGTTATTGTAATGATAATCCAACGTCTTACAAAAAATAAGTAAGAAATATTGAAAAAAAATTCAAACTTTGTTGTCAAATACTCCATAGCTATTAATATAAGGTCATGGTTGCTTGAACATTTTCGACTCATAATCAAGGCAGGAATATAGTCCTTCGAAGTTATTAATATTAAACATATAACCCTGCATAGTCTTTAGTTTTACCACATAAGAATTGAGTTGTTTAATTGGAATGATTGGTTCTAAGACTGGGATCTTTTCCACATGAAACGGGCTTAATAAAATGATTTTCCCAGTTCACTCGGCGCTGAAGAATGTATCCGGAGTCCAGGAATAGGCGCCGCCCACCGCGCCGCGCCCACGGGATACCTGCTGGGCCGTCTGCAGCCGCCGCTCGCCCAGCACGACTATTGGACCAGCAGCCCAACATGTTATACAAGCTGGTGAGACGACAGACCGATTGTTGTGGACAGACCGAGGACGCCTTACATCATCAGAATTTTTATTCTAATGCCCTATCCATTCAACAGACTTTGCCCTACCACTGTCTCAGTTTTTTCAACCATGATGTTCTCCTTCTTTTGGAGCCCGACTTCCGGCAATCTTTCCCCGCATCATGAGATGTGAAATCGAAATTAACGAGACAGATATACAAATTACAAAAACAAAAGCAAAATACAAAATACAAAATTAAAAAGGTAACTATTTGCTCTATAGATTTGTGTTAAAGCGTGTGATTTTTATTTTTTATTTATTTATTTCTATAGTATTCTATAGTAGAGATTTGTTAATAATACGACTTAGTGTAGGGCGTTCGTCCTCAAATATTGGGGCGATATCGCGTTCTTTTAGAATTTACGTAAAAACTATATAAAAATATAATATTCAACTACCGTAATTTGGAGTCGAGATTTATTATTCGCATTCACCATTTCGGTATATTTGGGAAGGAATCAGCTAGAATATACCATTAATTTTTATGGTTACATTTTTGTAGGTTATTATCGAAATATTTAGTGATATTTATTCAATAATGTATCCGAATGTACTACAGTATTTTCTTTACGCATACATCAAATTAATATCACTAACACGGTACATCATAGAAAAAAATGATTTATATTGAATTGCAATAAAAAGCATTATATTATGTTGTCAATTTACTTCGCCATATTTAACAGGACCACACACATCCCGTGGGTTGTCTCATTCTGGTGCCCGACCAGGAGATATACTATATTAAGATATTTAACACCATTCTAGGGTCATCTGAAGCAAATGATTTTTAATATTATAAATAACTTTCTGTAGTGATAGTCCGACATTTTACAGAATTTTGAAAAAAAAAATTGAATAAAATGCCAACTTTGATGCCGCTCATCTCCATAACTGTCGACATTTTATCTAAAATGCAAAGAACATTTCTCTCCAAAATTGAATGAAAAAGACTCTCCAGAAGTTTTTGCTACTAGCTACAGGACATCCCGTATGTTACCATGTCAAATCTCCGGTTTCATTGTTTTTGTCAAGTTATTAGAATAGCTGTAATCCATTAAAAATGACGTACTTTTACATGTCGGTTCCTAAGGAATAAATAACTATTTATTTTATTTAAAAAAAATCGTAATTTTTTTTTTTATTTCGGACAGACAGACAGACAGACGACGACATTATTATAATTGGTATTAAACACTTTTTGTAGCATTTAGTTAACATACGGGGATAGTAACCCCACCACCCTGGGAACCTGACATTTTGGTATTTTTACAGAAGATTATTTTTTTTCATTGGCACTTATTAAGGTTCCTACATATTATTTTATTGGAAAATTTAAAAAAAATGACCGCGTCATATCCATTCCCGTAGAAGACCTCCGCCCTGGGATGCAACATTCCCTGATGTACCTTTGTCCGAGACAAAAAAGGTCGTGTACGTATTTATAAATTAAATATCTCAAATCTTGCTTATTCTTTTTTATTCCATAAACTATTTGTTAATATCAATTGTTTAAAAAAATTGTTCGGAAATTTTTTTCCAATTGCTTTCAATTTTACAGAAAACGGTTTCTTATAAATTGGATTTGCAACATTATAGATATTTCATTTTTAAACAAGTACATTAACTTTGCGTCCACTCACAATCACAGGAATGGACATACCGGGGCCATTTATTTGTTTAATGTGTAAACTATTATGTGTCAATAAAAAAATGATAATCATCTTGTAAAAAATCACCCAATTTAACCCTAAATTTTAGGCCCCCAGGCATTTCGATGTTTACTCATTTATGCATACATTAATCGACTTTGGTTTAGTTTATCAAGCAATTTGAAAGTATTTATACAGGCGTTGGCATTAGAAGTATATATAGTACCTATAGATCAATTGGTTGGAGCAGCGCATCATTGTATTGTATTGTAGAGAAGGATATTGTAGAGAAGAAATTATGATTGGTGATCTAATTGTTTACCTACTTAGAACTAGACGTAACTTTGTACTGTTTAGTAGGTACAGAATGAGTAAAGAAGTGCTTATCTCGAAGGCTAAATCTTTTTTCCAATTTACCATCTTACAAAGAAAAAACTGTGCTTGTATTCTTGTTAAATTTGAAAGAAGTCTGTTTAGCTCATAGTCTGTAAGATGTTTGGATAGCCCACAGCTGTACGACAAAATTCATAAGAACTTACTTTGAACACCTTTTTTCACTAGTTAATGGTGGCATTCAGATCATACTTCAGCATTCTATGTAGGTGGAGTACGATGTAGTAAATCTAGATACATATATAGCTATCATCTTCCCAGATTTGTTTTGGCGATATCGCTGATAATATCTAGATTTCTTATATTCATATTTTCCAGCTTCTAGTGTACCTACTCTTGTATCGACGATATTCTTATCATTTTTAAATCAAATAACATTACTTATATAATATTAATAAATACATACATTTTTATATCACTTATGTACCTGAGAACGTTAACCTGAGAATATGGGGGCTTAAATTGATATTTTTACATTCATTCGCTAAACATTGCCATTTCTAAACCAAATTCATTCATTGTATGAGCATGCTGTCTTTTTAAATATGAATTAAATCAGGGTGAGTAAAAAAAGCACCTAGTTGACATGGTAGAATCATCAAATTGGACAAAACTTCAAATATTTACATCCGTGGTTGATTTAGAATGGCTCCTATTTCTGAAAAAATACACATTATATTTTAAAAAGGAAATATTTCGTAAAAAATATACATTTTAGTTTAAAAATAATAAATATTCAACACTATATTGTATCAATCTGAGTACTTTATCATTTTTTTCCACCGCGAAATCATAACATTTATGTTATCTGTGGAATATAAGAAGTATACCTATAGGTACAAGGTACACAATAAACACTTTTTTATTAATCGTACCGAATTACTGAAATGTTATTCACCGTTCAAGGAGTTATGAAAGAAATAATCCAGGAATCCAGGAATAAATTAATCTCTCAATTAATTCAGCGGGATCGAATACTTTCCAATCATCGTTATGGGAGATCATTAGTCTCGCGAGCAGATTCAATGGCAGAAACCTTGGATTCCTGGCAGTGTCTCGTGTCCTCAGATCTGTTGACCCAATACCGACTATCAGCGCACCCATTCATTCCAGATATTCCCGCGCCTTGTGCAAGCGATCCGAAGGAAGGCCACCTAATGACCTTACTTACATCATTGAATCAACGAACAAATTGTATTCAGTTTGTTTTAAAATGTTAAATAGTAAATACTCGCGTTCATAATTGACATTAAGTTAGGAAGGCGTTACTCTTTAAAATATTTGTATCCGTTATATTATTAACAATCATGAGAAATAGAAAAGAAAAACATATATAATAATTTCTAGGTGTAAAGAAAACATGATTAAGGGATTAGGGTCCAATAGTAAAGAATGCAACGTACAATTTTTTAATTAAGATAAATTAGAGAGGTTTCACAAAGACAAAGCTATTTACATGAGAAACATGTATGGAAGCCTTTTTAGGGTGGCCCAGGGCTTACGACCTGTATGAGCCGGCTTAAGATCACTTTACACAACGTAACATTCACCAATTCCTCCGTAAGAACATCCACAGATTATCAAATTTTTGAAATATATATTTTGTTCACTGTAAACTTCCTGATGTCTTCACAAACAACAAAATATTTAACAGTGTCGAAAAAGTTAAACTTATATTTTTAAAATGTATTGACAACATGTGTCGGTTACACTACAACGATTGAGTTAGCTTAGGCTAGGTTACGTTATTTTGTTTTTATTTATTGTCGACATCAATTTTTTTTTCTTTACACGTAGAAATCATTATAAATGTTTTTATTTTTTATTTTTCACGATTGGTAAAATATATACAGTTATATTTTATTATATGTTTGTTTTGCTCGTTAATCATTCAACACGAGAGCGTTGTCAAATTAAATAATTTTAGCTAACACCTACGCACTAAATAATACGTAGAGTTCGCTCGAGTAATCCTGTAAAACACGAGTGTAAAGACTTAAATAATATTTGAAATAGTTAACAAAATAATAAATTAAAAATCATTATCGGAAATCAATGTTGCTCTTTTACAGCATTCTTTCAACCGTCTCTCTCTTTTCATCTCGTAATTTTGAAAGATATCTATAAATACATATATACTTTTTAATAGCCTAATTGAAGCGTTGTTGGAAAGTCAATATACTGGAATAACATTGGCATGCGAAACGTTTCAATCTGACGCATGATTGAAGAATTCAATCAACAAGCGCAACGATCGAACAATGGAGTAGTTCCGAGAGGCGGGCGAGGGCCGAGAGCAGGCGGCGGCGCCGCGGCGGCAGCGACGCCTCGCGGGGAGCGCCGCGACGCCCGAGCCGCAGTGGATAGCCAGTAGCGTCCCTAGCGCCCAGCCCGCTAACGAGCGTCGCAAACTCTACAGGTAAATTATTTATATTTATATTTATAAAGGTGAATTATATTTTTTAACTAATTTTAGAATAAGTGTTTTAGCTGTGTCTTGTACAAAAATATCTCGTGATCAAAGTAGTGCGAAACGTGCGGTATTACGTCGTTTATTAATTTTTAATTTTAGAGTTCTAACAAAAATATTCAAAATTATGAAAATTTTGTCATAAACGCATAATACGCATGTCTTTGTGCTTGATAATCTAAAAAAGTTATAAAATTATTACAGTTTTTAGTTTCAAAATAAATTTTTTCTTAGACTTAAAGATTACGAAAAAATAATTACTTTCTATCGTATCAAGTGCATCTGTTAATCGAGTGATTATTTCAAGTGCAAACAATGAATGAAGCATAATGAAAAACAATAATATAATATTAATTATTTTGCTTTCAAATGGTGATTTTATTTTCTGAAAATTGTCAAATTTTTCCGTGAGATTAAGCATTATCGCGGTTGACAATCCAAAAGTGTGCCGTTGTGAAAGGAGAGGTGGATGCCAGAATTTTTAAGTGTTATTTCTGTCTTGGTTTCTTAAAATACAATCCTCTGCTGACACAGTCCCCCGTGATTACAAATTAATCTCAATGACATTGTCACCGCCGATTGCCAGAATCCTTAAACCTGTTAATTTATTGCACTATGTGTTTTCAATTCTAAAATTCCTCGATGAATTGTAATAACTATTATTAAACTCTTGAAAAATGTATATATTATAAAATGAACAAACGTTATTGTGTACTGTTTTCCTTTTTATTATTTTGTAAATGTCTCTATTTGTGACAAGGATAGTCCGTGACAATGACATTTCTTAACAATTCAAGTGCAAAATATTAAATGTAACCAGCTTAGTATTGAAAGTTCAAAATGCACGTATCTTAAAAATGATATCTACATTGACCAGAAAAGTTATTATTTTTTTAACAGATTTTCCGATTTTTGCTCGTTTTGCTCGTTTTAGTGGCATATAAATTTCTAATATAACAGAATTTTTTGTCGTCCAATTTTAAAGGCGGCTTATTGTCCAAATGACACTGGCGCTTGACGCAAACAAAGGAATGATAAGGCCCGGTAGCCGCTAGATGTCAGCAAGCGTTGAACTCTTCCAAATTTAAAAATGGAAAGTGTTCGAATTTTGAATATGAAATTCAATATTCCCGCCGCGGTTCACTCTCCGCGTAATAATTTTAGCCTCGTGTGGGTGGGAGCGTCACTGCACCCCCCACCCCCGCCGCCAGCGCCGCGCTGGCCCACCCACATGACGGTGTGTGTGTAGACTCAATCTTTCGTCCGCGATACGGCCGATAGAGGTAGCATTGTTCTGAAAACATAATCTACATTGATTAATATTCATAAAAATATTTTATTTTCTATTAGTAATTTTTAATTTCCTATAAAATATTTCTTTGGAAGCCAACAACCAGCCATCCAACAGCGTTTATGTTTCTATTGAAATAGCCTTACTTAACTTTGACTTACTTATGCTACTCCTTAATTGACCTCCTCTACCTAATACCTGTATGTGTATGTATTTATGTATAATATGTTAACTTTGAGATTCTCAAGGGTTGAATATACAAGAGGTAAATTTTTATATAAATACATATACATATATCTTTGTATATATGGGGGATATTGCTGCCTTTGTTTTTATTCTCCACATATACAATATACTAAGAATGTTTGAACCTTTTATATATTTATATTTTAAATTTTAATATTTTTTAATAAAACCTTAAAAAATGCTGAAAATCACAAATATTTGCTATACTGTGATTTTTATATTTACTAAGAAATGTTTTTATTTTTAATTTTTAATATTAAAAATAAAATACTTATAATAATAGAAAAATACTCGCAAACAAACTGTCTATTGTAAAATTAAATATTCTATAGTCGGGATTCGGTTAGTTTTATTTATTTAGCCACGTTCATGTCTGTATAATACAACAACCCGTATAAGTTCGAGTGTTATGCAAACAAATTAGAAACAAAAAGCAAAGTTACCAGGTGAGAGAGATGAAGTGAGATGATTTCCGAGAAAGACTGAGCGTGATATTGTAATGTTGTCCGATCAGTTGGAGGATATTACATTATACGAATATTAGAGGAGACAATGCCCGTGTTGCCCGGTGACATTTTCCTAATCATAGAATCACCAATCTATCAATCAAAAGCTAAAATGGCGGTTTTCCAAGTGATCCTGTTTATCCAATAGAGCTTTTATAAGTGACGACATTAAGTCGTTTTAAACGGTATTGTCACGGAACCTTGGCTATGGGCGATAAATTAAACACTGAACACTATTAAAAATTTATTTAGTACGCAAAGATACTGGACACGAATTTTATGGGAGCACTGTTTTTAAAATCACTCTAAATTATTCTAGAATATTTCACACACTACCCAATTAGTAATTCGCACTAATTATCACTCTAGAATAACTTGGCTCTCATATTGAGTGGCTTGTTGGTGTAGTGGTCATGACGCTCGCCTTGAGATGTGTGATCGGTGGTTCGAGCCCCATTCCAGGACACCAGCAAGTTTAGCTTATTTTGAAAATTGTAAGAATATTGATGCAGCACGTATTCTATATTCGCATCTCTATGTAAAAGAAATGTATATATATACTGATGTATATTATTTAAATTATTCAGATCCGCATTAGAAAACTTCTCACCTACCGTTAGGTACTTCCTTGACTTACTTTCGTTGGAATGCACGCTCTGGCTACAATATAATTGTGATCAAATTCATAATCTGTCATTATAGTGATTGAATTATGTGCATAAGGCTTCATTTTCTCTTTTCATATTAGTAAAATGCAGTTCGGTACGTGGATACTGTATTTAATGTGTATATTTTAGATATTATATCTGTTAATGGAGACTTTTCATTAATTCAAAATGCAGTTCGGTACGTTAATAGCGTATTAATATGTTTTTTAGATTTTATATCCGTTTATAGAGAAATGTCATTTATGGTAATTCTGGTTTGTGTTGTATAACTTACTTCCAAAAAACAGAAAACACAGTAGATACATTTTTTTTATTTATGCCAAATAAGTCTATCGTCACGCCACTGATTGCAGGGAAACTTTTTAGCTTACATTACTGGCAACAATTCATTATCACCAGTCTGGCCCTGACCACTTCTCACCGAGGAACATAATGTATCTTCAATGCCTGTTGTTTTCTATAACTTTACTTAACGACAAACTAGCAGTAAGAAGAATTTTATACATAATGATGGGCCAATGTGCGGCTTGACCGACGATATTTTAGATATCGGGCATAACAATATTGACATTTGAATATAAGATTCTCGTGACGATAATAATATATTCATTCACGGGAAATCCGGAAAATGTGTGAAATGGTTTAGTATCGTAGATCCGAGCACCGCGGTTGATCCCGCATAATTGGAAACGATATAATATCGATTTGGCAGTGAAATGCTTCAACTTTCCAAAACATATTTGATGTTATTTCAACGGCATTCAAAAAAATCTCGTAAAAATATTATTTGAGATTCCCTGTCCGGAATCGAGAACGTGGCGGGTTCTTTGCCATAAAATCCCAAATCAGCGAAATTTTGTTTTGAGGTGAATTCTGATATGTTTTGGAGATTCGGGAATCGCGATGCGGATTTTCTATATGTCTGGATGGTAATCGAATTTATTTTTTCTACATTTTGCGTATACCGGGTGTCTCATAGCTAGTAGCAAAGACTTTACAGGTGGATTTCTGCCTTGATAATGATTAAAAAATATTCAAGCAACCGTGGCCTAATATCGGTAGTTACGGAGATGTGCAATATCAAAGTTTGATTTTTTCAATATTTCTGACATTTTTTTTGCAAAAAATTGAACAATCGTTATCGATTAAAAAATTCTTTCTCTTTAAGTCGAATAAAACGATAAAAACCTTGCAAAAATTGAAAATAATATTTTTTTGCAATAATAAAAATATTGAAAAACATGCAAATTTTGATAATGCATATCTCCATAACTGGCATTACTATAGATATTATTAGGTCATGGTTACATGAACATTAAAGGCAGGAATCCACCTTAAAGTTTTTGCTACTGGTACTCTGTATATGACCGATATCTAAAATACTGTATATAATGTATAAGTATTTATTAATTTGCATAGCACATGTATCACCGAAAAACACAGTATTCTTAGCTACAACAGATTATTACATCAATTAATTATCATACAGAACATTAATTATTATAATCAATGTCCCAGTAGGCTTTTACATATTATATTTAGTAGAATTATCTTATAAATAGCTATAATTAAATATATATGTTTTAATATACAGTAGTAATAAAAGACACGTTTTATAATACATGATAAACAAAAATAGGCAATAAAAAATAGAAGATTTAAAATACAAACAATTAATAATCATAAAAACTCTTAGAAAATGAAAAAAATATATATTATAAACAATGAATAGTAAAATAAACAATAATTAGAAAGCAGCAAAAGTAAAAACAAAAATCAATATAAAAAGCATACTCATTCTATAAAACGGTATTAATTGAATGAGAAAAAACGAAATCGAGGAAATCTTATTGCCGATATCGTGCACCCGAGTTATTTATTGTTTACAATCTTAGTATGAGAGACGTTGTATGATGTTACTTTTTGATAATCACCATCATCATCATCCTCTACACTCCTAGCTCCTCGAGAATACACCTTCACTTCACCTATCTCTAAACCGTGCTGTTTGCCCCCATGTTCTGACGCCATCAACATTCTTACGCTATCGTACAATCTCATTTATCGCATTATCCGTACACTTGCGCATCCAAAGTTCCTTGAATTTTGTCGCCTTCAGCTCATCATACTTGACGTAATAAATGTTTCTTACGGTGTACTTTATTTTCATTAATCCTTCTTTCAAATACACGTAATGTAGCTTCGTCTCTCCTTGACATAGTCCAGATTTCTGAAACGTAGGTAAGCACTGGTCTTACACAACATTGCATTTGTTTTTTGGACGCTCTTCGTTTTGCAAGCCGATGTAGCAACGATTAAGTACGAATCGTTAGGCGAGATTTTATTCCTTCGTCAATTTTAATTATGTAGGTACGTCTGTTGACGTGGATCCGAAATGTTTAAAATTAATATCTATTTCAAAGAAGGAATTTCCGGCAGTCACTAAGAGCATTCAAATGACAGCAAAAATGAATCTGATGTTATTTCTAGACGATGATATTCTCGGTCAAATGTTTTTTATCCTATATCTCATTCATGTTTTATCCTATATAGGTTTTATATTATTCGTGTCTCCGTGTCAAATTTCACGTATATTCACGTTTATATTTAGAATTTAGAACTAATAAAAACGATATATATTTTATTTTGTTAATGCCATTTCCTTGGCTTCATTAATTTCCCCAGCCTCGATAAATTAGTCGCCTATATTTGTCTATTATAAACGCATCGAATCGTGCGCTATATTAATTATTTTGGTATACGTACACAAGCTAAATACTAGTAAGAAATCAGTACTTTGGTACAGGTGATAGCTATCAAAGATCGCACGGCTGAGTCATCTTAGAGGAGCGGGCAGCACTTAAGAAATGGAGTGCGTCTGTCTGCAAATCAGATTATCTGGAAATATTTGCAGTTGCTGCCAAATGACGCGCACTCTCCAGGTGAAGAGTTGGCGATCTGTTTACCCTCCTCACTCGTAACGCTTCGAGGAATGGAATCTGTTGTTTACAGTTCAGAGGAGAAAAGAGCATGCTCGTATATTCGTTTGCGCACGTTAGCTCTCGTCAAGGCACGTAGCTATCGCGAACATCTTAATTTTACTGTATTTATTTTGAAAAATACCAAGGTGACAGGATGTTTAATTATTCTTCAAATATTATCCAGCATCCTTTATATTCCATCTGTTGCCGCTTTATCATTATAGTATTATAGTTTAAATATCGCTATGTATGTATGTAGGTATGTACATAGGAGGGCTATATGTTAAGTACCCGTGTAGGGATGGGAACGTAATTAATTTTTTTTTCTCCACACAATCTCCTTTCAGCTCGATATCCAAACCTTTTAAAGTCATCCAAAAAATATGATTCCTTTATCTTTTCTTAATTATACATCCGAAAAAATGAAATCTTATTAAACAGATAGCATATAATAATGGTTATTCTACTAAATTAATAGATAATTTACTAAATAAAAACATAAAACAAAATTTTTTTAAAACAATATATTTATCCCAAGACAAAAGACAACGGCGTAGAATCTTATTTGTCGATAACAATTTGGCAAAAATAATAACTAAAAATATTTCTAATTCAATTCAGCCGGCCTTTTATACGAGTAACAAATTTAAAAAATTCATACTAAACAACAAAGACAGCGATGATCTTATCATGAAATCAGGAGTTTATAAACTTAATTGTAACGATTGTGATCATTTTTACATTGGTAAAACAAAAAGAAATTTTGAAACTAGGAGTAAAGATTGAGTCGGATTTTGCAAAACACTTAGGTAATTGAATATGACCATACATTTAAAATTAATACAGGTTTAAAAAATTTATTTATTAGTTATAAGATCCCACAAAAAAATAATTCAGAAATACTTGAAATAATGAAAAATGTTAATATTAATTCAAATATAATAAACTCTCAGACTCAATTTGTGCACAATCCACTATTGAATATTTTTTCACTTAAGATTCCATCCTCTTCAGATGACATTCCATAATTAACACCTCCGACCCCTCCCGCCCACCCCTCATCATCCTCTTCACCGCGACACGCTTGCATGGTTTAACTTTTTCAATTTTTAGTACACAAACAATCCTGATGAGAACATTGTTCTCGAAACATGTAGATTGTATAATCTAATGAAGTGGTGAAAACAAAGTGATTTGTGTTTTATTTTAATAATAATGTCACCACAAAGTTCAAGCCTTCTTTCAGAAGAAAAAATATTCTTCGAACAAATAATAAGCATTAAAAATTTTATTAATCAATTAATTAAATTGTATATATTAAGTTCAATATGTGTTATTTTGTTTTGCGAAAACCCTAACAGCGTAACAATCGTAACCGTTATAATGTTGTAACTTATTACATCCCTATTCGCAAACCAATATACTACTCGGGGCTAATTGTGTGTGATGTAAACATTAAATAAGAACAAATGATGAGGGTAATCCCCGTGCCTTTCTCAGGACACAGACGAATCCGAGGATATACAAGATGGCTACCGGTCCTCGCTTGGTGAACAAGCAGTTCAACAGCCCCATCGGCCTCTACTCTCAGCAGAACATCCAGGACACCCTCAACAAGCAGACCAAGGTGCTCAACAATGGCGCAGTCGGGTAAGTCCCTTCGCTCGCTTCAATCGACGCAATATTAGTCGAGTGCTGATTCAACAACGTTTATGAGTATATATTAATAGTATATCTTGAATTTTTTGGATCATAAGACATACAGTACAGTTATCAATTTAAACAACTTTTTTTTAATGCATGTACTTATCTGTCTCTATTTGCCGATGTGATCATATCTGAGCATCATGCTCCTTTAAACTGCTTCTTCACCATGAACCCTTCCTATAATCTGAAGCCTTGTCTAGTGCAATGATAACGAGGCTCCGGTAATGTCTCTGACTGCTTCTGCTCATCACATTGGAGATGGACCTCCGTCCTCCGGCACCCTCTCTTTTAGCAATGTACGAAATAATTAGTGTCCTGCGCGTTGCGGAAAGCGTCTCGTTAGTACTGAGTTTCTGTAGAATGTAGACAACTGTTCACCTGAAAGTAATTACAAAAACAGCACGATTTATTGATGAGGAATAATGTAAATTCAAATGTTTCTACCTAAATTATCTGGACATTAAAACTTATGTTGACGAAACAACCGCAAACCTGAGATATTTATACAGTACATAATATCATTTATATACTTACCCGTATTTACACTAACATTAAAATTATATTATTAATATTTTTTATTTCTTCCTTAATGTAAGATTTTCAAATTTCAATCATCTGTAGGGTTAAAAACCAAAAATATATATAGGAAATGAATTGGGTTGAAAAATCTGAATTCCTACTCTTTCAAACTACAGCAATTTCGATTGCAGTGTTGAATGCCGTAGGGCGAACTCGCGGAGGGCCGACCGCAGCTTAGCGGAAACAATCGGCGGCGACCGAATACTTTTACTAAGCCCTTAGCTACGGCCGATTCGACATTGTTGATGAGGTGTGTTTCTCAAATATTAACAAATGGTTCTCCGCGTGTTTGTCTGTTTGACTAACTTTGTTGTATTTACGAACCAACGAGATTTTTTTCCACATCTACTTTGTCGAATCGAAGTGATATTCACACTTTATTTGATGATTATTTATTATCTCTATAGGCTTAACTCTAAATATGTGTTAAACATTCCTGACTCTTTTCTAAAATTTATCGACTATTTTTAAAAAACAGTCCAACCTTGCGTAGACCACTAACAATAATGGACGGACTCCAAAAAATTGTTTTTTTTTCTATATCTTTTTATTATATCGCCGCTGTATTTATAATATATCCTATGTGATGTTAAGTACATTCTGAGATAAGTGAATAAAAACTGTTTTAAAAAATAATTGCCCAGACTAGATTTATAAAAAATACTTTTAATAATTACTAGGCAGACCTTCCGGATGAACGGCACTGTTTTATAGTATCTATATGTCTATTATTTATATGAAAAATTGACAAACTGATAAAAATGTTCTTAGGTTTTCACGGCCACTCAGAATCTTCTGGTTTGGGTCTTCTGGGGTATTATGCCGTGTTATTACGACCTTTCTGGCCGACATTTCGGATCCCATTGCAGGGTCCATCATCAGGGTAGATGTGTTACTGTTATGGTTAAGTATTGACTCGCAATACCGTCGCTGCAGAGATAATGATCAGACAATAGACGAAATATACACACAACACAAGACAACACATGACTCCGACATGGTATTGCCAGTATTGCCACGTAACACATAAACACCAAACTTTTGACACGGTATTGCTAGCCAATACTTAAAACAACACTGACAACGTTACTTAACCACACACAAACACTCACAATTACACATCAGCCCTGATGATGGACCCTGCAATGGGATCCGAAACGTCAGCCAGAAAGGTCGTAATAATACGCCATAATACCCCAGAAAATGACAAACTGATTTTTGTATCTCAGAATATACTAAACGGCACTTAAGATTTATTATATATACAGCGACGATTTACTCGTACGTATATATTAACGTGATTCAAATAAACAAACATCATAAAATCATGATTCAAACTGATATTTTTTGAAATATCATTTACCGTATATATACATATATCAACAGTACTAATCAAAACTGAAATTTACCTCCTTCGCTTTCCTGCATGCAATCCTTAGCCATTAATAAGAGTTAACTAATACATAATACATTTCTAGCTATAGACTACGGTAGACGACATCACGTGATAAGATGGCCGATGAACACCGAACGAAAATATTAATTGGGCTATACAAATATGACTAATGCCTTCGATAATGCATCACTGCAAAAATGTTAATTTGACATCCCATTTAATCCGAGCCAAGTGAGTATGGACCGAGAGGTCCTTGTGTCTAACCTGAATGAGTGCGCGGCCAAGACGCGGTGTGCATCTGCTCCGCCCACCGCGATGTGCATCTGTCAAGTTCATCATGCTGATGCCGTTCTAATTTGATCTGTCAGACTAAAGAGAAGTAAAAATACAGCGCCACTCATTTGAGATATTTTGCCAAGTTCCGACAAAATATACAACTCACCGATGACTCAGTAATTTTGTGCGCTGCTCATGCCGATTCAGACTTGATTTTGGCAAAACAAAACTCTTTTGTTTTCTGAAAATAGTTTTGTGTCATCAATTGTCTTAATTTGCACAAAAAAATTTTATACGCAAGATTTTAGAAGTATGTAGTATTTATTTGAATGCTGAATACTCGCGCGCTACTACTTGAAGGCTGGGGATTTAACTTCATTGATTTAGCTTAAAAAAATACTAAGCTGTATATTAATATTTTTATAAATTTGATAAAACTAGTTATTGTATATCTTGACGAAGTTACAGTAGTGTCGAAACTGGTATACGTTTATAAACAATCAATGTGGTTGAAACAAAGTTTGTTTACTTGTTTTTTAAAATTAATATTTTATGTCCAACTTAAAAGTTTTCGCTACAAACATCAAAATAATAATTTTATAATTATCTATCTTATCACTCAATTATCTATTGTTTGAAATATGTATCCCGTAATGGAAAAAAAAGTTTCATATATCATGGAATTTTTGATATCCCTGAATAGAATTTTTTTCCTTGTCTCATTATTATTGATATTTTTTTATGTAAAGTTCACTGTTAAATTTTTAATTTACCCAATTTAGACTATACTTCTATAGATTTTCAGTTACATATATATACAGGGGTGTCTCATATCTGGTGGCAAAAACAGTACAGGTGGAATCCTGCCTTAATATGAGTCAAAAATGTTCGAGCAACCATGTTCACAACCACACCACCACAACCAATTATGGAGACATGCAATATCAAAATTTGCATTTTTTTCAATATTTCAGATTTATTTTTTGCAAAAAGTTAAAATATCATTACCGTAACTTATATCGATTATGAAAATTTCATTCGCTTCAATACAACTAAAATGAAATGATAAAAAAATCATCTATTCTTGGAGTATACTCGTATATTAATCAGCCGATTCAATCTCATATTTAAATATTATTTATTTGTTCTTGAATGAATAATAAATCAGTGACTGGCTTTATATTATCATCAAAAGCCAAATGTGCGGATCAACTGCCAGACGATCTATTGTTTCGCAATCGGCAGTTGTTGTATCTTGGTTCTATTCCAATGTGAGCTATTAGAAAATTGTGTGTAAGCTAGCAAATATTTTGCAGAGTGCTCATTGATTAATCCGAAACTGATAAATAATATTTTATTATTTCATTTAGATCAGAATTATATCTTAGTTACGTTCCAAGCATAATTACTTCATTTTGTTTTTGTGCTAGTAATGTAGGTATCTATCAACATGTCTACAGTTTTAATGTATTTTCGCAACACTTAGTACAGTACGTATTTTCGCTTTGTTTTCGACATTCATCTTCGTGTTTATTGACTTGCCAAGAAATATACTATAATATTTCTAATTTTAAATGTCAGGAATGACCGGTGCGACGACCCGTCGAACGTTGTAGGTTATTTGGATTTTTCTCACAATGCAAACTGTGTCTACGATAAATACATATACCAAAGACCCAAAATTCTTCACAGTAGTTACCAAAGAAATAAATCACAAATAAGTTACGTTACTTGCAATATCAAATAAAATCAAATAAATCATATAAATAAAATATTAAAAATTTGTATAGACGAAATACGCGGAAAGTAAAGTGCAGAATTTACAATAATTTAAACGATGTTTGTCGCGTGTGAAGACTAGAAACTTATTATCATTAAAAAATAGGTAAAAATCAACAATTTCCTTAATTGATAAAATTTGAAAAATAATTGTCCAACTAAGCATAAACAATATCTTAATTTGAATAATAAAAAAAATCACATTAATATTTAATATTCCTGATTTCAGCTCTTTAATCAAGCAAGACACAGCATATTGTGTCCTTCATTGCGTCTTGATTAAATCATTGAAATAAAGAATCTTAAATAAGATCTAGACATTTTTAAAATTTAGATTAAAAGAATAATATTTATTTCTTCAATTGATTGAAGTTATAAAGTTATGTAAAAAGGGTGAAAAAAATCACGCAGAAAAATAAATAATTTTTAACTTCACAGGTTTTGATAAAATATATCAGAAATATTTCAGTATCCCGTATTCAGGATTCAATCTGGATAAAGGCATGTGGATATGATAGTTTTATATAGTGAAATAAATATTTTAAAAATAAACATTTTTTCAATTAGAATGCATTTTTATTGTGAAGTTTTTAAAACATTATTAAATATTTTTTTCAATGGCTAAACTTATCCGTATATATTTCTGATTGATTAATAACGTTTTATTAATAACAATAGTTTTTCAGAGTTCGCGAACTTTCTTTTAGAAACAAGCCACACCTTTAAAAAGGAAAACGGCATCGAAATTCTACATATAAATAATAGAGGCCTTAGATTAGATAACTTAGAGATACTAGAAATAAAAAAGAGCCTCAACACTAAAGCCAACATTATTAATAATCAGATCAATTTCATGAATAGCCCGCTACTAGATATATTTCCCATTTCGGCGTTCTTAATCGGCGACCCCTTAATTACCCCCACCTTAGCTGTAGTCACACCCCCATTCTGAATTAATTTGTTTAATAGGATAGGTAATCGATGGTCAGTTGTACGTCAGTCCTGATGAAGATACGGTGGTATCGAAACCGGTAGACGTAGAGTCATTATTTAAGTGGTTTATATAAAGTAATTTAATTAAAATTTATAATTACGTTTTATTTATGTGAAAAACAGGCTAAACCAACTGATGAGTATTGAGCTTTATTTTAGGGGAATATTTAATTCACCTTATGGGAATATTTAACACCCACCGTTATTATAAAGATTTTTTAAATTATTTCTTTCATAATCAACGACTTCACAATTTAATAAATTTACTGTCTTTTATAACAGCATTTAGTGCTTTTAAAAAAGGATAAAACACTCTAGTGAGAGGCCAACTTTACCGAAAAAAATAAAATGGTGCTTACGTTCTTTGTGGGTTTAAGATCTTAAAAATCTGCGCGGTCCGTTCGTATCAGTGAATGATCCTCATAAAATATTACGACGAATTTATGGTAGAAATCCGTAATCTCAATAGTAATGCCATAAAACTTATTGATGGTTTTTTTAATACTCTTTCCGTGTAATTGTGCAAATATACTTCCATCATATTCTCACTTAGAACTTAATTAGCTGCTTTATTGCTTTCATATTCATTACGAGACCTAATTTACTTAGGTAGGTACTTAATAATCATCATCACTGCTGGCTTAACAAACCATGGGAGCCTCTCCGAAAATATTCTTCCATCGATCTCTATTACACTCTATAGTCCCGGATTTCGAAGACAGGTAGGAACGGCTTTGAAGACATTGCCACTTTATCTTGGCTTCAGCCTTTCCGAGCACCTAAACTGCCCGTCTTGGGCTTACTTAATATATATATATATATATATATAGTCTTCGATCATCATCATGGCACTACAGGGATGGGTCTCGGCCGCCTCACAGGGATCCCTCAGTTCCTCTATTCTGCGACTTACTTCGCCAGTTGTCAAGCTCGAGAGCATGCAAGTTCATCTGGGTTCAATCTAACTAACAGAGACGCTATCTTCCGATAGACGGTCTTTATTCGAGTTTATAAATGTCTTTATATAAAAGAGTATATAAATAAAGATGCGACAAATACGAATATTATCTTGACCAATAGAATCAAATATCTTTCTGAATATTTTGGGCTTAAATAGCTAAAATTTCAGAGATTTATCAGACATCAGCAGTAAATATAGTTTTTACTCTAGTTGACAACAAGATCTATACAAAATAATAAAAGCTAAATTGACTTTCTAAAATACAGACTTAAGTAAGCTAATCTAAATCTAACGTGTCAAGGGCGTTTGAAAAATATAGTAATCTGAAGAAAATATTTTTAATCAATTAATAAATTTTAGAAAAACAACTACTAAATAATTAAATAAAAATAATAAGACGAGTCGGGATGTTTTCCTATTTCTAAAGATTCCTATGGGATTATAGCATGTTGGTACGAACGTGCGATAAAAATGACTCAACCAACCAACTGTATACTTCGACGATGTGCCAGATGATTTATGCTTTGATTTCTCAGTTAAATTAGATAAACAAAATAGATAGAAGAATCGGAGCTGCAGCCGGCGTTCTACGTTCTCTATATAGTACGGTGATAAGAAAATCCGAGCTTAATGTTAAAACAAAACTGACTGTTTTCAAATCTGTGTAAAGACCCACCCTAATAGATGACAATCAAATTTGGGTCCTGACGGAGAGAGTGAGAGCAAGAATCGTGTGTTTTCTAAGAGGGGGGTAGCGGGAGTCACACTGATGGACAGAGTGAGAAGGGCTGACATAAGGCACACAATTGGCACGGAGCCCCTACTCCTACACATACAAAAATCACAAATGAGGTGGCTTGGACATGTGCTAAGAATAATAATGCCAGAGGAACGAATACCAAAAAAAATCCTATTGGGAACCCCGGAAGGAAGCCGGCCGGTGGGCCGCTCCAGATTAAGCTGGGAGAAGTAACAAAAAATGTATATGAAAACAGAATGGGTCTAGAATGGTTGACTCATGCAGAAACCGCGCAAGACAGGGTAATATGCAAGCACCTTGTCAAGTCTTTGGGCCCCCGACCCTACCAGAATAAGGGGATGAAGATGATGATGATGATGAAATTCAGATCCTCCCATAAATCCTCCTTATCAATTTTTTATTTAATATTTTTAAAAATGAGAATGATTTATTTTTCGCTTTCTTGCCCAAGGTGAATGTAATACATGTTTTTCGATAGATATACGAGTATAGCTACCTATAAATACTGAACACGTAGAAGAGAGCTTGTAATAAAACGTGATTGGAAGAGAAATAGCGGACAGGTGGTGACAGGAGAAGCTATTTCCATCCTGATCGGACACGGCGCAAGGTTAGGCCGCTTGATCAGTTCTTTTATACAATATTTCTGTTTCTTGATTACGTTTTCAACGCTACAACAGAATTTTCTTTGCTAGTTTTGACTTCTAAAAATATTTTTTTGCAATGGATGCATAAAATCAAATGTTCATTTTATTAGTTTGATTCTAAATCCATTTGCTATTTTGTTGTTTTACGGAAGTCCAGAAATGAATATTACAGATATAGCATACTATTTATTTCTGTCTGCTGGGTTTACCTTCATTTCTGCTTCTTGATATGGATCCCGTTGATTGTTGACACGGTCTCACGTGTCTTACAGTGTTACAGTTGTGACATGGTCTCACGTGTCTTACAGTGTTACAGTTGTGACATGGTCTCACGTGTCTTGCAGTATTACAGTTGTGATACGGTCTCACGTGTCTCACAGGGCTCGTTTTGTATTCATCGTTTTCACGGATGTTTTTTTCTTCTTATATAAAGGTAGGGTCCGTTCACTTTAGGAAAGCCTCTTGCATTAGTGTGAGTAACAGTCCGTTTATAAAATCTCGTAATATTCTTTTTTGAGTAAATGACAGACGCAAAAAATAAATATAAATATTATTTTTAAAATGATGTAAGGTTTTCACGGCCTTTCAGAATCTTCTGTGTATAGATAGTTTTATGGGATATTCTGCCGTGTATCAGGGCTGATGTGCTGATGGTTGATGCGAAACGTCGGCCAGAGAGGTCACATATACAGGGCAGAAAACTATACACAGAAAATATTATTTTTAGTTTCTTAACCTAAAATAAGCATAGGTACAAGTAAAATAAAAAACTCATTCCGTTTTCAAAATAAATATGATTTCAAAATTGTGATTAAATAATACGAAAACATTGAGTATATCCTTTTTTAAATAATATACCTACTCTAAATTGGATTTTTTTTAAATATTTCACTTTATTGAAAATTGAAACTATGAAGTGAATCCATTACCTACTATATCGCATATATCATTGGTATTAATCATTAATCCAAATATATTATTCTCTATGTAACACTGTCCGTCACCAACGCTACCAGAATGCTCCAATAATAATGTGATATAATATAACAATGAGGTATAAGAAGCAAAAAAGTATAATTCTCCTTTTAATAATGTCCATCACTAACGTTATCAAGACGCTACTCTAGGTAGCACTGTTCTCTCAGCATTAACTGGCGGCCGAAATATATAACAAAATCACTTTATTTTTGATGAGTTATAGCCAGTTTAAAAAAATTACATATAAGCCGATACAACTGTAGTTGAATGATTTAAAAATCTTAAAATTAATTTTAATCAATAAAATAAACTACTGTCGTCTATTTCGGACTTCGAATCCTCGTCTAAATTTATATTAAATTGATTTAAGGGAGGGGTAAGGTTAATTCGTACAAAAAAAGGCATGTTTTTGTGAATTTTTTGTGACGACACAGTTGAAATCTATTTATTAAAACTAATAGTTCATTAAAGTATGACATTTGAAGAATATTGTGTAAAATTTTCAAGACGAAATATAAAAAAATACGGCAATGGCAGCAATTATTCGGACGTGTCTCGGAAAAAAGTAGAATTGGGGTGTCCATCATAACTTGGTGCTAGATCATCTGAAATCAAAAAATCAAAGTTCATTCGTTAGATAATAGATTTTCCCAGGTAACGCTGGGAGGGTTTTTATAAATTTCAATTTTTAAATTTTTTGGAACACTTTGAAGGGAAAAACGCGATTTTTTGCGAAAAATATCGACTAATTTGTTATTAAAAAATAAAAATTAATAACAAATTTGAAAAAAAGTCTCCAGCGTTACCTCGTAAATTATGTACAGAAATAGTGTACAAAATTTCAATTCGATCGGTGCAGTAGTTTTGAAGTTATGATGGACACCGACTTTGAAAACGTGAGATGTGGGGAAAACGCTTTAAAGTTTTGCACACTGTAAAATTCAAAATAAAACTCTACACTTATTTTATACTTACACATAATCGTCGATGCCATGTTCACACAGCAAAGAGCTTTCATCATCAGCATCTTTTTGTCCTTGTCTACGCAAAACTCTTCCAATACAATAACACGTCCGGTAGTTCTCAGGTGAGCGCGTTTCTTAGTTGCCCGAGCAGGTATAGAAAATCAGTCTGAGTATCGCTCAAATGATCATAATTTCGTCAATTTTGCTCCGATTGACTTGAAATTTTGAATTTAAAAATAAAATGCAAAAAAAAAAGTTAAAAACCTTACCCCCCCCTTAAGTCTGTGGTCATAGTATCGTGATATTGCAGTCACCGTATTTTTAAATAAAATATATGTATATACATATTTATTTTCTTTACATTTTATAATATTTAGTTCCACAAAACGACTAAAAAGACGTTTATCTGTAGGTTCATTTTTACAATTGTAAGTTACACTATTACAAAATATTATTCGCTTTATAAACATAAGAGATAAAAAACGAAAACATTAAATACAAAAAACAACATAAAAGAAATTTTCAGTATAAAGTTTAAAATTTTAAGCAAATTAAGAAAAGAGCAATAAATAAAGAAAATAGCAAATTAAAAATATATATAGCAAAAATTAAGGAAAAAGAAAGAGAAATATATATAAATATAAACATCACTAATTATTCAAAGTCATTATCATAATAAAACTCTTAATATAGTTCATAAATAACTAATGTTTTCTATTAACCACTTAAGTTCTGACATTGACTTTGGAGTTTTTAAGCCTGAGGGAAAGGTGCTTTGTATTTTGTTCAAGAACATTGGAACTCGATATTCAAGTGTCCTCAGACCATATTTGTTTGTTATTCTTGGTATTGTTAATATTTGATTTGAAGCGCATCTTTGTTTTTGCCATGATCAACTACTTTTTTGTAACTTTCATTTTCGTGATTTTCTTTTATCAGCAGAAATATAACTAGTCCAAGAATCGGCAAAATATTTATGGATGAATATACTTGTTTAGTATTTTGTCTTTGCTCAAAAACCTATGGATTTATTATTCTTTTTCCGATAGCAGTTTGTAGATTTTGTATCAGCTTAATAATAATTAAACAAAGAAACGACCCATCCGCGTGACTGCTAGGGTGTAACTGAATTGGCGAATGGAATAGCTTTAAAGACGAATGTCACTACACAATTCACGTGTTACAGAGGGTATTACTCACACTAATGCAAGTGGCTTACCTAAAGCGAATGGACTCTACTTAGCATGTACTACTTAATATTCAATATATTCAAAATATTGACGATACTCCTCTCCTACTCACGAGTTATATTACTCATGTATAAGAGAAATACCATTTTAAAAACTGTCACTACCATTATTGTAAAAAAATGTATTTATTTATTAAATAAAAAATAAAAACAATCTCATGGAATGGCTTAGTAGTACTCACAGAAGTTCATAATTTAGTAACAATAAATTCACCAATCCTTCTTAGGCCGTCCTGTTTTGGATTTTAAATATTTTCAAGTATGGTGCATTTGAAGAACTGAAATCTATTTTCCTGTACCAAGGTGAGATCACAAGATTGTCATCCGTAACAGACAGGATATTCTTTTGTAGATTCTGCACTTGTTACGGCAACAGCCTCGGTGTCAATAGTTTCCGCAGCACTAACAATTAACACCCATTTGATTCCATACATGGACAAAAACCTTCTTCTTGAAGCAGGCACCAAATCGAGCAAAACTGAGCAAAGTACTTGGTGCAAATATCAGTTTCCGCTTTACCAGCATTAAGTCATTTCTATCACATATTAAATTTTAGTCGCAATACAATATACAGTGAGTGCCAAATATACAATAGGTGCCAACTTATTTAATTAACATTGTCACGATTGAAATTATTTAATTAATATGGCCTTCCGAATCGGCTATAAAATAGGAGTTTAAAGAGTTAGCAGATATAAAGTAGGTATTTAACTGAACTTGTTTAGACAATAACTCATAAAATACTATTAAATAATTTCCTTAATATGTACTAGGGATGGGTCGTCCACGTCCGTCTATCGACGAGACGATCAACTAGTTGAATTCGTTAACTAGTTGACGCATCAACTTCGTTACGCGGACTATCGTTGGCTATTTTTATTACGTTAATTTTTAAAATTTAAAGAAGTTCGAAGGAATATAGTTTCGGGGAAAGTAAAACCGCTACTTGTGCTTATATGTAAAAAGAAATATATTATTATTTATTTGTTTACGCACATTATAGGCTTTTACATATTGTTTTATATACTTCTTTCTATATATAATAAAGAAAGAAGTAGGTATACACAACAATATCAGGTGTAAGCAGTAAAATATAAATATAAACTACATATATAAGCAGTGAAAGTATCGGGTATAAGCATTAAAATATGAGTATAAAAATTAAAATATAAAGTACAAAGCAGTAATGTGTGTATAAAAAAATATATTAGGTACATATCATTACATGTGTACAGGGTTATATGGAAAACATTAATAACCTCGCAGGACTATATTCCTGCCTTGATTATGAGTCGAAAGCTATCACGACCTAATATCAATAGTTATGGAGATATGCGACATCAAAGTTTGAATTTTTTCAATATATCTGACTTATTTTTTGGAAAACGTTGGACTATCACTACACTAACTCAAATCGATTACGAAAAATTCATTCGTTTCAATACAAGTTAAATAAAATGATAAAAACCTTTACATTTATTTATTATTTATAAATTTATAAATAAATACATAATTTAAAAATACTTTACATTTGAGATGTTATCTAGAAATTTATTGAAGAATAAATCTTTCAAAGTCAGGCTTTCACTTTGTGGTGACATTATTAATAAATACATATATCTGTATTATTTGTCAACTTTAGTTTAAGGCTCAATCTGAGAAAAGGAACACTATTCCCGAAACATGTAAAAAATCAATAAAAAGTGGTGTAAACAAAATTATAATAGATTTATTTTTTTATCCATAAAGTTGAAAATCGATCAACTAGTTGACGAATTCAACTAGTTGATCGTCTCGTCGATGGACGGACGTGGACGACCCATCCCTAATATGTACAGCCCGTCAGTGTCGTACGGCAAATTAAAACGAACAAAGTAACTTATTTTGCTATTTCGCATTTTAGATAAATATAATAAATCCTATATGCCGTTTAATACATTCCCAGATGAACGAATCAATTAGTCAATTTTTAAATAATGGAGATATACTAAAAAAAAACATTGCCGTTCATTTGGATATTTTTTTTAATGTTTCACAAACAGTGAAAAACACATAATATACGTAATACAATTATTTTAAAACAATTTAGTTTAAATGCTTTTCATCACTTGAATGTAAACACAGCAAACATAGAGATAAAAGTAAAGGCTAAAACATATACAAGAAAAAACAGAAAAAAAGTGATTTTATAGAGTGAGCTTGAATGGAGTGAGATTGAATAAAGAGACTTAACAGCTAATTTCGCAAGTTTGGTAATAGTCCTCTTATATTCGTGGAAACTGTCATGAAATATGTCAATGAGGACGTTCTGGTTATTTTCTATTTTGTTGTATGACCTCAACATTCTAGATATAGAGTTAAAGTGGGCCATATTGTTATTGAAAGTTGAAAGACAAAATATATTATTTGTCCTAAGTCGATGACTAGGAACATTTAAAGTTATGTATTCGACACAAAATTCTGAATGAATTATTAAAATTAAATGAATTATTTAAAATATTTTTTATTAATCTAGTCTGTGCAATTATTTTTTAAAACAGTTTAATTCGTTTATCTCAGAATGTACTTCACATAGGATTGATTATATATACCTACAGCCATGATATGTAGGTACATATTCATTCAGTTATCCGGATTTTCGATTATCCGAGCGCCTTACGACAACTAGTCCGGTCGATCGAGTCTCTACTGTATGCACGTACAAAAATGATGACCATATTAATAGTGTTCAGCTCGTAAAGGAATTTCATTGCAACGCAATTGATTTACGATTCGTCTCGTATATTGAGACTTGATTATCTGCAGACAGGCAAGACCTCGATGCGTACCCCCAACATAACTGTAGTGTGAACCGACTGAAGATGGATGGAACCTGTCTGCTGACAGCTGGCCTGGACTTGCGCAGAAGCACCGCTCCGCCGCGGGCGGCCGTGAATATTTATTTGCACTTCTCGGAATTGTCCACGCCATAAAAAATGACCGAGACCAATCGGTGTGACATCTGATAACCAAAAGACGTGTTGCATGTCTCAGATGCGTGTATCATTCTACTTTTGCACTATGGTTAAAAAAAAATCTTAAATACAATTATAAATCTCGCGTTACAGGCAAGTGGAATGGAAGTATCGATAAGGCGACTTGAAGATTCGAGGTGTGGATCTACAGAAGAATACTCAAAATGGATGGACAGAGTTGCAAATGAAGATGGCTGGTATGAATAAAGAAAAATAAATATTTATAACAATCAAAATCCGAAAACTTCAATATCTCGGACGTGTGATGATACATCCAGAGGGTGTTTTATTTAAATGCCTAAAATGAAATAAAACACATTAAAATCGTTATAATGGCCATGGTATTTTACCGCGTTGGTATTTAAACATGATAACGGCAGGTACCACGATTGTCGAAATAAATTAGCAAGGTTTAAGTCTATTCGTGGTGAAATGACAAACCAAACTGAGCGCAAACTCGCTGTCAGCTGTCAAATTGGCTATCGCGGGAAAAAGTGTTGCCAATTCGAAAAAAAATAATTTAGTCATCGAGGATTACTATTTTATATTGCACTGAATTCTAGATTTTATATGAAACGAAGCGTATAAATTTATAGGAAACGTGATTTTGGAAGGGATAAATACATAAAATCTAGAATTTAGTACATTTTAAATCAGCAATTCACAAATCGCTCTTAAAGGGCGGATTGCCTTAATTTAAGAAGAAGAAGAAATCAGCAGTCCTCGGTAATTGCATTTTAAACATTTATTTTTTGCATATTGCTGCCTTTGCTTTTATATTATAATCATATTTCCCAAAGCATTCAATTCTACTAAAAAAAAACGACATTTATTTGCTTTTATAACAATTTGACTAAAGTGGCTTAAAATAGTAGAGCATTGGTTTAGCATACGAGAGATTCGGCGCCTCCAAAATCTTTTTGATTTCTGAATAATTGTTTGTTTTAGCCTAATAACGATAACAGTCACTATAAAATAACGGATCAAAGGAAGTGAATTTTACTGGGGGCCCGGTTTATAAACATAGTTTTTATTACATTCATTATAGGTATGTGGGGTATAAAGGCAAAGGCAGCAATATCAAAAAAAAATAATCCTGTCATCGAGGATTGCTAATTCACAATGTACTCGTTTCGAGATTTTATAAAAAATATAAATTTATAGAAAACATCATTTTGGAAGGGATAGACATATCAAATTTAGAATTCAGTACATTTTAAATTAGTAATTCTCGGTGACCGCATTCAAAACTTTTTTTTACTTCTTTGGATATTGCTGCCTTTGCTTTTATACCCCACATATATACGTTTTCATTGATACAAGCATGCCATTTTTTTTAAATATTCGTGAAGCGTTGGCGGCGAGACTGTATGATTAATAAATAATATTATTTTAACAAATATACGATACACGAAAAAAAAATCCCATGCCACACAAAAAATTTCCTCTCAGAACTAAACTAGTGAGTCAACGTCTCGGCAAAGGAAATATAAGTAATAATACGTTCAAAATGTAAAGCCATACGACGCCCGTTGGCTACTAGTAGGTACTTATATACATAATTTAGGATGCCATAAATTGTATAACACCAGCAAATAGACACTGCATTTAAATATTTTTATTAAAATGTTAGATTTAAGCCTAGCGCAATGTGCATGATAAAATACCGCGTCCTGAACCACCTGAGGTTGTCTGAGAATGCCGCGAGCGGGAATATTTTGGCGCCAACTTGCGCTCGCGTGATGTATTTTCGGCGGGAATTCCTGGAGTGACGCTGGACGCGCGTCCAGCTCGGGCGCAGGGACGACGCGACCTGGAACATGGCCGCGGTGTGTCACCACGCCCGAGTCTAGAAAACTGAAACTAAGCGCAATTCGATGCCGACCTGAAAGAATACACTTATTACGTCCCGACGCCCGTAGCCGCAGATTTCCGCAATAAAAGCGGTTAATAATAGCCACAAGCTGTACAATGCAGGAACCACGTGTTTATTTTATAGTTTGCCATGTAGACTCGTCTAGGTGATAGATATAGCGAACTCTTTTACGCATTCGATTGGATACATTTTTGCAGTGTAACATCTTTCCTCTCGCTTTTCTGCATTCCGTGGCAGTGATTGCGTGAAATGCGTAACAGAAAATGAGACAATTTCATTTAACCAATGAGCGCGCGCGGAGCGAGCGCGATGGAATAAAATCATCGTTTATAAACAAATCAATGTCTAGCAAGTGCCATCACAGCGAAGATGCACACTTCCAACAGCCAACGCTTCTGATTTTGTATATATTCTTCGCGGCTGGTCTCAAGCGTGTGGATGTTGTAACTTTGATATATTTTGGCTTACATCTTATTTATTTACTTATTACTTATTTACTTGTTTACGCCCATTACAGGCATTTACATTTATTTGTTACGAATAGCTCCTAAACTACTAGAACATTTGACAATTTTGTAAGGTTTTAAAGAGAATATTATTTTCAAAATTTTAATAAAAAGTACCTACTCCATTTTGATCAAAATTTTAAATGATAACTCGATGCCGTTTCGCCTCGGAAGTAGAATATAGCGCCACTCTCCTGCACTCAGCTCCTGCCTCGTCCACATTTGCAAGTTTTCTCATGCAAGCTCGTTGATTTGTTTCTTGAGGTTTCTAAGAGGATCATTTTCCAGTATCTAGTAGACTCGGGGTCATGCCGAGACTCATGCGGATGTATAATCTGACGCCGTCAACACTCATATCATATATCTTTCTCAACATTCTCTCCAAAACCACCTATCAAGCGATCATTTTAATCCTCTTCACTATATACTTACCTACTTCTTCTATGCAATATTGAATAAATATGTGTATATTTAGTAAGATAGCTTTGAAATTTTGTTTTTATCAACGATAATTAATATTATCGTTAATGAGTGGAAAATGCAATGCAAATATTTCAATTACAAGTTAAATAAAATACCTACGTAATGCAATAAAAATCTTAAGGCTCGTGTGATGAGTTAAACGTTAAACATTTCGCCCGTGGCGCTTGCAGGCTGTAGTTGCGAGCCCTTACCGCCCGTGGCTGCGGGCCCTGCCGGCTAACAGTACTCCGGAGGACCTACATACTACGCACTACATACGGCCTCTCTCCCGCCGCCGCCGCACTGACCGGCAGAAATGCAACAAAAACAGCTCGCGGCCGACTAGCGGGAAAGGACGTCCATCATTTTAAATAGTTATTTATTAAATTAGTGACAAATCATCATTAGATTGTTTTCTTCAATGTCAGAACTACTAAATTATCCAAGTATCATTACTGTAAGTATATATCTACACGTGACACGGATATTTATAATATTTCACCATCGATTTATCATTAGAAATGTTAGAAGGGAAAAGTCTCGGATTCTTCATTACTTTAAATTAAGTATCGTGATAATCGGCCTCGCTAGCTGCTGAATGGTATTTTAAAATTTATCTTTAAATTTAGGAGATGGTCGCATCTGCATAACATCGTCAATTGGCGCTACTGGCCTTATGCTGCCCCACTAAGCTAAAAGGCAGTAAATCTACGCTATTTTTAAAAACGTAGTTTTGGAAACTTGACGTCATATTTTACCTCGCTAGTAAGCTTGTTTTTCGTATTTCCATCAAAATATTAAAGTATAAGCATTTTTAATTTGCAGTATATCCATCTGGGGTATCAAAATGTAGCTCACGTGCAGTTTTAAGGTTTAAACAATAATAAAAAACCTAATATGCTCCATTCATATTTCCTTCATTTCCTCAGTAGGCACTATTTTTTTAGCTTAGTGGGGCAGTAAGGCACGATACATCTAAGAATTATTATACTAACCTTATCCAGACATCCCTGACTGGAGCCAAATCTCTTAACTCTGATACCTGGAATATTTATCAATTTTCACTCTATTACAGCCAGCATTTATAAAACAATTGCAGTACAATTTATTATCCATTGCTCTAATAGGTTAGGTCTTTAGACGATATAGAAATTGAATAGTTTTAATTAAAATAATAAACCGAAAAAGGTACCTATCAGAATATATCCAGATATAGTGTTTACCCAACAGTTTTATTTGTAGAACGCTTGTAGTCCACTATTTTAAAATGCCTACACATCGCGTTATTATACACATTTAGTTTAATATTACATATGAGTGTTGCAATATACCATGTGTGTGTTACAATATTACATATAAATAACGGGTGGCTGCCACCTTTCATTCATGTAAATTTTTGCAATTTGTTGTTGAAATGTTGACAGTAAATTTTGCAAGCACGCTTCAAGTCACAATGAGAAAACGTTTTTATCTAGAAAAAATATGAAAGCGTAAAATAATACAGTCACAAGCAATTATTCAGAAATGTGTCCATTTAAACAATTATTATTTCTTCGTAAGTTGTGTCTTAATATGCCGCACAATCTAATATTAATTGACGTCAATTAACGGTGGAGTAGAATCCGCGGTGATTTAAGATTTTTCTCTCCCGAGAGTAGATTAATTTAATGAAAATCTCTCCAGCTGCACCGCGAGCATCAGCAGAGGTAATGATCTCAGTAGCGTGCACATTTATTTATTTTTATGTACTCGAAAATATTAATTTATTTTTTCAATAATGTAACAAATATGTTCAGAGAGTTAGTTCGACGATCTTATAATTAAGTTTTTAATTAAGGATAAATTATAGAAGTCTCACAGAGACGAAGCTATTTATATATGTGAAAAGTGGATGGAAGTCTCTAATACGATGGCTCAGGGCTAACAACCTGTATGAGCTGGCTTAAGTGATCACTCTACACAATGCGACGTTCACAAATTCCATCGTAAGAACATCCACGCATTACCAAATTTTTTAAAAGATCTGTATGTTTCGAATCAAGAACATTTCATCTATTGCACCGGTTTCTGCTAGAGACATCTGTTGTTTTTTTTGAGTTAGTTAGTATACATAGATTTCGCAACTCGTAGTGATGATACTTCTATATTTTATTTTTCAAAGTAAGCCATCGTATAAGAGACTTCCATCCACTTTTCTCATATATAAATAGCTTCGTCTCTGTGAGACTTCTACAATTTATCCTTAATTAATTTATCATCCCTTTGGTGACCAAATCCAGTAACTGTGTTCTTAGAACATATTTTCATATAAAAATATTGTTAAAATTTAAATTTTTGTCTGTTTGCACAACACCGCGCATTTCATCCGAAAAACATCAAACATGAGTAATATTATACAGGATTTTTGGTTTGTTATGTCGCAATTTTAGGTACTCTCCGAGTAAATGTAACCGGTTTATTTCTGCGTACTTAATGATTGCCTCACGTTTTGTGCTTACATTCTACTGTGAGCAGGGCAACCGAAATAATTAGAGATTTTTATAAAAACGCTTCTGAAATATTCCGGTTGCGCGATATGGATAGACAGATGCTTCATCGTCATCAAGGATGCAAAACTATAAATAGAAACTATGAACACGTCATTCTTAACACAAATTTCGTTACATTCGATTACTTTATTCATTTATGATATTATACCAGCTAGGTCTTGTGACTGATGTATCAAAAATGACTTTTGCTGTAATATTAATTAATCGATAATAATGATTATTTACTCATTTAAGTAGTGTTTATTTATTTATTCAATTAATTAAAGATCAGTGTAATAAACCGTGACGCAATAAAACAACCGTGCTTTGATTAGATAAAATTTAAATATATTTGAAAAATCGTTTTTTCGTATAAAACTTATTAAATGGTTGGGGGTTAAAATAATCATGTTTATGAATAACATTCGACATGAATAACAATCTGGCGTTCACATTTTATAATAAATCCTAAATATTGAAAACAAAAGGCAAACTTTGATGTCGCTTATCTCCGTTACTGTCGACATTTCATCCACATTGAATGAGGAAGACTCTTCCAAATTTTTTTCTACTAGCTAATCATATGTTAAAATAAATGAAAACAGCTAAGGCCTTTCAAATACTTTAATTATATAAAATAACAAAATATTAAATAAGTTCTTTAAAATATTGACATTTTAAAGTTGAGTGTAGAATGAAGTGCCACTGCAAGCCAGCACCCCGTGCAACAGCATCAGATATTTCTGGATTGGCCATATCTGTACTCCGCTAAAGGTCTCGCGACCAGTCTACCAGTTCCTCCGCACTGTCCGCCGCAGTAACAGCCTTCGCTCGCAACCTCTGCGCGAAAATATCATCCATTTGTTAGTAGCGAGTTACTGCTGCATCGCGAGATAAACGCCGACCTATCGAGCAGGACCGTTGCGGAGTTAATTTAAAGGGATCCTTCGCACACTCGATCGGCGCGATACATCCTTGACATATTAAAGTTAGTTTTTTAGTGAATTAGTTATAAAAGCAACAAAATGACGAGCATTATGTCGAACCATGGGTAAGAATTGATGAACATACTTAAACATTTGTAAAACTACATAAATGTGTATAATTTCATTGTGACGTTATGCCATACAAGTCGTATGTAGACGCGTATATTTAGAAATGACTAAAAGATGCGGGAAAGCGGAATACAACCCAACTATATAAATCTGGTCACTGCACATGCTAAGCGACGCGACGCTTAGATATTGACTGCTGATTTTAGATCGGGGAGACGCGAACGTTCCCCCAATAACAATCGAAATTAATGTTTAATCATGTCGGTGTCACGTAGTGCGCGAATATATGTACCGCTTATCTAAGAAGTGAAATAACTGATTTTAATTTTAATTTCATAACTAATCAGCTAGTTCGCGTTTGGTTGTATATTATATTTCCTGGCACGCGTCGTCGACTTTAATGCTCTCATAAAAAAGAACTGTGACAGACGGATTTTGCTGCTAACTTTCGTATTTGTTTTGCTTCGAGAAATTGACTGAATTATTTAGAGACCGGCGTTCAAACATACATTTAAATATGCACATTCAGCATTATATGTAAAATATATTCTAATTATTATTACGGAACAGTTGTTATTTTTAGAAATCGTATTTTACTCGGATATAACAAGTAATTGCGAATATTTCAAACATTTTATGGTGAAATGTAGTATTCCAAAACATTTGAAAATTAAATCAGAAGTTTTATTTTTACTAGCATACGGGAGTATAAGTGAAACTTGTGTGTTCAGTGGGAAGATTTAAGAGAAAGACCCACTCAATATTATTTTTAGAAATTGATTTATTTTCATTGGTGATACCTTACCAAGAAATACTGTAAAGATATAATATGTGTGCAATTTGAGTACGGATCATTTCTTTGATGAAATGCTAGTATATATATATTGTATAATAGTATGCGAACTGCATACTGTGGCATTTAAAGCGCATTGGCTGTGGTCATGCATTAACATTAAGTGCGACTGATCTTTTCATCTGATATAACAGATGAACTAAACACGACTCTGTTAAAGTATTTTAAACTAATGCTTATAATAAAATAAATTCACGGCAATACTACAAAGGCATAGTTGCGTCTTTGTTTTATAGTGTTTAGACAACATAAGTTCACCACATTCCCATTTTATTTTGATAGTATGGTGTCAACTGTCAACCTCCAGTTACTTTCACGCTTTTGAATTTCGTGATGTGCATTTATTCAAATGTGTGCTATTTTCCATTACTTTTATAGTTTATTTTGAATTGATTAAAACCTTTGTTATTTTAAATCTAAATATTCATTGATATTTTTAAATAATGATATTCCATGCGCTCGACGATAGGGAAGGACGAAAATGATTTGAATTAAATAATCGGGTTGCTTTGTTGTGCTGATCTGACATGGGAGAACCTACATTATTTGCAGTTGACATATACAATGTATTTCATATGTGTTTTGTACTCTTAAATTTTTTATCGATTATCTGCGTATTCACTATGGTCGAAGCCATAGGCTTAAAGCGGTAATAGAAAGCTTTATTCAATTACTAAAACGATGTTTGTACATTGGATATGAAGTGAAAATTGAACCAACCGAAGAATATCGATGACCTCATAGGCACACATCTTAATAATTCAGCAGTTTAATGACCCAGACAGATATTACTATAATACATTATACAAGATTTACATGTAGGTGGACCTTCTCGGAAGACAGCAAATACACAACATATTTTTTGTATAGAAACTAGGATACTGGCAAAAATATTGTTTCAAGGAACAACTTATCTTGACGGATCAGGAAAGTATAGCGATTTAATCTGTATTTTTTACTACGATGGACGATCATGAACAAAATATTAATTAAGTACTTCAGTAATTATTTTAAAGACAGTAAAATTCATTCAATTAGGAAAAAGTAGCAATATAAAAATTATGACTGAAAAAAATGGCGTTTACTTTTTTTTTATTTTACTATTTAATGAACAATGTTTGCATATTTAATGTCTTTCTATTCTACACTATTTAATCTTCTCAGACCTTGTTAATTTTATCATAAAGATAACATTATATATGTCTTAAACTTAATCTGAGTTTTATCTGTTTTACTGCAACTACTCTTATAATGCTTCGTTTATTTATTTTCTCAACACATTTCTATTTCATTTGCTATGAAAATTAACCCCGTCTTGTTGCGGTAAAGCTATACACAAATTATATGCTATCTTCATTTATTACATAATGCCATATATATAATATAAAATATATATAGTTGATATATAGTAAAATAATATTTTTATAGACATACATTGATTTTTAGCAACCAGAAATACAAGGATTTCAATACACCACGAGAAACAAATTTTTAAGAAAATATCAGAATATTTGCAAAATCACATAAAAATTTATATATTTAGGTAGACAATTTTTTTAATTTTTAGTTCTTAAGTGAAATTCCTTTCATGAATAATTTATTCTGATAATCTATCAAACCCTATAGCTAACCAGTCAAATTTAGATATTCTTTTATATCTACATTATATTGATTGGCGGTTCTAAATGCAGATCTCTACGCAATTACATGTATCTACTCGCATGTTATAATTAGTTGATGACCTGAGCTATAGATAGAAAGAAAGTGAATTCAACCTTGTATTAGTCGCATGGGGTTAATATGACCCCAACACTATTATTTAACTGTCAAATGATCATTTAAGTATTTTTTGTGCTCGTCGCAATTGTATTTTCGCCACACATTTCGTATTTAGTTAAATAAGACACATTAAGTAGTAAAAGAAAAAAACTTCACGAAATTGAGCTGATAGTGTCGATATATAAGTTAAGAACCAGATCATTGCATCGAAAATAAAAAACAAAGGATTTTTCGATATGCGAAGGCCTAAAAACATACGAAGTGTACATATTATATAGGAGAGAAGTCATTTACTTTGTTATTTCTGTAAATCACGTAAAAATCATTCTGCTGAATGAATTCATTCATAAAAAATTTCTAGTTACGCCGTTTTGTATAAAGTGTCTCGTAACTAGTAGCAAAAATTTCGGGAGAGTCTTCTTCATTCAATTTTGAATACAACATACAATTTACGAGTACACTGGCTGAATTGTCCGTTGATATGGGAAAGAGATATTGAGTCCGTTGAAAGTTACGGAGATATGGGACTGCAACTGCAAAAACCATATGTTTTCTGTTGCAGTTGCAACAAAAAAGTATTTGAAAATTTCTGTAAGGTTTTAATCATTTCATTTTAATTGTATCGAAGCGAAAAAATTTCAATATTCGATAAAAGTTAATTTTCTGTTACTCTAACGTTTTACAGAATAAGATGCAATATTGAAATAAATTCAAATTCTGATGTTGCTTATCTCCTTGTGTAAAATGCTGTAATAACATTTTCTATTCGAAATTGATTGAAGAAGATTTCCTCGAAGTTTTTGCTATCAGCCTCGAAATACTTTGTATTCGTACATATAAATACTCGTATATAACATACGCACATAACACATTTAAACCATGCCTCACACCAGATCTTTTCAAATTAAACTAATTTGGTATCTTTTTCCGATTTCGACCTGATATTAAATTATCAGAACATTACAAAAAAATGTTTGAATAAATTATGCGCGTTAAATAAATTATTTGAATAGATCCATCACACCCTCGAGTTTCTTCGTCCCAATAGATCCACCACACCCTTAAATTTCTTGTCCCAACAGATCCACCACACCCTTGAATTTCTTCGTCCCAATGGATCCACCACACCCTTGAATTTTTTCGTCCCAATAGATCCACCACACCCTTGAGTTTCTTCGTCCCAATAGAAAATAAATATTTTCTCTTCATTCTTGTATTATATATGTTAGTCATTTTGTATATCTTGTGAGTCTATATTTTCACTAGCATAAATATATTTTACCCGGTCTGGCAGTGAAAACATGTCAATCAATGAATTTGCATAGGTATTCACTACGCAGTATCGGTGAAACTATATTATTTCCACAAATGCACGAATTTCTCAACTAACCTAACCTATTAATAATAATATTATTATTATTATTAATAGTATCCGGTATATAATGTTAATATGCACAAAATAATGCAGTAAGAACTTTTTTCATGCAATAACGTAAATCTTAACTTGTTATTCTAAGAGGTCAATCTCAGTCCGGAAATAGACATCTGTGACGATCTGTCAAATTTAATTTTAATGATAGTTCGGAAACCAATATGATTTCACTAGTAAGATATCAGTTAAAATATATTTCACTAGTTTGTATTAATTTCTATTGGTGAAAATCTGCTTGGATATGATAAAAATGACCTAGAATATAATTTCACCCAAATGCCAGTGAAAACATAAACTCACTAGAAATACAGATTCACTGTAACATACACATATAGCTTGTGTGGTAGATAACTAGTGAAATTATTGCTAGCTAATTCGACATGATTGGTACGAACCCTCGGTAGCCTGTAATTAGACAGCAGGTATAATCAGTACAGACACACACACTTGATAAAATAATACATGTTGTCTACCTTTAGTATCAGAGTCGCCCAGTAGCAGCAGACATGCAGCTGGAAAGTCACGGTGTACCTACCAGTGAGAAAATGTTAGCTTACTAGTGGCGGGCGCCGACACACCGCATTTTCTTCACTTTCCATATGAATGATTATAATTTCTTGCGACGTCTCGAAACGAGTTCTATCGCTAATATTGAAAGTATAGAAAGAGAAACAAGAAACTAGTCTATTGTCAATATACTTCGTATCTACTCGTTCTTTTACATTACATTTTATTAATATTCCTCTGTACTCCGTGGGAACCTTGATTATAAAAATGGATATGAATGCATTTTCCTTTCACTTTACTATTGCGCCTTGGAATAGGTAAATGGCTATTTTTTGGGTCCATGACAACTGCACAAAGTCAGCTTATTATTTTTCTGCCTGTAGTACTAAATTTCCTAGCCAAACCTAACTTAATTTACGTAACTTTGTAGTGCACACTACAAAGTACACACACTTCAAAGTTATCGAAAGTAGGTACGAGTACATCCTTCAAATAGTACATTTTTTATGTGAAATTTTTGGGAATTCGATATAGATAAATGAAGAAATTTTTTAGGACCGAATGAAAACAACCCCCCCCCCCCCCCATGGTATTTAAAATTTTCTAGTAATACACTTTTCAAGAAGCACTTCTTGCAGGTCACAATAATTTTGTAGTACCTACTGTAATAGTTCACTTCATTAATACTACAATTAGTTCACTTCATATAGTTTTTACTACAAATGTAGTGTACAATTTGTAGTCTTCAAACTGGTGAACGTGTGTGTGTTGTAGTCTTCATTTTGAAATGTAGTTTTTCCCTTCGCTAATGACAATGTGTACTCTGGAAGATCGTTAATAGCAACAAAACACCTTCTTTGTTCTTCCTACTGTCCATAATTTGAAGTGGAAGCTTAAAATCTGTAAGCTTTTATCCATTCTATCACAGTCATACTACTTTTATCCTGTTTTTAGCAAGAAAAAAATTATAGCGCTTTTAAAATCACTCTTCAGTAAATTTTCACTTTATATTCTTGTTTTTCTGTCGATCTGCTTCCAGTTTTTGTCTCTCAGCAATGAATTATTAATAAATTGTTAATAAGGCAGACAGCTCTCATTTTCACGGAGTAACTGATCTACTAACGTGCAGTGGCATGCAGTGGGTATAATCTTAGGTTATGCCGTGACCGACTATATACCTATATTAAAAATATACCTATAAGGGTATATACATTTTTAATTTTTTTTAACTGTATATAATGAACTATTTTGAGTAGCTTCAATCCACAAAAATAAGTGTACTTTAAAAGAAGTATTGTAAACAAGATTTCCTAAATAAATAAATATTTTATAAATAGGTAATATGGCAAAAATTTTCAATATATTTCGAAGACGATTTATATATAATTAAATCGGGAATATTACTAATTTCAGACATACGTTTCTTTCCACAAAAATAAATCAAACAAAAATTTTATGATATATCGATGGCAATGTCGTCGTAAATAATCATTATGATATGACCATTGGATATGACAGATGGTATTTACATTCACCGTAGAAATGACTAATAGAATTCACACAAAAAAGTTTGGGTGGAATTTGTAAAAAATAACATTTCTGCAATGACGTACGCGTAGTCCTCACTTAGCATAGGATCTTTCGAAGAAACGCGCTATTCCATGAAAAATTTACTTGTCTTTTCGAATTTACACAAAATTCGCAGACATAGTTCTAAGTAAATAAATATACGCGTTTCAGGACGAGTTTTTTCTCGAATTGACTTGATCTATGGAACAAATTTGTTGGGCGCAAACATGTAAAATAAATGAAGAATTGACATGAAGTTAGGTACAGAAAAGTCGGAAATAAAACTTCTAGCCGTAGGACGAATTACGGCTAGAATTTTAAATCAACTTTTTCTTAAGATAAGGATTGTTTCCCAGAATCTTTACTAATGGACAGCTTTTTTGCTTGTATGCGCTGCACGTCATTGCTAACGTGGTATCTGCTTTATTTTACATTGGCATTAGTCTGCAGAAATGTGAAATGCAACAGTTTTCGCATCAATTTGATGACGTTTTTCTGGTTTGATGATTTTTAATACGATTTTCTCTTTATCACGCCAATCGTGAGATAAGCTTCGCTAACCGGGCGAGGCCGTACCTGATGGAGGCGCGAAACGTGAACCTGCGAGAGCATGAAGTCGGCCGACTTGTCTGTTAAAACGAGTTCAAGGCGCAATGTCAGCGGTACCTATATAATATATTCCTTATTTGGGGAATTGGCACAGATTACATTTCACTGCGCGAGACCAAATTATAGACTTTCAATGTTTAATCAAAATTGAGCAATGTACTGATGCACGTGTTCGAGTACAAGAAGAGTGATATAACTCTGATAATATAATGAAAAGCACATCGCAATTAATCAAGATAAATTATATATGTCCCTCAGAAACGAATACATTATATGAGATAATTATATGAGAAAGTAGGTATAAAAGTCTTTTGGGTGTTTATAAGAGTTACGACCTATCATATGGCTGGCTTGAGTGATCATTTTACACCATTTGACGTTCGCCGAATCAACCCAAGATCGCCCACACATTTATCAAATTTTTGGATGTTGTATATATGGTTTATATTCACCTAGTTTTGAATTTTTGTAGCCACTATTCTAAATAACTTCGTCTCTGTAAGACATCTATAATTTATATAAATTAATTATGATCCCTCTGAGGATAAAATTCAGTAATTGTGTTCCCGAAATTTGAACATACTCAAAAAATGTAGCACATCGCATGTCCAAAACGGGTTCACTATTTTTTATAATAACTGTTCTTGTGCGATACAAATTTGCATTCGTGGCCATTACTATTTTCTTGCTGCTTGACAGTGTGGTCGACTATGTTGGCCGCTTCGCGGCTAGTAGTGACGGCGCAACAATTTTTTTCGTATTTTACAAAACAAAACAACCACATTTTAAAAAGGATATTCTAGCACTAAATTTAAAAAATTTAGCATTTTTGATTTTTGGGTCAACTTTCCTTTAATGCATATTTGTTCTTTATCCTCAAATAATGAATGCTCTGGAAAATATAAAATAAAGATAAACGATGTCCGAAAAACGACATTCGTAAAGCGACAACGTTTCCGTAATATAAAGTCTGCGACTTGATTCAAACTGGAATATAACATTCTTCAAACTAAAAGTAGCTTTTTAAAGCTATAAACAGTATAAAGAGAAAAGATAAATATTTCGTCCTGTGTTTGACATACACCGCTCATGCGCACCATGCGCAATTGTGCAATGACAGCTAGATCGACCGGTACCAAAAAAGAGTAGGTACGTAGTTATATTATAGATTAGTATCTAAATGTTTATAAATATTAAATATATTATTTTTATAAGTGATCAGTAGATAATATGTTATGTGTATAATATTTCTACACATTAAATATATTATCTGCTATTTTATGCCATTTGCTTTTTTTAAGCTGTCATTGGAAACATGCACAATACTTACACCATTTGTAGCGCATTCATATTACCACCTGGAAACATAATTATTTACTGCTCCACACAATACACAATACTTGCCTCTGGAACAAAAAAGTATCATCTGAGATTTATATCAATTTCATTCAATATTCATATTTTTGAATCTTTATAATTTATATTCGTCCTTATTGTTTATATGTAGATAAAATAACATTTTTAGTGTACATTTATGCTACATATTTTTTGAGTATCAATTCATATTAGTATTATCCTTAGTCTTAGATACAATAACAATCTTAGGTACTTTTCGTTTTTGAGTTAATAATGCAGAAATGATTCGAACATTATTAAGTACCTGGTCGAAATATATCACAACTCTAATCAAACTGCACAAAAGAAGACAGAAAATACAGTCTTAATATTTCATAATTCAAAATATGTGATGATGATGATGATCAATGCTATTTCTAATTGAAATAGTCTCAAATGTTATTAAATATTTAGTTGCATTTATTTATACTTGTATGTATTAGCAACAGAAGACAAAGTCTACGATGCAAAAATATTTGATCACTGGTTACACTTAAAACAAATTTAAAGATCGTTAATTAATCCCACTCGAAGAGATAATCGTTTGATTTCTGTTATTTTGGGAAAAAATATATTTGAGAAAATAATGTTTTATTTATTATTTTCAATGCTATATCAAAGAAATTTTATCTTGTTTAAAATTTTTGTTGTCTAGTACCTAGTCAGTATCTGTTTGTCTATTCTTCACGTATGATACCTCAAAATTAAAGTAGGTACAATTACCTTTTCATATTTTACTTAAATATTACATTGAAAATAAAAATTATGGTGCACAATAAGAGGTAGGTATGTTATGGTTTTGCTAAACATATTCTTTGACTTCTTTCTTTAATTTTAAAGACAATTATTTCAGAATGCCATTTTTTGACACGTTATAGTCTAAGAGGGGGGGGCGAATTGTTAGTAGCTGTATTGAATCATTTTGAAATAGCCGCGCTCTTTTTAATTGGTACACTTTTCTCAATAAACTAATAAAATATTTTGAAGTGACCGATGTCACCCGGCTTGTCCATAAAAATCTCATATCTCATAGGTACGCCACAGCGATGCTCAAAAGATGAACCACACTGAATCCTTTACACCGGTGTTTTTCTATATGTGGGTCGCGACCCCCAGGAGGTTGTCAAGTATTACTGGGGGGTGCCAGGTAAAAGTAAGCAGCGAGGGTTGCAGGTCACATACTGCGATAAAATTATATTTTTTAACAGAGAAGGCTGTGACTGTTTACTTTTTAATAAATTTTCAAACTTCGGTTGTATTTTTGAGACGTTCAATATCAAACAATTTTCTAATTGAAGCCTTTTAATTGAAACCTCGAAGTTTTTATATTTATCGTTTCAGATAACAATAGTTCACATAGATAAGAAGTGGCGAATGGCACTAAGAATTTTAATGCTTCTCTTGCCAGCTCTGGATATGCTCCTCCTCGCTTCTCTTCATCCAGAAAATGTCAAACGTTTGCAAATTGGATTTTATTTTAAGCACGCCACGAGCAGCAAAATCTTTAAGATTTTCTCTCATCTTCGTGGATAACAAATCGGCCAGTTGTACTGACATATTCAAAAGAGGATTTATTTGCCCGTCTTTACCCATCGGCAGCTTAGAATCCAGTTCTGGAAAGTAACTTAATTTTTTAACTTTTTTTAAATCACGGTCATTATTTTGGACCCGGGGGATCGCTAGAATTTTTTCACTTGTGAAGGAGTCGCGTATTCAAAAAGATTGAAAAACACCGCTTTACACGGCAGTGAAAACCTGAGGACTCGTTAAAGGCACCACGACCTGGCAGCCAGCAGCGACGATAACTCTCGAATCGATTTGCTGAACAGTCACGGTTCGGCGCCAAATAAGGCGGTAAATAAATATCAGTGTTGCTACATATAAATATATCGCATTAATTGCCTCCTGTATAACCTCAAGCTGTCGAAGGTGAAGCGGATCTCTATCAGCAGCTGAAGGAGAAAGACCTTGGTACGTTCTTGTTCCTTGCCCAAGTGAGGTACCTTCCTCTTTGGGATACGTGATTATTGTATATTAAAAAAAATTAAGAGTATGAACAATAATATTTTTATTTTAATGAAAATTCTTCACCAGCATTCCAATAAAAAATATTACGTAAAATTTTTCATGTAATAAAAGTAAAAATTAAATCAAATCAGTTGTGTCCCTGAGATAGATTAGTTGTACACAAACAGCAAATCTATATTAATTTGTAATATTGATTCATTATAGACGTATCGATAGTTTATTTATTTTGTTTTAATTGGCGAGGTATTCCTACCATGTTTTGAAAAGTCGCAACGTCACAAACAAAATGTGATTTCATTAACAAATTTAAAAACCTAAAATTAGAATACATTAAATTTTGCATTCATTATATTATTTCTCTGAATTTGTAGGTTAAAACAATTTACATATTTTTGAATTCATCGGAAAGCAGTCGATGCCTTGAGGACCCTTTCCGGAATTTAATTTAATTTCAGAATGGGTGTTTCCCGATTTTATTACTCGCGCAATAATTAAAGAATCCCCCCCCCCCCCTCTAAAGAGAATAGAACATACGATAGGTCATAAGTCCTATGTACACCCAAAAAAGACTTCTATAACTACTTTCCCATAAAAAAGTACAGTTTCGTCTTTGTGAGACATCTATAATATGCATTAATTTTTTCCGATGTTGCTCACGTCCTGAAAATAAATTAAATTCTCAATCCTTGAAAGGTTTCGAGAGTTTCACTGAAAGAGAAAAATACATTTTAATTTGATAAATAATATATCTTTTTTAATTACCTATTGCTTTCATTACATATTTTAAATAAACTAAAGATAAAAACTTTACAAGAATCAGTAAAAAAGTTGTATAACAGCTACGTATACGTATATGATGAGATTGCTGAGACCAAATCAGTACAGTCCGGTTACATTCCCTTTTACAAATTCTCACTTTTTTTCAACCCAGTTTCGCTCTCACGTAGGGTCAAGAATGTACAATATCTACATATATATGAAATGCAAATACAAAATACCTATTTCATATTTTATATTTGAAATACGTTTTTTCAAAATGCATTTATATTTTATTTAAAATATTTTTATAAACATATTTTGTATTTGAAAAATGCTCTTTAATTTTTTATTTCATACTTTTTACACATTTTATTTCATCGAAAATTCGTTTTTTATGAACGCACCCAACGTAGGTAGGTAAGTGCTGCCAATATTGAGACCATCTATCTCTCTTCTGTAGCTAGTGACAATGCCAACATTACAATCGATCTGGTAACACCGCAATATTTAAAATATGATGACTCCTTGAACCATATCGTATTGTGAAAAAACTTTTCTCTAAAAATATAATACTCGTTAACCAAGTTCTGCTCTTCTTGAAGGATTATTTTCATTTGGTGGAATGATAATAAGACCACATAGACGGAACATGAAAGATGAACTGTTTGAACAAATATTATAGTGTTCAGCGATATAAATGACTTGCAAAAATCTTTACTGTATTTGTGTTTTATTTTAACTAAAGGTACAGTAGCCGGCAAACACCTTGAAATTCTGCGGCGTAGTGGGGGGACGTTTGCGCATCTACCTTTCTACCAACGAGACCCAAATTTCGTCTTCTACACATTCCCCCACTTAGCCAAAGAATTTCATGAAGTTTGCCGGCAACTGTATTTAATTGAATAAATTTATTTTGAAAATATGTAAATAATTTTGTATTTAAATAGTTTTCTTTAAAACTATTCTGTATTTGCATTTAAAATAGAAAAGTAACCGTGTATTTTCATTTTGAATTTAAATACTTTTAATAAACTATTTTAAACATCTCTGCATAGAATATTAAAAAATGAAATGGATCACGTTTTGGCACATGATTTCGATCCTAACGACACTAAAAAAACACCCTAATAATTTAACTGTTTTTCTAAGACAAACACTGTACTAAAACAACTGCGTTTTATTTTCATTGTGGCAAAAGCTTCGGAAGATTCATTCCCTCTCAGAAATATGCAGCATTCGTTCGATATCCTTCCATGCGTCTTATAGGTACTTCTCAAATGCCATCAGCCTTTTAAAATGGCTAAAGTTTTCTTAAACCTAAAGAAAATTAGTTAATCTATCAGGATTTCAACATTACGAAAAAAATATATATCAAGTCAGCTATTTGTCAACTTGTGTGCTATTCGTTCGTACCTACAGGCTGAAAGAGAGGCTGAAAGAGATTAATATGAATAATAGCCACAACAAAACGGTGAATTCTAATAGCTCGGTAGCGCAAATAAGTCTTGCCACAATTAGAAGTAAAGATACTTGGCTCATTTTTAAAACGAATTGTTTATTTATTCCAGAATTGATTTCAACTCCAAACCCGCCAACCTTGCTAACTCTGCTGTACTTCGTATGCTAGAGGAAGAAGAGCAAAGACAAAGGAATGGACAAGCAGCCAGTGAGTACATTTTGCTTTACACAGAAGATGGCGCAACATTAACTTTATTAATCAAATTTATTTTTAGCCCATATTCGAAACACTTGTAGCTTGTGTCGTAGGACACAACTTGTCGATTACCGCTTTTGGCTGTATTAATTATTTATCAAAATTTATTTGCCTGTCCATCTCCCTTTATTTGCTTTGTGATAAGTTTGCATTTTATCCCTTTATATTTTATAATATTTTTCCCATCATTTTTCAAAATAAAATAATTATAGCTTCGGTTGATACTATATCTGTATACAATATTTTTGTTATTTCTTTAATGTACCTACCCGATGAAGCTAGTAAAGAATTAAAAAAGAAGATTCTCCCTCTACATAATGATAATACTCTATTTAAATCAGACCGAACTAATGTATCTGTTTTGATAACCTAATGAAAGGGTATACCCGAGGCGAAAGGGACAGAGACCCTCATATCCGAAGAATCGACCGATTTATCGATTGGCCGCCCAGAGCCTGCCCGAATGGCGGCCAAATAAACATGAACAATACATATTCGGCCAAATTTTTCAAACCTAGAACATCAGGTAACTAAAGGTTTATCTACCTCAATCATCACAATTAACGCACTCTGTGATCCAAACTCAACATTAATTGAAAGTTCACCATCGCCATTACTCGAGGTTTAAAACTTTAATAGAAAATATATTATGCAGTCGGGACAAATAATGAAATCATTCGCCTAAAGTGGGTAAAAAATTCAAACACTGGTGTTTAAAAAAACGGTTGTAGGTTTTATAGTAATGAAATCTAATAAAACTATCTACACAATTAAATTCTTTATAAATGAAGGAATTCGTGGACATAATTCTTACGCGATGACGACGAATAAACCATTCCTGTGGATACGAGAATGTCTAAAACATTTTTCGTTACTATGAGCAGCTTTTGTTTGAAAAGAAAGTCCTCTTACCTCTAACTTTGACCATAGTAATATAAGATTATAAATAAGATTATAGATAATATAATTGCCTCGGTCCAAAATAGTGGGCTTCCGAGAAGCTCTCTTAAAGCAGTTATGTCCAAAAATGTATTAAAACATTTATTTATTAGGTATGTATTTAAGTGATAAAAAAAATTGATCGCGATTAAAAAAACTTTTTTAATATTGTCAGTTTATTTATCGATGGCAAGCAATTATTATCTTTGTTCATTTACATAGAAAATAATGGTATGACGGTAAATTTTTGTTGGTATTGAATTGGTAATGCGTCCAAGCGTGGCGTCGGCCGTTTGGGATATGCAGTTAAAATTATACACGATTCTTAAAATGCACTAACAATAATTTAAATACGTTATAAATAACTTTAGAAAACCAGTTTGTTTGTAAAATATGCCTGTCAGAAATCGTGCAAAAACGCATAAATATGAAATGTGTAATTTCCTAATGTTAGTGTTGTGAGTTTTTTGTTTACCCACTCTGCGCGAGTAATTTTCCGAATATTTTTCTCACCTCGCATAGTGCCGTCATAAAAGTTTCCAAAAATAAAAGTAATTTAAGCGTCAGTTCACGGAAACTCCGGTCCTTCCATTTCGGTGACACACCACTGCAGAACATAAATATGGTGCCATTGTCATTTCTATTAAAGTCTTAAAAGAAAAACTCTGTGATAAATCGATAATCAACTGTGAATCATTTCCACGTGTTTTAAGATAACATGCCGTGCTCTGTAGGGGATAATCCTTAGTCGATACTTTTCAAGACTAACTTGTCATACACGAGGACAATCTTTGTTCCAAATACATAATCAAACTTGTATGTATGCATGTGACATCTAAGATCGATCCAATAATAATACATCGAAGCGATACACTTCAAAGATGCTAAAAACATTATTTTACATTGACATTTATGAATACTTACCATGTCATATAATTTTGATCAATGAGGTACCTACTTACAGATTTCCATAAAAAAAAGTATATTTGTCATTCATTCGTGAAATGCAAAAATTTGCCGGATAGGTACTCTAATATCTACGAGTAGGTTTTTTTAATAGTTTTTTATAAAAACTTAATTGTTACCATGAATATCAATAATGCTCCCTATCTCACCTCCATCAAACTGTAGGTATAGCTATCTTCTTCATTATATGTATTACCTTTCATTAGTTTTTGAAGTAAATTGCTTCTTAGAATCGTAAATGTCGAATTTTTGTATTCCAGAAATACAAAAACCTACACTAATTCTTAAAATTATGTTAATTTTCTTTTCAATAGTTTTATAAAAATATAAGTTGTTGAACGTAAAACATTTGGATTGATAATGCCCTCATATGGCAAAACGCGCCTCATAAAAATTAAAAACGTAGAACTAAAAAACGAATGTTTTTATTTCTATACGTGTACATTTCTTATGAGCAAAACATAGTAAGCGACAAAGGGTATCGCCAAATAGCCGGGCAAAACAACGTAACCGCCATTTATCCTCAAAGCAGTGGAAATTAATTGACTTTTATAACGATAAGCGAAAGATATTAATAAAATAAATACTCGATATAAAATTTAGTTCATAAAGTACCTATATTCCTTAAAAAATGAGAAGAAAAAATCTTCTGTAAAATTTTGTTTTTGTCGGTTACGATGTTTTAGCTATCATGGGATGATATGTTGTATGTAGGTACGAAGCAGATAGATCGAAAGCGAATATCAAAATAGCGAAATTGTAATGTCGCCAACACTCGGCTTATGAAGCAATAAGCGAGATGGGTGTAGATATGAAGATGGGAGATAGAGGACATTTTTTGTTATTTCAGCTCGCATCAAAGCAGGGTTGGACTAGACGGACTGAAAATAATCGGCAATAAAGAATAATTATTTATGTAGGTATATTATTTCAATCGATATTGTTGGTGAAAAGGCGGTTGAAAAGATGGGGTCGTTACGGAAAATTATTAAAAAATATAGACGTAGGTACAAGGCCAAAGTTATTGGTGGAATGTTTCAATTTATTCAATTCTGTACTAACAAGACAGAATGTTGCACAATAAATAATATTTACAAACAAAAAAGAACTAAATCTACACATTATCATGTACCTAACGGTGACTGTTTTCCATGGTCTTCAGCGAATTTTCTATTTTTAATTTTGACATTCTTTCTTTCCTTTTCTAATTTTATTTCTATTTGTATAAGTATCTGTATGGCAAGGTGAGAATCTATTCTCATACTAGCTTAAATAGAGACATATTATTATTTCGAACGATATTGTCAATGAAAACATGATTGAAAAGATAGCGTCGTTACCGTAAATTATTGAAAAAATATGGTAAAATTGTTTCGATTTTGTACTCAAAAGCGCCTAAATGTCGCATCTGGAATTATATATAGTACCAGCATCTCAATATATTTGTCAAGATATCGTTGATGTTTATAAAGTTACGAAAACATTCGTGCACCGCAATACGGTCGCGCCGCTTTTCGTCAAAAGTGCATTAGGATTGGCCAGCCGCGGCCCTGCGCTCCCCTCCCCGAGCAGGACAGGAGTGGGAGTGCTCCCGAAATGTTCCGCGGGAAGTTAATACGCGCCAGGTTTATTTTGATTTCACCTAACAGCATTTTGGCGGAATCCGCTACCTGCCTCATTGTAACTTTACACCAAATACCGTTCGCATCGCGCGCCGGCGGCCATTTTGAAAATTCTCAAATTGAATTGTCACGCACAGTTCTCTGTACACACTCGCCATTACATTCTGTGCATCGTAAGTGTTTGTTGTTATCGTTTTTCATACATTTTCTCACTACGTCTTCATTTAATTCTGTATATAATTATCAATAATACACAATTCATTAAATTAATTACTAACCTCGTAACTTTTTTGTTTGAATTAACTAATATGAATTAAATAAAAGGTGATATGGTGTTTCAACTTATATTTATTGTGCATATTTACTTCTCAGTTTCTTTTCTCGCGATATTAAACAACATAATTTCATCGTTGTTTATTGTTAATAATATATACAATCTTACGCTTGTATAAACGTGTTTCATTATTCCGTGGCATTGTGGAATCGTGTCATTGCAGAAATTCGAAGCATAATATCGATACTTCTGCAGAAAATAATCATTCATTTGTTGATAATAATTGTTTACCTTCGTAAATATATTTTATTTGCAACAAAATTAATAGAAAATGCACAATCGTTGCTACTAACATATCTGCAATGATAATTCAGTACTCGCTTGATTATTTATAAAGTTTAGGTCACTGGCTCCACATTTTATGGTCACCCTACAATAATTGATGATTGTAGTATTAATAATTTGCACCTGACCCGAATTTTGCGGTGGGATAATAGTTTAAACGAATACTTACAGATGTCGCCGGTGGGCACCGGATTTGCGAGAATTTCTGTGGATGAATTCGCAATTTTAAATAATCCTGGGCTCGGTTTAACGCAATTTCTCAAAATAACTCTGAATCATTGGCAAACAAGAAAACCTATGTGAGTTTATAATGAACAAGCTGGCCATTCAGTGACTGTATCATGTGTTATACCCGCTTTCATGGAAAATTATCATTAAATTTCATTGTTCTCGCATTTTTTTCTTAAAGAACATATTTTTGTCACAATTCTTTTGTGACTCACAGGCGATAATGCTTTCCATGTAATGCTCTCAATTACAATAAAAAAATCATTATTCCAATTCAAGAACAAATTTCTGTTTACAACTAGGTATATAAAAGTGACAGGAAAAATATCGAAATAGGTGATGATAAACTGTCAGTCACTGATGACCATTGTGATGTTGATCATAGACGTACCACTATAACTTGGAGTGCGAGGGAGGACGTCCCTGTCGCGTAACAGAAGTTGTCAGGGTGTAAATTTATTACACAATATATAATTTACAGAATGTCCGGTGACCGGTGTCGTATTAAATAAATAAATTTGGTCGGGCAGCACTAAAGAAACCATGCAGTAATGGCGGCCGTTCTATCTGTCAAACTGTCAGACGGTAATATCGGTCCAATATTCGCTTTTTCAGCTTTGCAAAACTTTAATACTTCATTGGCAATTGTTCTTGCACCACCCCGGACTGTTTAGGATGTTTTGGACATAATAATTCAGTGTGTATTGGTTGGTAATCAAGATGTCACAGCTTCCGACCAAATACAAAATTGAACTAAATGACAGGCGAGGGGTTACCGCCGAGTGCCGGCGGGGCGGGTTTTAGTTCAAAATTCGCCGCACGGCCAGTTACGTTGGGCAAGCAATAGTAAGTACCTACCTAATTGTAATTATTCGTAATTCGGCGAGCAATCACTGGAACACTATAAAATAAACCTCCAATCATCAAACCACAGTTTGCAATAAAAGTTACAATTGAACACCGATCAAATCACAAATTATCTCATCACTAATTGAAATACTCCGTTGAGTGTGTGCCATGGTCATAAAATACATTTTATGACAATAAATGTTAGACTTGTCTGGCGGGTGTATCTTAACCATCTTTACATTAATTGCAAGGTATACCTACCTACATCTATTTACATTCTGAAGTAAAAATTTATTAAGAGTTTTATCCAACTTTTAACTGTTTTACATTCATTTGAAATCAATATTTCCTTGACATCATTGAAATAAGTAGTGTTATAAAAAAATCATATTTTGGTAGGTAACTGGTATCCAAATGAAAAGCCAACAAACACATCTTCAGCTAACCAAATTTATTTATTATTTCAATTAGGTACCTTATTACAATTTAATTACTTACATTTTCTAATGGAAAATATTTGCTTCCATAGAGCAAAAGTTCATAGATTGGTGTTTAGATTTATAGGTTTTACCTCTTTATTTGTTAGTACAAAATACTATAGGTCGACCACAATCAAAAGACCATTCCCTAGCTTTGTCCGATAAGAAGAAAGCGGGGGAAAGTTGCCAGGCAAGCCTGTATTACAAGCCTCAATATGATATTCCAAATAAATATAAATTTTATAGTTTAAAAAGGTTACTTACTTATTGCTTGCCCAACGTAACTTGGCATGCAGCGACATTGGAACTAAAACCCGCCCCGCCCGCATCCAGCGGTAACCCCTCGCCCTGTCATTTAGTTCAATTTTGTATTTGGTCGGGAGCTGTGACATCTTGATTACCAATATACACTGAATTATTATGTCCAAAACATCCTAAACAGTCCGGGATGGTGCAAAAACAATTGCCAATGAAGTATTAAAGTTTTGCGAAACTGAAAAAGCAAATAATGGACCGATATTACCGTCTGACAGTTTGACAGATAGAACGGCCTCCATCACTGCATGGTTTCTTTAGTGCTGCCCGACCAAATTTCTGTATTAATATGACACCGGTCACCGGACATTCTGTACATTATGTATTGTGTAATAAATTTACGCCCTGACAACTTCAGTTACGCGACGGGGCGCCCTCCTTCGCACGCCAAGTTATAGTGGTACGTCTATACCAGAAAAATTTATTTTGTGTTCATTTTTTGCATCGTAACAACACACATATTTTTTGCGCACATTTTTTTGAATGCGGTCTAGCTATAATACAAAATATCGAGCTGAAATGTCTCAAGAAAATCCATTTCTTTATTACTGCAGTTTTCTTAAACAACCTCACCAAAATTGTTAAAACGTTTTCACGAATAACGGATCTTACCAACTATCTTGCGTTAGGAACCCAATGTACCTACCAAAAGTTTCATGGGAATATTTAAAACAATTTATGTTTTCTATCTTAAAGGTACCAAACGAATCGCGTGGCCACCCCCAGCAGAAGAAACCGACGGTCAAGAAGCAGAACACGAGACTCCAGTACACAGACAGGTACACCCAAACCATTCCAAAATATATTCTATAGCAGTAATGGTTTCCTTTCCCCTCCATTATATTATTTGAATTCATATTTTACATATTTATATTGACTGGTTATCAGTAAAGCATTGTTCTTTTAAATTCCTGCCTGTTATGACTATATTAAATGTTCTCAGTTTTGTAACATATCCTCACTTGAACCCGAACAGAACCCCTAAAACAAGATATTTTGGTCATACAACATCTCAATGGCTTCTTGTTTCCTATTTTTAAGATTGTTTTGACGTGAGTTTTGTTGACTCACTCATTGGATATTTTTAATATGGATGGTCATCGAGGAAAAGTTGATTGGAGACAATGCTTAGTTTAACCTTCTATGTATCATGACTGCCTTTAAATAAATGTTGATAAACAGATAGATAGTTATAAATACTGAAATCACATTTCCTTGATTTGACGGCAAAGAATCCCAATTTACTAATAGCCAAAACACTTGTACATAATTAATGTCGCCAGCATGAAGACAAGCTTTTACCTTACTTTATATTCTGTTACAAATGGTGAAGGGCTTCTAGCAATATACTACGAGTTCGGGTGAAGGCCAAGCGCATGTACCATATTTTCCCATATTTTTGTATATTTACCTTAATTTTCTGTTATATATTTTTTTGTAAATTATTTTATTGTTTTTATTTGTAATAAATCACACAAATGGACGAAAGAAGTTAAGATATAATTCCAAGGTATTATTGCTTTACATGCCTTGTCAATGATTAGTGCATTTTTTTAGAATTTTAGAATTATTACAGATATGTGAAGAGGAAGAAATGATAAATAAAAAATATTAAGAAATGATGAAACCTAACCAAGTTTTTGCGAATAAGTTTAACAATAATTACGGGTGGCATTCCAGGCTGCTCCCATCAAGCTCCACCAGTCCCCTGCCCTGTCTAGACTGATCCCCATAGAGCAGGAGTCCGCCCCCGTGTCCGTGTACACCCCTCCCCAGGCCAAGGTGTACTCTCCGCAGCCCAAGGCTTTCTCTCCTCAGCCCAAGGCCTACTCTCCCCAGCCACCCTTGTCTCCTCAGCCCCATACCCCGACACAGACCTTTCCTCCTCCGATTCCGGAGTACGCCACCTTCCCGAGGAAGACCCAGTCTTCCTTCGCCTCTGTGTCCCCGAAGTCTTTCGCTCCGGTGTCCCCGCACAGCTTCGAGTCCAAGTCTCCCTTCGTCGGACCGTCCTCCGTGTTCGCTTCCGTTCCGCCACCGAGCTTGACTCCTCTATCTACCCAGCGGGAGTACGACCTGCTGTCCCCGCAGCCCTACCACCCCTTGTCCCCCGGGGGTACCCTCCTGTCTGCCCCACTTGCGTTCAGCGAGACGAGAGACGAGCAGCCGGGCGCCTCCGCTCTGTACGTTGCCCCCGACCAGCTCCAGGTATGCGGTGTTTCTCCAATGTAATCTGTGCCACTTCCCCGTAATATGTCAACGCAAATCCTATTAGATCCGTGAACATGTTTAAAAAGTCAATACTTTCCGCAACATCTTTTGTGTAAATCACTCAGGAACTTTAAAAAGCAACCATTTTGATTTATTCATTTTATGATAAAATTACATTATTCCGTCCTTCAAAATTATTGAGAAGAAAAATACCTTAGAGGTTCTGGTATCAAATAAATCATTATTCAATCAATCAATCAATATAAATTAAGTAGTTGATGCAACAATAAACCAACATATTATACAATAATTCATTTTTATTTTAGAGCACTTAATTTTGGTTGTACATAAATATGTATATTATGTTGTAATATTTTTTGCTTTCATTGTTTGATGAGAAGGGAATCCTTTATGCTTGACATATCAAAATGACACAGTTTAGCAAAACAAATATAATGCTGTTCTGTAAGTTTGAGATACTTGAAATGAGATCAAATCCATGATGTACAAATTATTTTTGAAATTACATTATTTATAAGTGGTAGGTAACGCAAAGACTAGTCAGCCAGTAATGAGGCAACTGAATTGTGAGTTAATTGTTAAAAAAAGGAAATACAGTGGAAATTGCTTAACAAGAAACCACTGGGACGGAAATATTTTATCATATCAAAAGAATTTTGTGTTGAAAAATGTAAGCAAAAACTGACCAATGTTGTTGGTGTTGTGGGTGGGGGGAGAGTGTTTCTCTTTTATTTTTTGTTTTTTATGGGCTTTATTTTATTTAAGGGGTCACCACCAATATTTAAATACTGGGGTATCTAAATATTGGAATATATATATATAATTCGGGAAGCAGAGAATAAAAAGAAGAATTTGGAATATACTTACAAGATTTATTTAATTACGAATACACAGATTTTTAACAATACTTTTTAATAAAAACTTAAGACTAGTTATAAAACACTGGATGAACGAGGTCTACGAGGAGAGTGTTAAAAATCGTGTCTCTCCCTCTATTTATAGATATTTGCGAATGCTTCCAGAATATTCTCCCAAAAAAAAAGGTATAGGGCTGTGCTGTCTGCGGCTTCCGACATGAGCTGAGAATATCGAAAAATATCGATCCAAGCCTCAGACTACAGTGTCATAATAGAAGACTACATATATAAGGGAACATTCAAGTTTACACTCGTTTTCAGAAGTTTGCAGAAGTTTGCACACATAAAATCACATGGAATCGGGTACACTTTAACACTTTACATTAACACGGTTAACACTTTACATATCTTCTATTTTCGAATATTTTGGGTACTGTATTACAATACTGGATTTTATCCCTAGGGGGATATTAATCAAATAGAATTAAAACAGAAAAAAAATTCTTGTAGCACCATCTTATTTATCATCATATTGTTAAATTGTCATCCATCATTTAGTTCATTTGACCCCTTAAATATACAAAGTATAAAATTGTACAGATATGAACAAAGCCCCTTCTTTTTCTTTTTTTTTGGGACACATCAGAAGTATGTCCCCATCATGTATATTTAAGACACATTTATAATACAGTTAAAGAATTTATTCATGCATAATTTATTCATCCCCTAGTAAAGAAACCTTATTTTCTACAATAGATGTTTCATTTTTAATTTTTGTTTAATTTCTCTTCAAGTAAAACTGTTTTTAAAGAAAGAATCGCTGAAATGGTTTGGCCATGTGGAACGGATGAATAAGGAAAAGATAGTAAACAAAATTTATGAGGCGAGTGTTGAAGGCAGCAGAAACAATAAATCAAATATTGGAGGATGGCCCTGTTAGAAGCTTCAACAACCGAAGAGTGTGCATGAGAAGATGTATGAAAGTGGACAAAGCAAAAGTTGTGGGCCAGGACAGAAGAGTGTGTCATTCTAACCTCTCTGTATACCCCTCTGGAAAACGGTGTGATGTTTAGTTAGTTAGTTTGTAATAAAGAAAAATGTGATAATATAATATTAGAATATTATATTTTTTTAAGAGTACCTACTAAGTTTGACCTTTTAAAAATTGTTCCAAAAGTTGCAAGGTCATAGTAATTTTTTTAAACAAGTTATATGTATTGGAACCAGCTGTTAAACCAGACCACCTACTAAGAAATTTGTGTTAGTTCATGTCTATATAGTTTGGTGGTCTATAGTGTGGATCAATCCTACATTGGTCTCTATTTTATATTATCATTGACAGTATAATTTTTTTTTTGCCAAACACAAATACTTTAAGCAAAAATTAAATGTTCTGACTGACAGATGGCAGTGTTTTTTCTGAGAATCGGTAATACAATTTTTTATGATAAACCCATTGTTTATAGTACTGCTCAGCAATAGACTTTTTTGCAATAACGCAACTGGCACCATGAGCAGAGTTTGCCGTTTCTTTTGATGCAAAATTTTTTCATGTTAAGTGATTTTTAGTTTTATGCTAAAAGAAAACTATATGAAATTGCATAGTATTTTGTCAGAACCAGAATATTATTTCATGTTAACCGATTTTTCATGTTAAGCATTTTCTTGTTAAACGATTTCCACTATATATTTGTGTTTGTAGGATGCGTGAAAAGCAACAAGAAAAACAAAACATCCACCAACGGAACTACATATATCATTCAAATTTGTATTTTAATTTCATGTATTGATTTTTTGTATTGTGCATGAGTAAAGTATTTAGTAAACATGTAAATAAAAATATCTTTAAAATGTTTAAACAGGTTACACCACTAATAAATAAAATTTATATCTTAGAAAAGTTTTCTCATTCCTTTTCTTGTCTTTGGAAACAAAATCTCATTGCAAAGATCCAAAAACAATCCATATAACGCTAATGTCCGTATACACACAACACTCAACACACATATAAAAACAAGTATAATGAAAACACTTTATATATGTTTTGAAATTGTGACGACTTGAGAGAAACCGCGAACCGGGTGTTCCGCTTCAATGGTCAATTCAGCCTCTGTACAAAAAGACACCTCACCTGCGCTTAGCCCGGAAGCTCATAAGCCATATTCACATTGTTTGTCCTAATTCTAAATGTGTTGTGTTTCTTTGCATAACAATCAATCCCCTAACATGGCACCGCCTTGAAGATTTTCTCACATTTTTAAAGAGACGAGTGAGTATACATATTTTGTATTCATGCGCATTCTATCGCTTTTTGGTTTTGGAGGAGTCGAGCATGTGACTAGAAATACACCGATGGAATATTGAAAGCATCAACGTATATTGAATCTCGCTTTCAACACTATTCAAATATCATTTATTTAGTTGTGCATATTTGAAGCTATATTATTCTTATATTGGTGATGGTTTAAAACTGCCGAATACAGTAAAACCCTGTGAATTTGAACCTCGATAATTCGAAATTCACCATAATTTGAAAATTTTATAACCTATAAGTCCCAAAATGTTAATTTCACGGTAGTCTCACCCCGATAATAAGAAAACCCCGGTAATCCATAATTCAAAATAATTTTTAGCTCCTTGGGCTATAAATCAATACATTTTACTACACATAATTAGAATTTTTTTTTGAAATTTGATTTTTAATTTTTTTGTAGGTTAGAAAAGCAAATAATGTTAATATAGGGTACTTAAGTAATAGAAATGTGGCGATCTTTGTATTAGCATAATTAATATTGTGATTTCGAAATGATTTCTTGAAATATGCAAAAATACAGACTTTTTCACAAAATTAAAAACTTTTTCATTTACAAACATAACATTGCGATTTTCTTTCTGTACCTTGAATTTCAAATTATCGAGGTTCTGTATAATTCGAAATATTTTTTTGGATCCCTTGAATTTCAAATTAACGAGGTTCTACTATATAATAATAATAAGAGGTGCTAAAACCTTGATTCTTTTTTGTTCTGTTAGCACAATAACCCCACACTACTGGCAAGAATTTCTCCATTTGTGTATTCCTACATCAGTAGAAATAGTCTAATGCTTATATATAATACATTATTTAGAATATTTGTATTTAGAATATATAATATTACAGCTTACAAAGGAATTGTGGTGAAAAGTAGGCGTCGCATTTGGAAATACATCAATTCCTATGAATATGTACCTACTCGAATATGAGACGAGAAATATTATCTTCGATTTACTTATATATAGTCCAGTTATCAATTCTACCACAAGTCATGGTTTATCATAATTTTATAAAGATATTTTAATGCTACAATGAGTCAATTAACCCTAGCTAACTAACCTTAATTTCGAGTAACCGTGTCACCAACCAATCGTAGATAATTTCGGGCTTTTTTAAATTGATATTTATGGCAGGTTAATCATGAGTGATAGCAAGAAGGTGAAGAACCTTATTTGACTTTGGTTTATAAGATACCAACGTCATTTCTTTATCGAAACCGAACATCGTTATAGTTTCGTATTTACTAACCTTTAGTAAATTTTTATGATGAAAACACAATATATCCCGACCTAACAAGCGTGGATTCACAATGAGTAATTGCGGGTCACTAATGACGCGAATAAGGAAGGTATTAGAAATAGGCAGTGTGGCGGGGAATGGGATCTTACCGAAACATTAATTCGCGTCGTCATTTTAACGTATGGTTAGTAAGCTAGGGTTAACAAAAAAACAAATGTTTTGTAAGTTGAAGATAGTGAAATATGAAGGGATTTACTGAAATTCAAAAATGAAGCTGTCACTATCGAAATACAAAACAAAACTTTACTTTGACAAATACTCAAATCGCCTTGTACTCAAGTACCTTCATATAGTATTCAATTATTTTTTCCCATCCATCTCAAAAACCATGAGTCTGCAGCACCAACTAGATATTATTTCTCTCTCATTAATTATTAGTGATGGTATTTTAACCAGTGACACACTGTTATTTGAGATTTGTATCTGATTGTGTCAATGATTGGCAATTGATTTTTTGCAATTCGACAGGCAACCATCGATACTATACAACAATTATATTTTAGTTATCAATCATCAATACAACCAAGTACAAATCTCAAATAACTGCACCGAAAATAACTGGTTAAAATAATGGTTTAACCATCACTATTAATTACATGCACTAATTTTTAAACGACTGCTGGAAAGGACCACAAAAATGTAACAATTCAATAAAAATTTTATATTCACATTGAAGATTTGTAACTTTAACATGTTTCTGTTATATTAACATGTTACAGCGGTTTCCAAATAAAATTTGTTCAATCATTTTGGTACCCATGTAAAATCATTAAGTATATGAAACTGTCGATTTTAATATTTTCAATATCGTGTTTTTAAATAAATCCTTCCAAATAATGCTTGTGATTAATGTGAAGATATCCTGTAAATGTTCCAGTTTGAGGAGCCCCCGCCCACGACCGTGACTCTTCGTCCCTCTGCCCCTATCCACCAGAGACCCGCCCCCGTTGTGGCGAGCCAGCCGGCAGCTAACTCCTTCAAAGGTAAAGACTCAAAATATGCTGTAAGACCTAAGAATCGAGAGTTTAAACAATGCAATCAACACTAAAAGTTAATTTTATCTCTCATCAATCTATCATAATGTTTCTTTCTCTAAAACGCACAAACTTATAAAGTACAAAAGCTCTTAAAATAGAAATTTAATCAAAATGAATGACAAGTGGAACATTTTGATTTTGTGCTCATGCTCTGACAAATTTATTTTATGACGATATAATATTTTTTATTTTCTGTCAATATTCAGTACTTGATTGTGTTTCTTGAGTAGTTTGTTAGTGTAATGGTCATGACCATTGGTGGTAGTTAGGGAATGCAATCCTGATCCTGCGAGATCTCGAGATTTACGAGATCATTCCTGAACCGAAAAATCAGACGAGATTATCGGGATTGATCAACATTTCTTATGTTTTGTATGTTTACTTGTGTGTATGTCTATACAGCTTTTAGTAAGTACTTAAAACTTATGTTCATGTCACTTTCAAATAATGAAAGTAGCTTTGAATAATATGCTGTATTTTATCAACTTAACATAGGTAGTAATAAAAACTACTACTAACTCTACTACATTGACTGATTGATGCTTGTAAAAATGCCTACAAAAACTTGAAAGCGATGATTAATAATGAATATTTTATTAAATACGCTGATATAAAAATGCAAGGTGTTGTCGTTAATTGCTCTATTCTATTCTAATTCAGCTCTATAAAACAAAAAAAAACACAAAGTATTCGGGATCCCGATCCCTAGGAATCCCGCGGGATTGGAAATTCTAATCTCGAGGGATCCCGAAAGGGCAATCCTAACTCGGGATTGCATTCCCTAGTGGTAATGGTTCGAGCCACATTTCAGGACTCTAGCAAGTTAGTCCTTTTATCATAGCATAAGCATTTAGCTTAGTCCGAAAATAGTAAGAAAATTGATGTGACATGTATTCCGTGTGCATCTCTATTTTTATCAAAATAAAAAACAAAATTCTAGAAATTCGTCGCTTAGTACATTCTGAGATAAGCGAATAAAAACTGTTTTAAAAAATAATTGCAGACTAGATTTATAAAAAATATTTTACTAAGCAGACCTTTCAGGTGAACAGCACTGTTTTTTTTTAGTATATGTCCATTATTTATATGAGAAATTGACAAATTGATTTGTGTATCTCAGAATGTACTAAACAGCACATAGGATTTATTATAAATACAGCGACGAAATATAGTGTTGAGTTGCGCCTACTGACAGACCGTCTTAATGCCTGTTCTTAGGCTTTTTTGCTATGAAAAATATTGTAAAAATATATCATCATCAATATACAGAATATGAGGATAATTTGTTTTAAAAATTGCAGGAGGAATCAACATGCGGGGAGACCAGAAGTGGCCACCACAGTCCGTAAAGGAATCCGTGGCAGCGGAGAACGAAGCGAGGGTTTCTCTAGCCAGGGGGCCTGCATGCCGCCCTAGAAAGGTAACACACATGACCAAATTACCTTAAGCAAATTATTTCCTGGTACAGTAGAACCTCGTTATTCGAAATTCACGAGATCCAAAAAAAAACCTTTTTAATTATGCGGGACCCCGTTAACTCGATATTCAAGGTACAAAAAAGAAATCACAATGGGATTGCCAAATACGCTAAAACTCGTAAACACAATGAGAAAGCTTTAAATTTTGTGAAAAATGTCTGTATTTTTGCAAATGTCGAAATTATTTCAAATTACAAATTACCGGGTTTTTCGAATTACTTACTTATTTGGATTTTAATCTAAATTCGAATTTTGGGATTTTGGTTTAAAAAATTTCAATTATGACAAATTTCAAATTATCAGGATTCGAATTAACGTCGTTGTACTGCATTGACCTACACTACGCAACAGTGTTGACATGTTTAGCGTTTTGATACGCAAAAAAATTATATACAGGTTGTACCAGAGCTAGCAGCAGAAACTTGGCCGGTAGATTCCTGCCTATGTTACGAGTCTGAAATATTCAAGCAAACAAGACCTAATATCAATAGTTATGGAGACATGCGATATCAAATTTTCCATTTTTTTTCAATATTTCTGACATATTTTTTGTAAAAAATTGAACTATCATTACAGTGACTTTTATCGATTATGAAAAATTCATTTACTTCAATAGGTACAACTCAAATAAAATGATAAAAACCTTGTAAAAAAAAAACTTTTGTCAATTTTTCCAAGGTTGAATGAACTTTTTATAATCGACATAAGTTATTGTAATGATAGTTCACTTTTTGCGAAATAAGTCAGGAAAAATGAAAAAAAATGCAAACTCCATAACTATTGATATTAGGTCATGGTTGCTTGAACATTTTAGACTCATAACACTGGCCAAGTTTCTGCTGCTAGCTCTGGTCACCTTGTATATGTAATCATTAGATATTACCTACAAAAGGATGGATAATGAAAAATCCACTTTGTCACAATGGTCCTTTGCCTAGATCTGTAGATATACAACATACCTACTTATTTTTGATCTCTTGGTCATAAATTTAAAATAACAGAAAATGTTCTCTTTAAACACTTTATTTCTTCTGATTCAATAATACAAGAACCCCAATAGGGCGCCAGGTGTTGCCTTACACAAGTAATATAATTTATACATTTGGTACATTTGCTAGATGTCATCTCGACACTATCAACAGTCTAAAGGTATGATTTAAAGTTTAACACAATAAACATTTCAGGTGAAGAAGGACTATACCACATTCTTCGCAAAGAACGCACTGCCCAACAACTACCCGGGATATAAGGTCCCTCCAGGTACACAACATTACGATGACACGACTGGCACTAGTCAGTTCTAACTCAAACATATTCCAGACCATTTGTACTTCTGATACCTAACCTTGGTTCAAACCTCCTTTATAGTTGTATAGCTTCACCACGCCGGCTTGTGAATTTCCAGGGTAGCACATCAACACGTGAGTTATAATCATGACATGTCTGCTCAAAACTTACTATTATGAAGAGTGGAAATTTAACTAATAATTTTATTCTTTGTTTAGAATAAACAGCATGCCCGGGGTAGGTTTAGTTATTCTGTATGTAACTAAAAACTTCAATTATTTTCTTAAATTTTCTACATATTTTACCGGCTGTATAATGTCAAATCTTTTAAGTTGGTGCGCTGTTTATGGTACTTACCAAATAAATTTATAAAAATGAAAAAACGAAAAAAAATTAAGTTAATTTATTTTAAGTTTAAAATAAGTGGTTCTGATTTTTATGTATAGGCAAGGAGCAGTGATGTGATGAAAACACGCGTACGCGCTTTACATTTCAACAAAATTATTTTAATTTGCCATATTATTTTGTAAAAATGCTTTCCGTCGCTTTCAAATACATTCATAATGAAGATGTGAAACTGCATATTTTATATCCACAATATATTGTAAACTTATTATGTATTGTAAAAATTATTTATAAAAATGTATTTCATTATTTATTAAATATTAAAAATATGAAAAGAAATTACTTTTATCATTCCTACCCAAGGCAATAAAAAGATGGCAGTTACCTGTGTTGCTGTACATTTTAAGTGAATCATGACCATGACATGAATCTGATTATATTACGACACAGGAATTATTGTGTGTTAGAAATTTCAATCACTTTCTTGTTTCATGCCATGGAATCCTCGAAATATGTTATACTAACCATGTACTTACATATTATGTTTGTAATATCCTATATTCGGCAGCATTCTGAAAATAGCAATATCGGGATCTTAAGATTGTTATCCCAACACTTAATAGATGAGAATTAAAAAAAATAAACGATACTTTCTTTTTCTTGAGTTTCTACTTCAGAGAGAGAGGGAGACAATGCAATGCGAGACATGACGTATCCGTCAAACGACAATATATAAATAATAGAGATGTGCCAATTATGACTTCGGCCGACTAGCCGATTAGTCGGTTGTAAAAAGGCCGACTAGTCGGTTGTAAAAAGGCCAACTAGTCGGCCACGCCCATCTCGGTTTAGTTTAGAATTTTTATAAATGTTTTTTTTTTCAGTATATCATGCACATGTAATCTTGGTTTAATATTACTTAGTCTGTTAATAAAAAAAATTCCTACTCCTTTATTTAAATAAGAAGAAATATTTATAAATGTTTATTGAAGATAAGAATATATTATGTTATTTTAATACTAATTTTGTTTGATAAATATCATAGATATTTTTTCTTTACAAGTAAGTAATTTGATTAGTTGATTACCAAAGAAAAAGTTGCTTTACATTTCAAATTGTGTAAACCTGATTCTAAATTAAAAATATCAATTAACAACCAAGGTTTTTATTTAATGTAATTCCACCTTTACACATTTTATTGAGAAATACATACAAAGTAAGAAGCCGGATAGTCGGCGCTCTTTGCCGAATAGTCGCCGACTACGAAAATGGCCAGATAGTCGGCTTTACCGATTAGTCGCCGACTAGTCGGAACATCTCTAATAAATACGAGTCCAATGCGACAATGACAATTTTGGCATCATTTTACATCATGACGCTGTGGGAGAAAAAATTAATAAGTGCATATGAAATAGGTAATATTTTTTCTATAAGCTTTAAAAACAGCATTAATACTTATTTTATGTAATTTTAGTGGAAATATGAGAATTGTGAGGTTATATTTGCAATAGGTACTTCGATAATCGTTTTGAAACTCTGTCAGACCAGACCGCCTGGATGAGAAGGCATCGGAGAAATCACTTTTCTAAAGGCATTGCAGACAGCGGACACCGCAAATAAAGATATTTAATTTGACACAGATGTGAAAATATACAAATCTTCTCATTTGAGTACGACGAGCACTGAACACTGACGTACAACTATATCACGTTTATTTTTATTCTCGTCTGTTAAGTGCTGGGATAACAATTTTAAGATCCCAATATTGCTATTTACGGAAAACGGCTGATTATGTACATATGCCTATACACAGGATACAACAAAATAATCAATATACAAACACCATAGTTCCTATCTGACTTTAGGGAAATTTTTAAAAAATAAGCATGGTATAACTAGGCTGATAATGCAGTCTGTTTAAAAATTCGTAACTCAGTTAATGGACCTAATGGAAAAATTAAAAAATACACTTACACACACAAACAAAATCTGTTTGCATATATTATACATACATATAGACGTACATAATGTTTGTATTTATATATTTAAACATTCATGTGTATTAAAAATCAGAATCCAAGAGGTTTAACAACTCAGGATTTGCTAGTCAGGCATCATCAGCAACAACAATTTGTCGAAATTTTTTTCGATCTGTGGTTCCCCTTCCAGTTTACCCCAGGAGCACAATACACCATGGAGATATCTCAGGTTCGGCCCATCAAATTAATGAGAAAAATAAAAATTAGATCGTAGGGTTCTAGACTTGTTAAATTTTAATGTCTTTATAAAATAGTATTTTTATTCTTGGTGGCTGTCCGTGTAAGAAAGATCTCAAAAAATGTCACAATATAATTGTGAATAAAGTTATGTTTAGATATGAGGATTTTCTTGCAGCATCATAAGGAAATGACGCTATCTACGAATTCTTTAGTCTTATTTTATAATTTTAGTGGAACACTAGGAGTTTTCTTTTCCAGCATTTCCCATTAGATTTTTTTTTCAAAATACAATTTCCTAAGTCCTGAAGAATTGGTTATACTATTCATTTGGTCAAAAGATGCTACCATGGAATAAAAAGTACCTAGATTTATGCACCTGACTTTCTGAAAACCAGAGGAGATATTGACCATTGGGAGACTGCAACCCTGCTGGCTGGATGGGATCCGGAGGGACGGGTGTTCTTGGGATAGATGATTAGCAAACAGAGTGAAGTGGAGGTATCTGCTTGAGGCTGTCACGGAGGTCCCTTCTGAAAGTGCCATGATTGGTTAATTGATTTATTAATATTGAGTGTGAATGTATGCCAATAATTGTTAAGCTACGCAATAAACAAAATATAAATTGTATCAGTAATACGTACATATATAAAAATATTATTGAAATCGTGTACAATCAATTTTTTCAATAATTTCAAATGCTATATCAAAGTATAAAATAATAAAAAATATAAAATAATTGTACCCCTTTAATCTAACTTTAGCGGAAAAACTAATAACTAGTGACGAAAAAGAATTTCGTAAAAAAAATTATATTGGTGGAAAAGGGCTATTCTTTAAAGGAAATCCAAGAAGAATACACATTCAGAGTATTTTTTATTTGATTATTTGAGTACACAATACTAGATTTTATGCACAGAGGGATATACATTATTAATCAGGATATATTATAGATTTCTCGTTAAAATGAAAACATTTATATGGGAAAGCAAGTATTGGATGCTATAGAGCTTATGACCTATCGTATGGCTGGCTTAAGGGATTTACTTCGCACAATTTAACGTTCACCAATCCACCCGTGAATGACTACCACATCTATCAAACTTTTGGAAGTTGTGTACGTATATGTTAACTTTGGATAATCAGTTTCATATGGGACTTGTATTTACTAACGCCCTCTGTGATTGAAACTAGCATTCCATGAACTATATACATATACAAAGGATATTGCTTCAAAACTCTAGTCAAAAATACATATCTCATTACCAATTGCGATATCTACACCGGTTCATGACATGGATGAAAAATTTCAACCACACATGGCAATAGTAAATACAACTCACATATGAAACAGGTTGACCAAAGTTTACATATTTACAACTTCAAAAATTTAATATGTTTGGTAGTCGTTCATGGGTGGTTGGTGAACGTTACATTGTGTAAAGTGATCACTTAAGCCAGCCGTACGATAGGTCGTAAGCCCTATAAAAACCCAATGAACTTTCATATCTACTTTCCCATATAGTTTAGTCTCTGTGAGACATCTATAATATATCTTGATTAAAAATACATTTTCTCTTATTGTAAGAAAAAATCTCGAAAACGCATAATTGTGCATTTAAAATAAATGCAATCATGTACTATTGAGATTGAAATTTTTCAAACTCTGTATATTATGTAGAAACGTGTCAATTTATGGAGAAGCTATCAAAAAATATTTACGATTTATGAAAGTGTTTGAAAAATTTCAAACAACCAAGTTCAAATTAATTGTTTCTCAAGTACCTATCTTCATGATGTAAGGAATTAAAGTTTGAAATTTTTACTTAAGTCAGGTAAACCCTTAAATTATTGTGGAATTTTTTGAGTTTTTCCAAATTTTTCAGAACACAGTACTGGATTTTGTCACAGGGACATCATTGTTTCTGCGAGACGTCTATAATATATGTCCTGCGATACTGGTCTAAAAAGGAGTTTAAAAAATTGAAATGATATTTCAGACGTATTCTAGTGTAATGCTAATAATTGGGAAAAATCCCATGATACATATAAAGGATATTGCTAAAAAATTGCAATCATAGAAATAGATATCTCATCAGTAACATCTGTGTTTATTTAAGGGGAATGAAAAAGCTTTGGATGCCATGCACTAATGATTATTACAACACATATACGAAACAGGTTGTAAAATTTAAATAAATACAACTTTCAAAAATTTGATAGACGTGGTATTCTATCATGGGTGGAAACGGTGAACATTACAATGTGTTTTAAGTGATCACTTAAGCCAGCCGTACTATAGATCGTAAGCCCTATAAACACCCAAAGACTTCCATACCTAATTCCCCATAAAAAATATAATTTCGTCTATCTGAGACATCTATAATATATGTATTGTGAAATTGTCTGTATGTCTGTATTCTACTCTAGGAAAGGAAAAAACTTAATTTTTTAGGTAGTTTATTATCAAACAGTTTATACAATACCCAATAAATATTTTTTTCAAAATAGGTTTCCCTACAAACATAACATTTTATCAAGTGAGTTCTGATTTGAAGGACAATGGCACAACACACAAATCCAAAGATTTTTTTTAATATTCGCTGGACTTAATAATACCGTATCGTGCCCACCCTAGTAATCGAAAATATGCTTTATAATAAAGAAGCACACAGACACTCACCAAAGAGTGGAGGGGTACAATATAAACATGAAAAACTTACAAAATTAATTTAAACATATCAAATAATAGTCAAAGGTAACAATTATAAGATTCTTTCAAATCAAAAAATAAACCAGTCAACAGTTACATGATTAAATTTTCATATTTTATACTATAAATTATGATTTCTCGAGGCAACAAAAATGGAATGAAATTTACAATTTAATAATAGTACAATAAAACCCCGTTAATTCGAAATTCAAGAGATCAAAATTCGAATTACAAGAAACCCCATTAATTCAACATTTAATGTAAAAATGTATTGATTTGTACACAAAACATAGCAAAAATTATTTAAAATTACCAATACCGGGATTTTTTAATAAAAATTTTATTCACTGAAATTTGTTGAATCGTGTCAAATTTTTAACTAATGTATTTCGAATTAATGGACTTTGTGTTTAACAAAATTTAACAAAAAAGCCAACATCTTTAATAATATCACACATTTGCAAATGTACAATTATTATTCACTATAACAAATCAGTGGTTGTAAATAATATTCTTATACAAACTGCACAACTACCCTATAAAGTAAGAAAATCATTTTCATAACAATCGTTATTTTTCTTTTGTGGCCGGAATATTATTCATTGCCGTCTGTCAAAGAATAAAACAATTTGAAAGCCGAGTCATTATATTATCAGAGATATTAAACAAATCACAAAAAAACTTCCAGCATACGTATTCAGTTTTTTCAGAAAGATTTTTTTTAGATGTAGTCTGGGTTTAGAATACAGATCTAAGAAGGTGGTGGATAATGTAAAATCAAATAAATGGCTTTAATTCTCAATGATTGCAAATATATTTTTTTTAATTATTACAATAGGACTGAACTTGCATGGGTCAACTTTTTTTAATTGAATTTGTTTGAATGTCAATTCTATATACAGTTTTAATACAAATTTCACAAAATCTTAAATGGTGTCTTGAAAACATGTTTCTTAATTCGGGGGCTCAGGATCGTAAGGGCGAATCTACAAGAGTTTTGAGATGAATGATTAAACAGTTTTTGAAAAATAATTTTGTCTTTCAGAGGTTTATATTTTCATATTTTAAAGAAAAAAATATAATTTACGGAGCATATTATATTTATTGTAATACAATAATTTTGAAAATATTCTAACGAAACTAAATAAACTTTCATAAAAAAAAAAGATTTTTTTATGAGAAGCATATTTTCATCCACTTCATTACAAATTTGACAGTTTAAATAATACAAGGTAATTAAAGAAATTAAATACCAAATGTAATTGAAAGTATCTCAAGAATTTTTAGATTAATTGTGGAGGGGCGCCAGAAAGAGAGGGCGACCATGGAAGACGTGGCATGATCTGATTAACCGTATACTGGAAGATGGCCTGAACAACCGTCGAGTTTGCATGCGAAGATGTACGAATGTAGACGATGCGAAAGTTGTATGTCAGGACAGAAGAGTATGGCGCTCTATCCTCTCTGCCTACCCCCATGGGAAACGGCGCGATGGTAAGTTAGTTAGTTAGGTTATACATGAAAAAAATTATATTCTTGTAAAGAAATATCTTAAGGTAATATGTATTTAAAATATTTATTTTCTTATTATTTCTTATTATATTTCTTCCTCAATACTATTAGACGAATGACTACTTGTTAGAGAATTGTTACATTGTGGTACTGCTCCCGAATAATACCGGTTACACATAGATATTTCAAGTTGTTTATTTTTTCTTCAGAAATTGGAATGCTTCCTGCATATTACTGTTTAATTCTGAAATTCTGTATGCTGGCTGCTCGTGGTGCTCTGCGGAAGCCCTGAAGCATTTTAAATGAGTTGAGATGAAGTTAAATGAGAATGAGCGTCTTCCTTTCTATATTAAATCTATTTAACTTTCAGCCAACTAAGCATCTGGCCATTACTACCTATCTTTTTGTTTTTCAGGATGGATTTTTGTAATTCTGAAAAATCTGTTTCTCCCATTTAAATTACATCGTAGTTCTTATTAGCCATTTGAACAGTCGAATACCAGACGGATTAATGGTAAATATCTAGATGCTTCGTCATGTTTTCAATCTGGGCACGAACCGAATCACATTCCATTTGCGAGTGGCCTGATTCGAAATACATCTGGTTTATAACTGGAATGTTAAAGATTTTACAGCCTGTAAACATAGAAAACACTTACAAAATAAAATCTGCGGTGTTGACAACCTCATTATTTGTTAATCTCAATAATACGTAACTGTTTTGCATACAATGATTTATTTAGAGATTGATTCAACCTTACTATGTGCTTTTCCATCATTCTGACTTCTTATTGCCATTGCTACGATCTTTCCCCTTTGAAGTAATTGTTTTCACTTTACAACGTTAGTAAAACACAAACTTGCTTCAAAGTGAAAAGCGAAAGATAACGAATTTACATTAAAAACATTCAGAGACAGAAAGATGAAACTACACTTTTGTCTATGTGACCCTAACTGGAAATGAATCAAAACGATGTAAAAGGCATTTAATCCTTCTGTCTTTAACCTGTTAACCGGGCGGGACGTATAAATACGTCCAATGTAAACAGTATCGGGTACGGGCAGGACGTATGAATACGTTCTTGAAATATATTTTGCACCCTGGAACGGGCAGAACGTATATTTTCGAACAACAAATCCATATGTGTCTAAACATGAATTCAAGATACGGGTCACGGAGGGAATCATTATCATTTCGCTATTGAGAGTGGTGGACGTGTTCTGGGTGAGCAGTGACAGATACGTACTTATATTTACCTACCTATTTTCGTATTATATATTATTTATTTATATTTTTTATATTTCCAATCTTTTTATTTTAGAGTATATGTTACAGTGAATCTGATTTTCTAGTGAGTCCATCATTCACTGGCATTTTAGAGAAAGTATATTCAAGGTCATTGTTATCATATTCAAAGAGTTTTTCACCAATAGAAATGAATACAATATTTTAACTTGCACTTACTAGTGAATTTATTGGTTTCCGAACTGTCAAAAATTAAATTTGACAAGTCTGAAATCCGTTTCCGTAAAAATCTATGCTTTTAAACGAACTTTTATTTATCCAAATTGAAACAACCGGGCCTTGAATAACAATTTAATAAGTCATTGCGTGAACAAGGTTCTTACTGCATTATTAATTTCTTCTGTGCAAATCAACATTATGTAGGTAACGGATATTATTAAAATAGTCATTTTGAAGTGTTGAAAGTTTCGTCTGCACCAATTCTTCATTATATGATTTTATAACAAGATTCTAATGGCACATGGACCTTGTTTTTCAAAATTTATTTTGCGTTTTGTGTCTCATTCTACACTAGTCTAGTCCAAAGTCATCACAAAGCGACAGTATTTCTAATTTTTATCCTTTGAGCGATAGCATATTCTCTATTCTGTGGCGATAGTTCTGTTTCTCGAACTGTCACACTTCTGGACTGGTCTTTGATATTCAATGATTAGTTTAGGTAGGTAACTAAAACGTAATATATTTTTAAAATTTTAATCGCGAACACTTACGAAATTCTGATCATCTTATAATTCAAAAGACAGTCGATTAAACTCATAAAAATGATACGGTGCGAGCAAGCTTCACGTCTGTCACCGACGTCGAGCCGAGTAAGTTTGCGAACTTAAAAACCGCGCACTTTATGTTGTACGTCTACCACCCGTGCTTACACGGTGCTTACACGTGCGCAAACAAGAAACGCAAACGACATTAGACACATTTTTGATAAAAAGATAGAAAATTGGAAATGCGGAAGAATCTGAATGAATTCAAACGTAAATGATGACTTAGAATCTCTTTGATTTTTGTATTTTTCGCATCGAGTGTTTGTTACTTGACGCACTTTTAAAGGTTCATTTAAAATTAATAATACCGGGTGTATGTTTATTTATGTTTCTATATTTGTAAGAAATAAACTTTTGTTGTATTGTTATAAAAAAAACATATTTAATAAACTTAATTGACAAAATACATATTCATTAATAAAAATTTTCCCTTAACCCCCCAATATTTACATGGTGACATAACCTCGTTTTGTTCCGGCAGTCGTCAGATATCATAAAAAACCCGAGTGCGCGATCTTTCAGCCGACACCTTACTTCGCGATTCGTATTCGTTTTGCGGTGCCGCTGTCCTATTTTAATTTAGGAGTTAAAATAGGACCGCAAAATGAATAAAAATCGCCTAGTGTAGTGCCGCCTTTATACTTTCTACGCTTTAAGAATTACGTGTACAAATTGATGGTTTCACCGATATATTGTCTATGCTTTGAGCAATGTATTTTCACGGATTATGTGTAGTGAATCTGAGAATTCGTTGATTTAGATGTTTTCACTGTCCCCACTCTGCCCGACCGGGAAAAGTACATTTTTACTAGTGAAAGTATAGTCTCACTAAAAATGCAAATTCGCTGTAACATATATAAGTATCCATCAAAATGAACGAAAGCGATATCAGCGATGACGAAATCAATGTACCAATTCATTTTTTTATTGGTATTCCCTTCTATTTGTTTGTAATTTTGTATTTTTCTTTGCACTTTATATATAAATAAACGAAAAATATATATTTCGTTGTCTTTTAATTTATTTTAAGCATAAATAAAATAAGTAAACATTATGAAATTACACCCACCGGGCGTGACATATTGACACGTCCTAGTGAAAAAGTTTGCGCCCGTAATTAAAAAAGGACTCAACCCGGTTAACAGGTTAAACGTTACACTTAATTTATACAAATATTTATCTCGGTTACCATTTATCGGCTAAGTTTCATCTTTATGTCACAAAAAAAATATTTTTTTAATGTGAGTTTAGTACTTAACTCAAAACAGCAAATGTTGTACTTTCGCCCTTATGACCCTAAGCCCCCGAATTGATAAATAGTTTTCATTTTAACTTCTCTTTTTATCAAATATAGTATTTTTTTCATAAGTTGACGTGATATTTTTTTCTAAAATGTATCAAATCATATAAATATTAAATTTCAACACAAGTATTATAGAATCCATCATTAAGATATCACTATTTACATATCATTGATTTTCAGTCAGAATGAAAGTTGATTCATTTAATTTATAATTTTCCCATTTCCCAAACATCACTGCAATTCTCCATCTTTATAAATCTCTATCTAACTATTTAGGCTTAATATTATGTGATTTACCAATGAATAAATGTAATATTTTGAGCCATCATACACAATACCATAATCATATTACATATTTCAAGATTCTGTAAATATATACACAAACATACTTGCATTGAAATGTTGTCAGGTTTTCAATAATTTTAGCAAGGGGATTCGAAACATCGGGCAGATAGGTCAGAGACATACAGAGTAGCCAGGAAAACTATCCAAAGATATTCTGAAGAACCACGTGAATCTGAGAACTTTAGCAGTTGAAGAAAAGTAACATGCAGATAAATAAAACATACTACAGATAAAGTAAATTCTAAACAGTGGAACCCTGACTTAACACATTTTTAGAGACCGAGGTAAATCATTGTTGTAAAATAAAGAGAATAGACAGTGAATAGAGAGTGTACATTGAAGATAATCACGAAATTACATTTTGATTTATTTTTAAAATCATTAACCGGTCAGGTGCCGGAGCGCAAATCAGCGTGAAAAATTTTGTACCCTTTATGTGCCAGAGCGCAGATCTGCGCTCCATAGACATGTATGCGAATTTGGCCTATTTTACCTGCGTTTATGGTTTTTAAATCTTATTATTGGTTGTATCTCAAGTTTTTGAATGAATGAACAAATTCTATTTGTCAAGTAACCTCATTTGCCGCGCAAACCGGTAAATGCAAAAAGACAAAAAATCATTCCAAACGTCGTCTTCGAACTGCACATTAATTATTTTATTTTTATGTTAAAAAAAGTGTTAAAATTAAATATTTTTATATTCTTTGATATATTTAGAACAAAAATATTGAAATACAATATCTTTAGTGTTATTGCTTCCATGGTTTTATTCAATAAACATGTGCGTACATTTCTGACAGTAAATTTCGTTACTTATTTTCATAATCAATAAAAGAGTAATTATTGAAATATAAGTAATTATTGAAGTCTGTATATTGAGAAACCAGAAACTGCAACTTCTTAGCGATTATTGTGGATTTTTACATAAATATAACCATCACAAAAAAGTGTCTAAAAAAACAGCAATCATGCACGAAATTACGCAGCAGACAGGGTACATTCCGCGTTACGTACGGCCGGCATCCGACCGGTTAATTCTTATTCTTTTACATCACATATATTCATAAGTTGTTAACTGTTATCTACAGGCATGTTACAATTTAGCTGTTAAGTACAATAATAGGAAAGAATATGTATTCTAGAATGTGCCATATATATAGTACCCGATTTTATGGGTTGTTGAGTTCCCATTGAGAAAAAATTTCTATGTAGATTGCAGAAAATTTAATAATCCGTGTTTCACCATATGTATAATAAATATTGCTTATTGAGTATTTGTTCAGTTATTATAAGTATCATTATAAGATATCAGAAACCCTAAGATTCAACCAACATACAACATGAACAAGCTAAGAATTGCAATTTAGAATGAATAGTTTGACATAACATTTTGGAAAAAATATGAGGAAAAATAAGTAAATGAAAATTAAGTATATATAGAAAAAGTAAAATAGACACATATTGGAAAAAATTAAAACTAAGGAAAGAGTTATCCGATTATAAAGAATGTTTAAAGAAGTAGGAATTTAAAAACAAACACAGATTATGATAAATTTAAAAGATAAACAATAAAAAATATTGGTAAATTGTGTGGAAATATAAAATACTTTTAGGTTAAGTTTTATGTCAAATTAAAAGTGATGCAAAAAAAAATTATAAAAAACATACATTTTTTATAATACAATAAAAAAATATATTGCGGGTATTGGTGAATAGTGTGTAATGGAGATGTGGTCCTTATTGTGACCAATCTGGTTAGGTGGTGAATTCTATGGACCTGGGAAAAAACTGGAAATGATTAAAAAATTTAACGAGTATAAACTAGAAAGCCAAAGTATTTTAGAGCAACAGTTCATAGCAGAAAATCATTGATTCAAATTTTCAGATCCGCCAAACTGGAACAAATTTTAAAAAAACATTAAAAACTAATATTTTCTTTGTCTTGTACCAAAATCATGTTTGGAAATAGCCATTAAGTACATGAAATACTGTCTCAAGAATAACCAATGTTTTGTACACATTTTGTATAAAATTCTGTTAATTTAAAATTCAAGCACCAAAAAATTTTTATGAAATTCATCAAAATTTGCAGCTCACGAAAAAAGAGTTTAATTTGGTGAAAAAATAATGTCCTACATGTTGGAATATACTGAGTCGAGTTAGAAGAATTTCAAATTAAGGGGTGAAAATCTATGGAATCATCAATTTGGGTTTGGAAGTTCTGGAAATTTTTTTAATCTGTTGGGTATTGCTGTAACTAAAATTAGCAAAAATATATTTTTTTTGTAGTTAATGACTTTTCCATAACAAAGAATCTAATATGTTATAATAAAATTAGTCTAACTTTATCTGCGATAACTCCTTTTTATATAGTCTCTCATTAGGTTTGTCATTACAAAAAATACAATTGTATCACATATCTCGAGAATTATATAAAAATGTGATTGTAGCAAATATACACCTTTACATTTATGATAATAAACTTTACACTACTTGATGCAAAAATCAGACAAGTTTGATAATATTTGAAGGGCTACAGTTTTTAAATGGCTGGTAACAAATTTATATACAATGTCAATTATTATTTACTATTAAAAAAGAATATATTAATATTCCATAAATTTACAAGTTTCCAAGAACAGGACAGACATAGTATAAAACATGAGTAGTCTCAAAATGTCTATAATCCAAACACTTTTTTACAGTGACCTTACTGATAATTCGAATTATTGCAGCTTCTCTGTATAAAAGATTATAAGTATGTATTTCCTTCAGGAACACAGCCATTGTATTGGATGAGAAAGAAGCCAAAACCAGGAATAAAAAAGTTATGAAAATAAAAAGAAGAAAAGTAAAGAAGAAAGAGTGACAATCAGACTAATGAAAATCCTTCCGTTTGCTGAATCGCCTGCAGCAGTTTGTATTTCAACTTCTCCTTGGTAGAGTATCTGGGCAGGTCGAGGAGGTTGAAGCAGGTGTGGGCGACGGGGAGAAACTTGTCATCGGTGGTGGGTTGGATGGTTATCTGGAAAACAAAAGTGTTCAGTTCATCTCAACAGGTTTTCCGAGGCCAATTAAGAAGGAAGAATAATATTACAAAAGATTACAATATTTATTTAATGCGGGCACTTAATGAATGAAAATTCTACACCAGTATCCATTTCCATAACCTGGAATGGTTTAGAACCGGCCGAAGTCATGGTGGCACTTTTTTGGGAATTTCACTGTCCGGGATCTCGCCTGGCAACAGGCAGAAAATGACATCCCTAGATGCCTACGTCTGTGTCTCAAACCTATAGAACAAGCTCACCTCAACAATATATTTCATGCTGGATCATATGGGTGTCAAGGAAAATGTACTGAACTTGAGTGAAGCTCAGGCTGCGCCGAGCTTGGTTGGGGATTGAGCTACGCCTAGCTTGATTAAAGTTCGATTTATGCCGAACTTAATTGAAGTTTGAGATACGCCGAGCTTGATTGAAGCTCTATCTACACCGAGCTCGAGATATGCCAAGCTTGGTTAAAGCTCGAGCTGGTTAATGATTTCAAGAGCTTTCACCAAAACAGAGAAATCTTAATGTTTAATGGAATCCCTAAGGATCTCGCCATGAAACAGAGACTGTATTATTGCCTGTGGCATATTTATTATGTATCGGCTGGTTATACTGGCCAGTACTCTGCCATTGGTGTCTATGATTGGCTATCGTATATTATAATATAGATTTTTGTCTCCTTTATCGTATCGGTATCGGGTGCCTAGTCCTAAAAAAGCTCTAACTTTTAATTTTGATATAAAACATACTTTGATTGATATTTGTACTTTTTTTGTAATGTGTAGATAAATAATTACAACTTTAAAAGGATGACAGGATGCCTAAATAAAACTACTCTTGATTAAAGTATTCCAGGGTTTTTAGATTATCAAATTTCACGATAAAAATATTTTTAAATAAAGACAGAATAAAATGGAGATAAAAGCACTCACAGTGATGGCCTTCATCCCCTGGATAGGGATCCTGTCACAGCCAGTGAGGAAGAGCAGAAAGTTCCTTTTCTCTTTGTCGCTCATCTCGTGCAGTACCTCCCAAAAGGCAATAATATTTGGATCTTCGGCGGTGTAGCCATCTCGATACTGAGCGCCGGCTTGTAAGGCATACCAGTCATAGTCCTCATTGCCCGACACCACCGCCATCAGTTCGTGGGGTTCAAATAACTTGAGGACACGCCCCCCGCACACCTGAACATGCAGTCAAAATGATTAATCCTTCCTAATTCCCAACATTTAATTCTTAATAATATTTACTTAACTGAATGATAGTGTCATTAAGCAAAGAGAACAAGATGCCTGTCTCACCTTATAGAAACCGTCATAAAAGGCGTTGAACTTTTTCTCAATTGATTTATTGAAGATAAAGTCCACATACAGATCCACAAACTCCTCCTTATTCTCTTTGGTAACCGTAATATTGCTTCCCCCCTCCTTCAAAGGCTGGGCTCTGGTCTCTCCATATACCTCACGGGTGATCTCGAATGTCAAGTTGAACACCTAAAAATATGTGATACTTTCAATGTCCATTCAAATTGTTTTACTCCAAAGCTTTTACTGAAGAAATTAATACACCTTTATCATATTATCATTGATAACTGATGTGAAGATTCAGGATTCAAATAAAGATATAAACAAACAAAACATTAAGGCTAGACGCAAACATCAAATATTAATCGCTTTTATTCTACACTTAAATATTAATTTTTTGCAAATTTTGAATTGTTTAATATCATTCCTATCATGAAAATATTAGAAATGTGTGGCTTTAATTGACATTGAGCTCCGTTCACAAATATTGCATAGATTTCATATTACCTCTTCCACATCGTTGCCCTCGTACTGCAGAAGGCTCTTGAGGGAGTTGGCCACTACCGGAGTGAGGTGGCCCAGATCTTCCAAAGACACGGGTGCTCTCAGAAGCTTCTTGTACAGGGCCAGCGGGAAAGGCACATTGATTATCGTGAAGTTGTATATTGCCAGGCCGCAAATCACACCTGTCACATAAACATTACACTTATTAAACAATTTTTAGGGAAATTTGTCTAAAAAAGTGTATATCTGATTCTTGAGAGGATAAATCAATGTTTACATATTTGTCAGGCCAGTAAACCTCAAAAAACATGCCAAAATAGTTCTTCAGTAACGCTCCTATACTCACCGATGAGCAGGTACATGCTCTCCTCCTCGAAGGAATCTTCGGCAAACCAGACCAGGTTGGTCTCGGAATAGTAATGGAACATGCCGTACTTAGGGTCCAGAATCTCCCTCAGAAGTAGCATAAAGAACTCCTTGCGGACACCGCCAGCATCTTCTGCCTCTTCATTGTGAAATTTCACCTGAAATATTAATAATTTATTTAAATGCTCCTTGCATTTAAATAAAAATTTTGCATTGCAAAGCAATTCTATCTTCAAAATTGCTTAACATGATGCGCATACCTTGAGAGGTTTCTTAAGCTCGCTGGCTCCGTACTGACCCAGCTCCCGAAGGGTGTCGGAAACAATGTTCTCGCGTGATACGTTGAGCGTGACAAACTGCTGCACATGCTGGCGGCCATGCAGCAGTAGCTCGGACAAAGCTTGCGTCGCCGCTTGGTTCATGGCTGCATGCATCTGGATGGCCTGATCCAGTTCCAGAAGGGAGGTTTTGCACATCACGTCAAACAGGAATGGGTAGTTGCACAAGTAGAAATTGTTCATCTGAAAAATTGTTGTAATTTATTGCCATAAGTAATGATAACATTGTAAGATAAAAAAACTAACCCATAAAAACCAAGTTTTTACAATACTCCCTTTCGCTTTGAATCAGGTTTCGTGTCTATACATGCGTCGGGCTAATTACTCATACAGAATGATTCAAATTTGAAAAAACATTAAAATTTCTAAAAATCCAAAATTATACTATAATTGTTAATTTTTTAAAACGAAAATTTGTTAGATCATTTTTATCATCGCCACGAGTCTGCCTGCAAAGTTTCAGCTCGATTTAATCACGGGAAAAGGGTTAAAAATCGATCCAAAGTTTTTTCGTCAGACAAGCAAGTAAGCAGACGCTATGAGTTAAAAGAAAGGGATTAAAAAGGGTTTTGGGTTTCATCATCAAATAGACTAAATCTACACTAAAAGTAGAGTACATACTGTTATTAGACGTGGTTACGGGAGGCACATGAAGCACCAAAACAATTTAAACTTTTATTTATTGCGAAAGTCACTGGACATGAATTTAACTAGAGCCGTCCTTAAATTCAATTTCAATAAACAATGAAATGTTTCTGGAATATTTCATACACTGTCCTATATCTGTCACTCAGTTTACACGCGCTGGTCACACTGCTTTTATCGCTGGTCATTTTGTGTTTCGCGCGGCACTCCTTCGGTTTTTTATACAAAAATGTTGGTTTGGCGATGCCTCAAGAACTTTCTTCATATTTCTATCAGTTACTCGACTTTTCCAGTGTTCCGAGTCCAGTGTACGAGAATGTTCCAGTCGATTTCAGATTGTTGCAGTGCGTTATGAAATCATGAGATTTCGATTTTGAGGACGTAATTCCTCCCGATTCTATCATCTTGTTACAGTACAAAAATCTGCTACTTTACCAAATCGCACGCCTAGAACAAGACCGCCACAATCCATAATGACACATTCTGAGTAAATTGCATTTGAAATTTGCAACAATTTAATTTCTTTGTTAAAACATGTATGCTTATTGAATATATGGTTTATAGCCATATGTAAATAGTGACACTGTTCTTCCAGATACTTTGAAAATATTGCTAATTAGTAGCTAGAGATAATATGTCAGTCTTACATCATCATAAATATTGACCAGGCAATTGATTTGGTATTCACAGCTAAAAATGTTCAGTATGTGGCAGTGTTGTCCAAAGAGTGCAATATACTTATACAGGGTGTCTCATATCAAAAAGTAATAGCAAAAACTTTGGGAAAGTCTTTTTCATTAAATTTTGAATACAACATATTATTTACACTATGGGTGACATCAAAATTTGCACTTTTTAAAAAAAATTCTGACTTATTTTCTGTAAAACATTGGACAAAAAACCTTAAATTCTGACTTATTTTCTGTAAAACATTAAAAAACCGGAGACATCCTGTATGCTGTTGCACAGAAGATGAAAAGCATGTCAAAATAAGGCAATGAATGTAACACAATACATCCCCGTAGTGTGTGTATGCATGTGACAAAAGAGTGAAAATAAAATATAATCATTGGCAATCAACAATACAGAAAAAAGGAGTAGAAAAATATGGTGCCAGATAGTACTACATTCGGGCACGAGCGGTCAGCTTAATTTAAAAATAGTAAGAATAATGATGTGACACGTATTTCGTGTTAGCATCTATATTTCACATAAAATAATTTAACCCATAAAAATTAATTTTTCATTACAAATTCTTTATATGCAAGAAAAAGACCTGTATGCAGAATTTTTCATTTCATGTCATTCAAACTCGTTCAAACTTTTTCTCTGTATAGGATAGATGCTTCTAGGAATGGCTAATTTTAACCTTTACTACAATTCTTTACTGTAATGACGTCACCCAAATGTGCTTATTCAGGAACCTAGCCTTTCGAGCACCGTTCTAAGCATCTTACTTACTTACAGGTAGGCAGAGAGGATAGAGCGCCACGCTCTGCTGTTCTGCCATACAACTCTCGCCTCATCCACATATATACGCACATTCATCTCCGCACGCAAGGGAAAAAAAAATTGTTTGAAAATAATTCCAGATTTGATAGAAAACAATTCTGTTTTTGCTTTTAACTTTGTAAAAAAAAATATAGAAAAAAAGTGAAAACACCATAAGATTGAAAAGTAAAACTCTACAAATCGTGATTTTTTAGATAGAGAATAGAACCCCCCTCGCGGAGCAGAGACTGAAACTGTGAAAAGCAAATGAAACCGAGTTTAATTATGAATTGCATCACATGGGACGTTTATTTTCAGCACACTTGATAGCGGCACTCGTGCTCTATCGATTGCGGTATTTACATGTAAAATTGGCCAACACTCCGCAAAGCAGCATACAAAAAAATAAAAAATAGCAAAAAAAAGCTCGAAAATGAATGCCATTCCGTGGACACCTAATTCGGAACAAAAATTTAAAATAAAAATCAGGTCCAGGAAAAGTTTTCATAATAATATGCAATAAGTATGCAAAATTTAGATCAAATCGGTCACACGGTGTAGATTTGTATAGAGACAGACAGACAGGTGAATGGACAGGCAGACAGACAGACAGACAGACAGACAGACAGACATTGAGATTTATAGGTATAGATATCGAAATATTTAAAAAACTATATATAATATTTTATTGCCTCGATTAATACTATCGATTAAATGGGAGCCTGATTAATACTCTTGAATTTCTCTGAAACTCTCAATTATCAATTATCAATTAACATTTTACTTTTCTTTTTATAACTTCCTTACAAGCTGTGCCAGAAAAACACACAGTAAAGTTATGATATTCAAAAACAATGCATTTTGCCCAAAAAATAAAACAGATGACAATGGATTAGGTCGTGATATGTGTGAAAGAAATAGCACTCTACATCAGTAATGGCAAACCTTTTTGAGAAGTGGTCAAATTTTGTTCATTATTTTTTGTACTCGCTCATGGTTCAATGGCGTCACTTAGAAAAGGGGAGGGGAGGGTGGTCAATAACTACTTTTTTTGGTTCTCACTTTTAAAATCCTCACATTAGATACATATACATTATTTTTTAAATATTTTTGATTGCCTGTTTGTTCTCTTCTGTTAGATATTTTTGAGTGTCTGTTCTCTCTTTTATGATACAAAAATATGTTTATGAAAATAAATGCGCAAGTCATTTAAAAAGCCTGCATAGGTCAGTGTCTGACCTGCATGTCATAGGTTCGCCATCACTGCTCTGTGTGATACATGTGGAAGAAATAGGTGATATACACTGTAATACGTGTGAAAGAAATAACACACTAAATATGTCATTGAAACGGTGAAAATATAAAATCAGAAGAGAACGTGACATTATGCCAATGGCACTACCAGCTTACGGCGCCTCAATCTACGTCTCGGCTGTGGACAAAAATGTTGTCTTTTTCGTCAATTCATATGAACTAATTTGGATAACCAACTAAAATATTGAGGAAGATCAATAAAACATAGTTAAATTTTATTTAAAAATTATTTTAGCTTAATATTTTAAATAAAAGAGTATGCGGGTTATTCAATTTTTACTTTTTCCAAATTTATTCCACAGGAGATAATTTGAGATTTTTTATTAAGTGTCTACTTTATTCAGAAGATTTTCAGTGCAAAAAATGAACTCTATCGAAATAAACATTGACAAGTTGTGATGCGGTGAATCTGAACAGCTCACCATCACAAACCATAAGATTATAAAAAAAGAGATCCACAGAGAAAAAGGCGACTTCTGAAAAAACAACATTCTAGCAATACTCAACCTGCGAGTCGGTGAGCCAGTTAAGATAGTCCTGGCGCACGTCTACCAGGGTGTCCAACTTGGGAATGTAAAAGGTGTCTGGAGGTGCACGCTTCTTGCTAGGGTTGGCCATATTGATCTTGTTGAGACTTTCCAAGGCGTTCAGGACATGAATAATACGCGAGTCATAATCTATTCCCTGTAATCAGTTTATTAATGTTACAATTAGGTATTCAATGATATATACAGGGTGTAACAGAGCTAGTCCACAATACTTTACAGGTGGATTCCTGCCTTGATTATGAGTCGAAATTGTTCAAGCAACCGTGATCTACTGTCAAAACTTATGGAGATATGCGACACCAAAGTTTGCAATTTTTTTTCAATATTTCGTGCCTATTTTTTGCAAAATGTTGAACTATCATTATAACAACTTGCAGAAATTGAAAATAGATTTTTTACAAGGTTTTTATCGTTTTATTTAACTTGTATTAAAACGAATGAATTTTTCGTATTTGATATAAGTTACTGTAAAATTAATAAGTCCACCGTTTTACAAAAAAATAAGTAAGTAATGACAAAAAAATTCAAATTTTGATAGTGCACATCTCCATAACTATATCATAAATATTAGGTCACGGTTGATTGAACATTTTCGACTTATAATCAAGGCAGAAATCCACCTGTAAAGTATTGTGGACTAGCTCTGTTAAACCCTGTATATACATGGACATAAGAGGGGATGACAGAGACAAACACATGTCTTCTCAGTCATGTCATTGACCTACTTTTTATTTTCCTTTTTTACTACACTTATATTCCTTCCTTAGTCTCAGTCATGTCATTGACCTACTTTTTATTTTCCTTATATACTACACTTATATTCCTTCCTTACGCACCAGCCGTACAGAATCTTCTGGTGAGAGATATTTGGGTACTCTGCTTTGTATATACGATCTGACAAACTGAAGCTGCATTTTGAAAGAAGAGGTTTGCAACACGCGGCAAGAAGTGGACAATTGATTAGATGAGAACGGTAAAATGACGCAAGCGTGGCGCAATAAGAAATGTAAGTTTGAATCGCTAAGCCGACATAAGAAACAAAAATTATCAGAACATTCATTGCACGGTGCCATAATAAACAAGGGTTTGAATTTTTCCACAGCTCAAATCATTTGACCATATCATTTATGGTATAGAAGCGTCCTTGCGGAAGATTCCAATGGCCGTCACAAGGGAAATCAGACAGAATATATGCACATCATAACATATCAAAAGAGGAATGCACTGCAGTAAAGAGCCTTTACACAATCCTGATTCTTCCAGCCAACAAAGGAAATGCTACTGTGATTTTGAACCATGAGGACTATATAGCAAAGATGCGTGTTCTTTGAACGGCAGCACATATATGAGGAATCAACTGATAAAATCGACAGAAAAATTAGAGAGAGCTAGTCAAAGCTTCTAGCATTCTGGCTGATTAACACTGCAAACTGTTTGTTCAAGCATCCAAAACACCAGTGAGGCTTCCCAAAATTCATAAGGATGGTGTTCCACTGAGACCAATAGTGAGTGCAATAGGAGCACCGTCATACAAGTTGCTACATATTTAATGAACAAAACTATCCAAACTTCTGTCCTTTATTCTATCATCTGTCTTCTTTTTAAAAAATTGTCATTCATCATGTACTATATATTTCTTGTACAATACTATTCAAACTTTTGGTCATATATCACCCTTATAGCAACATTTAATAAAACTTAAAGTGCAATACCGTTTTCTGTCTGACAGTGAGGTAGAATTGTACCACTCCCTTGAACGCGTTAACAATGGTGGGGAAATATGGAGCGGCTGCCGGGCTGTGGCACCAAGCAGTCAGCAACCGCTGCGGAGCGGGTCGCAAGGCACCCAGGGCTGCGGCCAGGGGGCCTTGCAACGATCTCCAGTTCTGTGGCTCCGCACACTCGTGGTAAAGAGGTAGGGTGAGGTAGCACCGCAAGGCCTCTGCGTCTGGTGGATTAGGGCCCAAACCCTCCAAGGCTGACGTTACACTGTGCAGGATCTGCGGAGCAATAGGGATTCAATTAATTAAAACATTATTTGCAAATTTTTAAAGCTGTAATGGTATAGATATATGTATAAATAAATATCGCACAATTTACTGTAGACTTCAGTGCCAGGCCAAATATTGTAAAATTGTTTTACTTATTCTCATTCTTAGAAATTCTCCCAATCTGTTAGCCATAAAAAATACACATTATCAATCCTGAAAAATTTTGAACCTAGAATTCATGTATAAAAAGAAATTTAAATTAGGGCCGACTGCATCAAGAGTAATCTTTCGTTCAAAGCATAGATTTTTGCGTTTTCTATCTGTTGACATGTGTGTGATGGATGACGAGATGTGGAGAGTAATTCTGGACAATTGGACTGTATTTTTGGAGATAAAGGACCAATGAAATAGTTGAACTCGCCACTAAGAGAGTGTTCCTTCTCCAAGCCTGGTTCACTATGATGTTAGATAAATTTCATCCCATGATAGCCAAAACAAAAAAAAACCGACAATTTTGCTCAAATAGCTTTTATTTGTTAAAAGCACCCTAAACAGCTAAACGCATCACCTCAATTTGATAATAACACAAATTATTACACGCAATATAGATTTTTTGCCCCTATACATTTTATCGTAAGCGACAGCGACCTAAAATGTAGGTTAGGTAAAACATCGTAAGGATCAAGCGGCCCTTGAGTTTATGACTCAGTTCTTCAGTAACAGGAGTGGCGACTGGATGAACCCCGTAACGGCTTAAGACAGACCATCTATGCATACGCGTACAGTAATAATATAATATAGTATAATATTAACAAAAAAGTTGGTTCAGAAAGCGCTAGCGATTCCATGGGGACAGTGTGAACTTATATTACAGTAGAAAGTAGGCTTTATATAATGAAAGTTCTTACGAGAGTGGGATAAAAACAACCATTTTTATCTCTGGGGTGAATCTGATGGAAAGCGTGGATGTAATAAAATTTCTAGTATAGTATTTAATTATTTGCAAATCCTAGAAAAAGAAAAGTGTTCTGGATGGGAACACTTTTTTTATGCGGCTCAGTAGTCTTCGCTGGTGGGGCAGAGATCGCCACCAGAATTTGCTGTGAAGCTCGTAGTCCGTGGATATGCCAAAGGTCAAACGCCGAAGTAGTGCTTTTATCGTATTAAAGTCGAAGAAAAAATCCGAAGCGAAGTCCAAGTCAGAAAGCAGTGGTCACAAAAATCCAAGAAAGCAGAGTCCAAAGTAGATGAGCAGGGTCAGAAATAAAAAAGCAGCAAGAAGATTGTCCAAATAGCGATTCTCGTACCAACGCGAGTGGCGTAACTGTGGTACTCGCTCAAAAATGCATTTTATTTATACCAAATTCAAAATTTCACAAGATTGCGTCATAGCATGTTACAAAAACCAATGAGATTGCGTAATTCTGGGAAGGCGCCGCAGCGCTCCCAGCGGCCGAGCGGTGAACTACGTCATTCGCGGTTGCACAATTTCACCGCGCGGCAGATTTCATATGGCAGATACAAATTAATTCATAAAAAATGCATTTTAGCTCCCAAGAGACTAATACTGTGTTATTTTGTAATAACAGACCTAGCAGATGATAATAACACAGTTATTTGGACGGGCTGGGTCATACAAGGCCCAAAAAACTAAAATTAAATTCGCCACAAACGGCTCAAATTTTCAAAAATTCATAAAAAATCAAAAACAGCATTTTTACAAGTTTTGCTATGACAAATGTAATTTGCGCATGCAAGCGCTCATTTTAACAGTAATTCCAAATATTTCAGGTAAATATTTACTGAGTTATAGGCATTCAAAAAAGCGCCAAAAACCAATTTTTTATTTCACTCTCAGGCGCGCCTATATCATTCCACATATATAAAAATATATTTTCCAGACAGGCATTCAGTAAAGGAATGCAATGACACTACATAAGTAGGAATTCGTCCACGATAAGCCGCTCTGATTGTCGATTAAAAATTCGACTTTTTAATATTCTCCACGGCGAGCCGTGTGCGCGAGCTTACCGCGACGTGGGCCCGAAAACAGGCGCATACCGTTTCCAAATCGAGAAAAATACAAAATTTTTCTCACGGTCTTCCAGTACTCATTTATTTCATGATGACCATCTCCACGATGGCGCCCGGTGCAGGCCTTCGGGCCCCCGTGGAGGGTATCCCATATACGCATCTCAGACGGGGGCTCGGAATTTGAGTACTAGGCGTTAGAAGTTATAGCCGGTCAGGTAAGTTTGTAAAATCTCTCATATTCAAAAAACATTTATTTGCCCGTCGGCGGATTCAACGGCGGAAAGAAAGAGACGAGACCCTCTGCAGCGAGACTCGTCTCCCGTGTTGGCGAATATTGCGTGCCACACTCATGCCCATTTAGTGTTGGCGAACATCGCGGGTACCGCGTGCCACACACATACTTTACTTTGGGGCGTTACATCGCGGAAGAATCCCTTCGGCTCAAACTTCTAACCTTTGTCCACGCACCAATAGGTGCCAAATAAAAAATTATTTATTTCCATTTTATTCATAAAAATTCATAAAATTCCAATACATTTTTCTCATCAGAGATTCAACATAATGCACATGACAATATTGCATACAAAAAAGGGCGCCAAGCGCTGCTTCTTACAAGGCATCAACATATTTTTAAAATATTTTCATAACATATACAAATTCCACACATATTTGTATCGACACTTGTAGCTGGAAATAACATCGGCGGCCAAACAGGCCGCATTTTTCATATTCATTCAACAAAGGGCCAATCTCAGGGCTAGTGTCCGGACGATGTTGTTCTACAGCTAGTTGGAAGCAGTATGCGCGCGCGGCCCCCCTCCAGTCGCGGCAGCAGCCGCTGGGCACTGACTTGCGCGCGCTCCGAGCGGCAACCCAATTTTCAGTAGCGGCATACACACCTCGTCTCCAATGCAATTTTCTGTATGTAGCGGCTGATTTATTTTGGACACGCGCCGCTCATAGTGGTCATGTTATGTTCTCATTTTTTTACATGGCTCAACCCTGTCCGTTCCAAAAAGCAATTTAGCGATATTATGCTATATTGCGATAGTTGTGTTGACCAAAATCGGTACAGAGCTGTGCTTTCAATGATATCATATTTTATGAAAACAGCTACATTTATACAAGTAATAAAGATATCATTTTTAATTCCAAATCTATGATGCCCGTCGATTCTATACATTCAACTATTGAAAGTTTTGTGATTTGGGCGTCGAGTGATTTAGGCACATTCGGAATGGCTGACAATGATTTCAAATGCGAGGGCTTATCCTGAAAATTATAAAATAACACTGATGACGAGTTTCGTGATTGGAAATCTTTTTCACAGTCTTACTTGCCGGAAAAATATAAAATAAAATTTAAAGAGCTTAGAAATGCGTCATTTAAACAAAACTGTCCTAATATTGAACTAAAATATGGCTTTTTTGATAATAACAAGATGGATATTATTGACGCAGAAAAATTATTAGATCCCGCCAAAGTTCTTCAGTAATCAATTCTTTACCGGTACAACTGTACAAAGAAAGACTGAAAATATCTAAAGCAAAATATAATGACCTGCATAAATTATGTGAAAATGGCATAATTCCCAGAAGATTTTGTCATGAATACTTGACACTCCCCCATGGTTCTAAAGTACATAGCTGATGTTTTAGCAGAATCAAATGAGGATGATGCACAAGTATAGTACCTACTGTGCATTTGGTGTTAATTAACAAAAAGTTTTAAATTCTTTTGAAATTCGTTTGTGTGTAGATCGAATAAATTATAACTGAGCATTTTATTGTAAAGAGAACATACTTAGCAATAGATATATACAGTAAAACTTCGTTTTTACACTTCTCCGGGGAACAAAAAAAAACGGTGTAGAACTGAGGAAAATGTAAAAGTGAGGAAATGAAAATTGTATACAAAAATGAGCTTTCGATGAAAGTAAAAACAATTAATACTTGAAATAACTTTATATTATACAGGGTTAATTGTAAAACATTAATAACCTCTCAGGGCTATATTCCTGCCTTGATCATGAGTCGAAAATGTTCAAGCTATTATGACCTAATATCAATAGTTAAGGAGATATGCGACATCAAAGTTTGCATTTTTTTTTTGCAATATTTATGACTTATTTTTTGTAAAACGTTGGCATATCATTACAGTAACTCATATCAATTACGAAAAATTCATTTGTTTCAATACAAATTAAATAAAATGATAAAAACCCTGAAAAAATTCTAATTGGAATGTTTTCCAACTGGAATTCGAAGATTTTTATTTTTTTATTTGACTTGTAGTAAAGAGAATGAATTTTTCATATTCGATATAAGTTAATGTAATGATAGTCCAACGTTTTACAAAAAATAAGTCAGAAATATTGAAAAAAAATGCAAACTTTGATGTCGCATATCTCCTAAACTGTTGATATTAGGTCATAATAGCTTGAACATTTTCGACTCATAATCAAGGCAGGAATATAGCCCTGCGAGGTTATTAATGTTTTACAAATAACCCTGTATATCTTATTTTCAAAAACGTACATTATGTTTTTCTGTTGCTAAAAAAAACAACTCATTTTATATTAGTACATGTACATCAGTTTGCCCCCAATTCTCTACTTGGTTCATTCAGGTCAACATTTGGGCCTTTATTTTCTAGGTGAATCGCTAAATTTTAGAAGCCGATTATTTTTTTATAGCGTCCATATCTTCAATTTCGTATTCTGTTAAAAAATTGGCGGATGCTTTAAACTCGGCCGCTAAATGTCATTTTTTAATCATGATGCATTTTATAATGATTTAAGAAAAAAAATCAAAAAATGCGAATTTAACAATAAAAAAACTAACGAAATACTTTAAAAACGATTCATAAGTTAATACATCGCGGCGACTGTCATTAAGCGCTTGTTCAGACACAGCGGGAACCGTTCAGTTTCAGAATCGCGTTTCAAAACACGCGATTTGTGTCATCTGTTCACACAGCCGTGGTTAATAAGCGATTTGTGCGCGCGAAAATAAACGTCAGTTTGATAGTTCTGGTGCCGTTCTCTATCTTTGAATATCAGAGATATATTCGCTCATTACTTTGTTAACGACGGCCGTCTTCCATTGCAACACACATAAATATCATTCTGTCAGTTCATTTTTGGTGAATAAATACCTACTTCTCTAAAATACTATTTTTTCCCACCATTTCCAAACAACTCCACCAACTCCTGCCAAGCTTGGTTCTTGGCATATTTGAGTAATCCTCACACTATTACAGGTCTTTTCTCCACTTCATCAATAAAAAATTCAGTGTCAAAGCGATCCATAACCGTAGAAAAGAGAATATAATCCACGCGTGCTCCTGTTGTGACATGGAACCGTGCGGTGCCCGCAACGCGACTGAACGCTCTCGTAAGGCCCCATAGTAATAGGTTCGTACGGGCGCCATGCGGGTCTATTTTATAGCGGTTGGGTTGCGGGCACCGCAGCGGTGGACTAACCGCACGGTTGTGTCTGAACGATCACATACAAACCTAGGTAAATGAGACCCGCACGGATCTCATGCGATTCTGAAACGGCACGGTTCCCGCTGTGTCTGAACAAGCGTTCGCGCCAAAACTCGAGTGAAAACCGCCGCCGCGCCGTTACGATTTTCGCGCGCACGAATTGCTGATGGTAAAATGAGTGCAATTAGTAAAAAAGAGCATTATTCAAGCATTAAAAACATTTACATTATATAGTAATTAGTGCGTCCCTTTTTACGTTACTTCATTACTAACGTAATTTGTACACGCTCGAGCCGGAACCTAAACACAGTAGGTGCCGCGTTGAAAATTCATCTATTGTTGGCGTATTGAGTTTTTGGAAAAAAAAGTAAAATTTATAATTTCGTTCGTAAATTTCACTGAATGTGGAGTTGACATATTGAAGTAACTAGCGGGAAAACGTAAAAACGAGGAACGTAAAATCGAAGTTTTACTGTATTTCGTTAATTCGAAAATGGCATTAACTAGCGGGGTTCAAATTAACAGGATTTTACCGTATTATGCACTTACCACTTCCTTGATGGAGGTGTTCTGTATTCTACGAATGATGTCAAATACTTGGGCAGCCTTGTCAAAGTCTATACCACTAGTACGGGAGTTGCAACAGTAGTGCTGGTTGTTGGAGAGGAGAAAAGAGCCGTTCAGGCACGCCAGGGACTTAAAAGTGGTCTCCAAGTAGCACAGCGTGTCCTGAACAAATTGTAATCATGTCATTTAATAATGTAGTTTTCGGCATTCTTTCTAGCACATTTTTGTAATATGTATCTACAGAGATTAGTTTCATCATAATGCAATTTCTTTGGGTCATACTGGTCCTGGTCAATCTTTGTTGTAGTCAAAATTTATCTATTTATCTATTTATTTATTTATCATCAGAAATGATGGTATAATTATAGTCCTAACAGATGATGACTGACCTGATCCACCTGCTGACCCTCGCCGAGTGCCAGACAAGGGGTCAACCTGTGAGAGTCCACAGTGAGGATCTGCGTGGAAGTCGGGGGGCTGCGGCTGTCATAGGCGGGACCTCGAAAAGGTTGCAATGTTACGAAACATCTGTCACCGCCGGCAAATATCCGGTGCAAACTCACATCTTCGGTACCCGTCAGTACGCTCTGTAAATATTGTCCAAATGAGTCCAAGTTATTATCTTTAGATTTCAAAGTCTTTTCACAGAAGATATCTGAAAACTGGCCTTAAATAGCTTTAGCAGAAAGTGTTGATGTTATTTAATGTACACATTTTGTGTTTGTCATATATATAGATACCTCCCATGTAGGTTTGATCGTGCGCGGTAAGGTGACGGGGCCCGCGTGGGTGAGTGGGCCTAGTCCCAGCTGCCCTGCGCCACCCACTCCGCAGCTCTGTAGCCGTCCACTCTCGGTTAGGACCAACAGATGTCTCCGTCCACACTGAGCTTGCACAATACTCGTGCCCATCAACTCGCTTACCTGTATGGAACAGCATAAAAAAAATCATATAATATGTAGCACAACATTAGGTTTCCAAGTATCCCACAATTAATAACTAACATTAGGCATAATTTATTATGCCTAATGTTAGTTATTCACCTAAAAAAAGTTATGTACGGCTTAAGTATTGTTTACCAAAGAATGCCTTCCACTTTTTGAATTAGCAATTTGTGGGTTTGAAATGGACATCAGGACAAGTTTGAAAAATATGGTTTCTAAGGAACTAAAAAATATATACTAAATTGTATCAATGCACATGGAAAATTTTGCCATTAAAGGTACCCACAAATATTTTGACGATAACGTAATATTAAATTTACCTTTCTCGGCAATGTTTCATCTTTGGTGTCACCGTGTCCCAACTGTCCGTAAGTCCCAGAACCACAAGTGAAGACCCCGCCATCCAACGTTAGGAATACAGTAAACTCTTCGCCGCAAGATATATGGCTCACCTACACATTTCGTAAGGCAAAAATAAGTGATATTTATTGTTTATATTTTTTTCCAATATTAACGAGTTGTGGCCATGAGAGGAAAAGCTACTATATTTTGAAACTAACTGTTTGTACCTGGCGTTACGTTGAAAATAAATTTGTAAAGGGAAACAAAGGTTCGTTTTGAAAGGTATAGATTTGCATCGAAAATATATCAGGAGGAGGGGAAAGGGTAAAAAGGGAGGAAGAAAATGTCACCTATGTTTCCCACCGGGGCCTAAAGTACGTGTTTCCAAATTTTGAGTCCAATCGGTCAAACGATACAGATTTGCATCGAAAATATATCAGGAGGGGAAGGGGTAAAAGAATAGGGGAAATGTCGCCTATGTTACCCGCTGAGTCCTAAAGCATAAGTATGCAAAAATTTTATTGAATCGGATAAACGGTTTTTTAGATTAAACAGTTTGTAGATTTGTAGAGAGAACAGACAGACAGACAATCCGTGTAGATTTGTATAGAGAACAGACAGAAAGACAGACATTGAGTTTTATAAGTATAGATTTTGTAAAATAGTATTTTTAAATCTGTAAAAAAAAATCTTAAATTTAAAAAAAAATTGTAAAATAAGCTACTAGATAATTACTTATAAAAAATACTTTGCATAATATAACGATGACTTACAAAAAAAGACTTACTTTGATACTCCTAAGACTCTTGAGGTGCGAGGGATAGCAACGATTCTCCACATCGTTGAGGCCGAGTTGCCCGCTGGTATTTTTGCCCCATCCGTAAACAGCTCCTGATCTAAAGAAATCACCAATAAACTGTGAATAACAAAATGATTCTATTTGAATATTTTATTTTCAGAATTTGTGTTATTTAATTAAATCAGTTAAGCAATCGGCTGTCAAAATTGCTTGCTACTAGGTACAGAGGGCGGATATGGTGACTGCCTTTCGGTCAATAGCGACCGATGTACGGCCATTGTTGTCTACTTGACCCTGCGGTCGGCAATGCCTGGTGGTGGCTGCTAGTGATGGTATTTTAACTGGTGACAAACTAATTTATTTATTTGAGAATTGTATGTGATTGCTTCACTCGGTACTCGACAAAAATTATGTCTTAATTACCAATCATCAGTACAATTAGTACTCCCAACAAATTCCAAATAACTGTACTGAAAGCAACCAGCTAAAATAACAAAAAAAACAACAAAATAAAAATGACTGAAATAACTGGTGACCGCTTCGTGGCGGATTTTCTCTTCTCCCTATTTAGATAAACATTTTTCCAATTCATTTTAACACAAATATTAATACAGTTGCATTAAAACAAATAGGTGTAAAAAGTTTGAAATATAGAGGGCAATGAGAGCTAGCAATGGTCAAATAGTAAAGTGGCGAGATGCAAAAATTATTTTAAAATACACATAAAGATTATTTTAAGTGTACAAATGAGAGTGAGTGGAATAATAAATAATGTGTATAATATTTCTACACATTAAATATTATATATTTGTATTTTAAAACAATCTGTACATGTCGCTACTTTGTACAACTTCTCTATTTTGTTGCTGTTATTTTGATAAAGGAAGGGTCTTGAAACATTGCATGCATCAATTTTGGAGCAATTATAACAAAGATTATTACATCTACGAAAGGGTACCCAAAAGAAACCGATCTACCTACCTACCGAGGTACCTAAAACTTGATTTATTAAATTATTTTACAAAAAACTTTCAATCACCTTCAAAGTACTCTCAGTTGAAGCTAATGCACTTGCCCAATCTTCTACTCCATTGTTTGAAACATTTTTTAAATTCTTCTGATTGATCTGAGTGATCTGATTGAGACATACAAGATTCTAACTGACAAGTATAACTGCCCAGAATTGACCCAGAACCTATATACCACCTTAACACCAATAATCTCAGAGGTCATCAACTGAAACTGAATCGTGCAGCATTTTCGACAATTCCAAAGGAAGACCTTCTTATCAAACCATGTGGTTGATAGTTGGAATAAGCTTCCAAGAAACATCATTGAAGCAACCACAGTGGATACCTTCAAAAAAAGACAAGACAAATTTTTAGAAACAGATCAATGATTATTACTCCCTTTCTTTTAACTCGTAGCGTCTGCTTGTCTACTTGTCGTCTTGTCTGCTTATCTGACGAAAAAACTTTGGATCGATTTTTAATCCTTTTCCCGTGATCCAATTGAGCTGAAACTTTGCAAGCAGACTCGTGGCGACGATCAAGAAGATCTATCAAATTTTCATTAAAAAAATTAATAATTATAGTATAATTTCGGATTTTTAGAAATTTTAATGGTTTTTTCAAATTGGAATCATTACCAAAGTTTGATTATTAGCAACGGCGGCCCAATAACGTTGCGGAATATTTTCTAAATTTGAACTACTCCGTTAGTATACATAATAGGTACTTCACTACGAATTTCGAAAATCTAAATTGACTGACAAATGTTTTTAGAATTTAATCTTCAAAGCATGAAGTGTCTTATTAACGCTCAAAACATCTGACATTTTAGAAATATATTAAATTACTGTAAGTTTCATGTTATGTTATATGTTTTAATTCGTCTTTAATTGTTGCTATATTTTACAAAGAAAAGGAGTATAATAAAAACTTGGTTTTTATGGGTTATTTTTTTTAAATATATGTATTCTTTTTTTATCTTTTCTTTTTCTTCTGTTATCTCCATTTTTTTCCTCTTCTCTCTGTTTTTTATTTATTTGCTAGTACTGTTCAATTGGTATTTAAAAGACATTGTAGAAAACCTGGAGTATATCAGCCCACAAGCTGCTCACCCACAAATTAACAAATAAAAAAAATGCTTGACAGCGCCTCTGTTGTTTTTTTCTTCACCTCTTCTTCTACAAAAATGCAGGGAATAAAAAGTCACAGGTCGCAAAGTCAGGTGAATAGGGGGGGGAGGGGCAAAGTGATCATACCATTATTGGTCAAAAATTAATGCACAGAGATGGCTGTGTGAGCAGGGGTGTTGTCGTGGTGGAAGAACTAGTTGTCTGACTGCCACAAATCAGGCCTTTTCCATCACAAACTGTTGCGCAATCTTTTCAAAACTTCCAGGTACATATAAAGCCTGGTTAACTGTCTGACCTGGTGGAACAAACTCTGAATACATGATTCCTCTCACTTTAAAAAAACAAATCTTGTCTTGATGTTTGATTTGGAGCGAGCTCTCTTGGGGCGAGGCGAATTCAGAGTCTTCCATTGGCTTGATTGTTGCAAGATTTCAGGGTAGCACCGTGACTCGTCACCTGTGATGACCTTGAAAAAATGTGTGGGTCATTTCGGAAGCGTTCCTTCAAAGCGAAACATGCTTTCAAACAGGCCTTATTGTTGCTGTGCAGTCGTCAGTCGAGGAACAAATTTGGCTACCATCCTTCTCATCCACAAATCTTCACTTAAAAGTCACTGCACTAAACTACAAGATCCTACCAGCAAATCCCGTTACTACAAAAACTCCGCTCACCACAGTATTAGTTCAGATTCTTTTGGGTACACCCTCAAAAAGTTATTTGCGAGGACCAACTTCAATAAGGTATAAAGCATGTCGGACTTTCTAATTATTAAAGCCATAATCCTTGAAAATGTTCTTAACTTTTGTTATATAAATAGAATCATCAGAAGAAAAACAATGACAAAAATAAATATGAGAAAAGAAAAAAGAGAATATGTAAGTGATTTAGAAGGAAATACAGAACAGAAAATGAGACCGTGACATGACCCGTGAATCTAAATACGTTAAATTGGTCAATTTCAGACCTGATGGAAGAGACTTTAATGAAATATGGACTATCAGGCATTACTTGGTGAGGGCAAATGTGTGGTAGCCCCCAGTGGCGATGAAAGCGAAGGGAACTCCAGCCAGAGAGCTGATCAACTGGGGCTTCTCCTCCAGCTGGCTAAAGTTGCCAAGACCAAGCTGGCCATAAGAATTGGCCCCCCATGAATAAATGTCACCATCTGCAAATCAAATTTTGTGTAACTTAATTTTGAAATGCCACCACCAAGTGTGTGGTGAGCCACTATACAGGAATTTACAAATCTTCTTGCATTATTCGTATTCCCGAAATTAATTTATTGTGTTACTATTCCAGATATGGGTTTATTCTTTAGAGCTTTTTAATGAAAATGTACAACTTTTAGATTGGATACATTTTCAATGTCTTCATATGTGTGAATATATGAGCCATAATACACTGGCGCGAAATGTTATGAGCGTTTTTTAAGTGTATTATACATATATGTTTGTATTGTAAAGTGCTGACCAAAACTCACTGCCCCGAACTGGGAAATCTGTTGCGCGTGTCTCATTTTGCATATGCAGCTCACACGCAGCATGGCTATCTGGGGGTCAAGAAAATACCTGCATTCTTATGAGGTAAAACCCACTGCCCAGCCAATCGTGTATCAGGTTAGTTGTTTGTGAGACTATTTATGATCATGTCTTGTATTATTTCTTCATTGTATTTTATAGTATTATTTTATTCCTGTCCATAGTATTTGTCCTTTTATTTGTTCGGCAACAAGCAAAGATAATTCAATAAATGATTTAACACATTAATTTTAATACTTCTCTTCGTGACTGTGTAAGCATTGTAAAACATAGCGAAATAAGCTTTTATATGACATTTTAGAAATATAGAACGAACCCAGAATTTACATTTCGTACGTAATAAAATAATAGAGTTATATCTCTTTAAGTCTATTTTGAAACTAGATATATTTCTTGACACGTCTTGTCGTGTGTACTTATTACACTTAAAAAGTCACGTGCGGCATGTTACGCCGGTGGGTTACGGCGGTAAGATTTAGGCAATGAAATAAACCAAACTGATTGCACGGATACTTTTGTAGAATCATATTTCAAAAACTCTATAAAATGTTTAAAAATGTTCAAAATTCTTATTTAAGAATGAGATGAAATAAGTCATAGCCTCCAAGTGGACATGTTGTAATTCTTTCGTATGTATGCGTGAATATGGAAAAAATGAAAGATACGAATCAGGGCAGGAAAAGTGCAGTCCTATAGTAGCACAAGGTGACAGTGTCTTACTGCTCATGAGCGCCACGGAGTGATAGCCGCCACTAGCCAACTGCACCACCTGCTGTGTGGCCAAGGAGCGCAGGATCCGAGGAGCGGACAAGTTAGTCCGGGCCCCTAGCCCCAGCTGGCCTAAGGCATCGGAGCCCCAACCGAAGGCCTGACCCCACTCATTTACCGCAAGCGAGTGTGCTGCACCGCACGATACGTGGATCATGCGGTACGCGTCCAGTGCAGACACTAGCTCTGTAATACACATAACATAAAAAAATAAATAACGGTATAATATGCAATGATAAAATTGGTCAGGGATTATTATGCCAGTCTGGGTCAGCTTTTGTTGTAAACTATTGTGGACCACATTTCATTGCTGACGTAATGCGGAAAGATGAGACACAGCCAATATTCGCTTTAATTTGTCAACAATTTTAAGGTTAATAAAACACGGCAATGTTAGTGCTTTTTTTGCACAATTTTAAGGTATAATGCTAATAAGGACCGGTTGTATCAAGTTGGTTTATAGTAATAGTTCATTTAAAGAAGATTTTTATGAAAGCAGGTTGTTTGATTGGTGGAAAACGTAAAAATCAATAGACGTACCGGTATAAATTGGCGTGCGAGGGAGGGCGTCCCTGTCGCGTAACAGAAGTTGCCAGGGTGTAAATTTATTACACAATACGTAATGTACAGAATGTCCGGTGACCAGTGTGTAAGCCTTTAATAGAAATTTGGTCGGGCAACACTAAAGAAACAAATCGCTAATGGTAACGGCGGCCGCTCTATCTGTCAACCTGTCAAACGGTAATATCAGTCCATTATTTGCTTTTTCAGCTTCGCAAAACTATAATACTTCATTGGCAATTGTTCTTGAACCACCCGGACTGTTTTGGACATAATAATTCAGTGTGCATTGGGAATCAAGATGTCACAGCTCACGCGCAAGTACGAGATTGAACTGAATGACAGGCTGAGGGGTTACCGCCGGGTGCGGGCGGGGTGGATTTTAGTTCCAAAGTCGCCGCACGCCAATTTACACTGGGCAAGCAATATACTTTAAATGAAAGATTACTATAAACAAAGTCGATGCAACCATCCCTAAGGAGTTAGCGCCTTTTTAAAATTTATATATGTTACAGCGAATTAGCATTTTTAGTGATACTATACTTTCACTAGTAGAAATGTACTTTTCCCAGTCGGGCAGCGTGTGGGCAGTGAAAACATGTAAATCAACGAATTCTCAGATTCACTACACATTATCCGTGAAAATATATTTTGTTCACGAATGCGCGCATTACTCAAAGCATAGACAATATATCGGTGAAACCATCAATTCGTACACGTAATTCTTAAAGCGTAGAAAGTATAAAGGCGGCACTTCACTAGGCGATTTTTATTCATTTTGCGGTCCTATTTTAACTCCTAAATTAAAATAGGACATCGACACCGCAAAACGAATACGAATTGAGAAATAAGGTGTCGGCTGAAAAATCGCGCACTCGGGTTTTTTAAATATCTGACGACTGCGGGAACAAAAAAAACTTTTTTTTTTAAATATAAAATTATATTTATTGCTGAAAATGAAAAATAGATCTCACAATAAAGATATTAAATTTGAGCACAATATTTATCAGGCATCTGACAATTATAGAACAAATGAGCCAGGATGCATATTTGTAATATTATGTTATTTGGCTTCGTTTAGATAAACATTACTTAGGTACTGTTCGGTGATTATTCCGGGCAGGATTTTCACGGATAAAAAAATCTTTTTGGCATTAGGTATAAGTAAGCATTTAAAACATCAACAATCCAAATACCTTGAACATTTTTTTCAAATATAATATCAAAAATATATCTGGCCTGCAAAAATCCTGTCCTGAATAATCAACGTTCGCAACAAAACCCGTAAAGAATAATCAGTGTCTGAAAAATTCATAAAAATTCTGCTCACGAAACTCGCATCGCTTGATTGAAGTTATGTGCTTAGTTCAATTTTAATCTGGATCTAAACCAAAAGTATCCTATATCTGTCTTATTATCAAATGATATCATTTTGGTTGTGCGTAATGTTGCCAACTCAGATTTTGAAAAAGGCGTAGACTACATTAGAAAATTACGTAGAATTAGTAAATTTTGCTTGTAAAAAGTTCGTAGATCTACGTCCTTATTTTCTGAGTGAAATGAAGAGGTTAGGGTAGGTAAAACTGAATAAAACAAATGTTTTCTTATTATTTTTTTTCATTATTAGTTTCAGGTAAATTAATGAAATTTGTACATATATTTATTAAAATATTTAATGCGTTCCTGCGAAGGCTCGCGGTTTCTTTTTAAGCCACTTTTCGTGTAAAGTAAGCCTATTAGAGTTTCAGTAGAAAGTCTATTTCTGATGTCTGTTTTCATAAGAAACAGACGCTCGACGTTTGCACTGCTACGTGGCAATGTGAGCGAATTGGGCCAGTAATGGAAATATTTGCGACGAATCGCTCTTTATTTTAGCCACATGAAGCCAAAAATCATCTGGTTTAATTATCTGTTCCTCTTGAAATGGGAGACTTGTATTTCTAAGAGCTCGCCATTCCCGGTCTAGCTCCGTCAGGTTTGTTGGACATAATCTTGAAAGTAAAGATAGTTAAATGAAAACTGAGTAAAGTGTAGCAGACTCAACGCATTAATAAAATATTTAAAGTTAAGAATATAAATATTACTTGGAAACATTTGCCCCAAATGAACTATAGATGGTACAGAACATTTAGTATTTGGGTCCATCAATGTCTCAGGGTTCTTCAGCCTTTGTCTCTGTTCATCTTCAAAGGGGATGCGAAATTTTTTTGTCTGCTTCCCACAAGTGTGAATATTTTTGTTCATAATGCAGTTTTCTTTTTTTAGTGGGAGTAACATTCCGCTCTTCAGCACTGTCACTGCTTATCTCCATAATTGAGTTCAATTAGATTGAGCAGAAAGCTGAACAATATCGGAAGATAGAAATCAAAACCACTCATTATTATTTTTAGGTTAAGTTTACAGATTAGGTTACACTTTGGTTATGTAAGTTTCTCCCTTCGAGACGAGACATTTCGTTTTACATAGTCACAGCTCTATGGAATAAATGACGCGAGTGTTGTGTTGGCGAAGCGAGTCTGCGGTAGTATGAAAGAAACGGAAATTTATTAGCTTTTTTTCACGAATGAAAAGGAAATTATTTTTCATTCAGCCTTATGAGCTGTTATTTTGTAAAATTGTACAATTTGTAATTTTGTTAATTCATACAAAATACGTAGATTCTGGGACTGAAGATCGTAGGATTGCATGAAAAGCTTTAAGTACGTAGATCTACGTAAAAATACATCAAGTTGGCGACGCTGGTTGTGCGTACGTGTATAAGATTCTTAAATTCATAAAACAATAATTGCAAAGTGAAGTGCCGGCTTTATACTTTTCATGCGTGCGTTCGCGTGCAAAATAAAGATGGTTTGTATTGTCTATGCTTCAAGAAGTGCGTGCAATCATGAACAAATTTTATTTAAATGACAGTTCGGAAACAAATTCACTGGAATTGTGTTAAGTTTATTAGTTAAAATATTTTATTCATTTCTATTGGTGAATATCTGCTTGGATATTGTAAGAATGACCTTGTATATAATTTCTCTAAAATGCCAGTGAATGATGGACTCACTAGAAAAACAGATTCAATGTAACATATACATGCTATATTTTAACTTGTTGAGGACCGGAAATTTTCTGAATTTTTTGTGATCTTTCTTTTTACGAAAAAACCATGAAAACATGCGTATATTAAAAAAAAAACACACATTCATATTATTTTATCGTAAGTGTCGAAATGCAATGATTTTTTTATCATTTAAGTAAAAAAAAAATCTTTTTTTGAATTTCCATAATGTTGCCAGCGCAACATTTTCTGAAAAATAATAATAATTTTTTATTTGTTTATTAGAGACAACACTACTATTAATAATAATAATCTTCTTCTGTGTGGTATATTTTGTTGCACGGCACGGCACACAACGGGACATCGCACTCATAACACATAAATATGATACACTTTCACACACACACATATTTCAAATAAACGCAACAAAATTGCGTGTATTTTTGTTAATAAATCACTATTAGTATTCAATTGAATCATAAACCAACAAAAACTGACAAATATCGCAAAACATATCGTATATATTTGTACATACGTGTACAAATAAATCGAAAATCGAAAAAAATAAATCGTATTTCCCGCGCACATTGCGCGTGACCTTGACGATGGAATATTTGAATTTCGATTGCACAACACGCGATCGGGGCGCCATCTATAACAATTCTATACGATTTTGACGGCAGAAAAACTTCTGTTTTGATTGTTGATTTAAAATATAATCCGTGATGTTTTTGAGTTGAAAATGGAACGACAGGTCACAACAGAATTTCTCTATTGGGAAAAAATTACGTTTTTCAAATTCGATACGCGGCCGTCGATAAATAATTTATTTTGTGCCTGTCGCATATATGCGACGCGGCCCCAGGCTCATTAATGAATGATTTAGTCACAGCTATAGAGAACATTAGCCACTCACAAAAAACTCAAAACAAATTCAACTATCATCAGAAAGCCTTAGAGCTATAATATACGAGCCCGCGCATTGCGGCGGTGAGTGGACGCGGGCGCGCGGACCATGCGTTGCCTCTCGCGGGTCTCGCCACGGTTCTTGGTCGGTCGCTTGTAGAGCTCAGGTCTCGAAATGAATGTGTCGGCGATAGAAGCTGTGGCTATTTGGCTCTTGTACAGGTTAATAGTTAAAAAGCAAAATGAAAAGCGACGCAAACAAAAACCGAGATACTGGGTCCATCCTTTGCTACAACAAAGAAATACAAATAAAGCGTTTGTAATATTTTACAGAGATCTGAGAAATTTGTTTTTCAACAAAAGTTTTTTAACTATACGAGAATGTCTACAGTTTTCTTTGACAAATTACTAGACAAAATTAGAGAAGAAATAACCAGAGTGAGTTCAAACATTCCTCCAAAGATATAAACTATTTCTTCCCACATTTTTATTTTTAAAATGCGATTACTGTACTCCTTAGATTTCATGTTCCACAAATCTGGGCAGTTTTCTATTTCAACAATATACTTTTCCTTATCAAAATCCATTTTTATAAATGCAATGATTTTAAGGTTAATAAAATTTTAAAGTAAATAAAGGTTTTTAAAGTAAAAAAAACACACGAAAATGTGGTGCAGTGCGGTGTCTCTCATACAAGTCTGTACACCTCGACATTCGCGAGCGCGGGCGTCGAGTTCTCCGCGCCCGACAGCGGGTCCCGCGCTCCGCGCGGTGAGGCGGGAGCCAGTGCATTGTCCGCCATACATTGCCGTACAAAAATACAACCGAGCTACCGCCTCCCGCCAAGGGACGCAGGTAGTGCGTTGTCCACCTTAAAGTTGAATGTATAAAAACCAACTTAAAAGAAGACACATATTTAGGTTATAAATGTAAAACAATATTATAAAATATAGTACAACTTGAACACTGTTGAACCTGAGATGCAATATTGATCTAAACAATCTCAACCACAGCAATGAATCTGTGCAATGGAAAAATAAACTTGTAGGAGTTCCGTTGATTAATAATTCACATAAAACTGACAACTTCCTGTAGGAAGACGACTTAAAGGTACTTGAAGATGGTGTCCCAAGTACCAATGGTGTAGTGCTAAACAAGGACGCTATCCAACTTAAGAGTAATCAGTCAGATTTCAGTTTATATTAACCTAGAGACGATAATCTTGGTTATTTTGTTGTTGTGTCATAGTTGGGTTGTACAGAGCGCTTTTTAAAATTCAGCAATTAACTTTTCAACGCAGAATGATTGTTTCCGCTTTGGGTAGATCTAGTAAATTAAGCTCAAATAAATTTTAGCATATTATATTCTAAAAAATCGTACCGGCGTGTTTCAGTCGTTTGGTTACAATAGATCTGTTAAAGTGCATCTACAGACATCCATACTCAAATATATAGATCTGGGCTCGAATTACAAAACTACTGCATTTGAAAATAATGATCTTACGTGGTCTCTTCGTCGGTTGGTCATGTCCCAGCTGCCCATAATCATTATTTCCACAAGCGTAAATTTTACCGTCAGCCGTCAAGAGTAAAGTGTGATTCTCCCCGCAAGCAGAGGAGACAACTCTACTTGCTTGTGACCATGTTGCAGGAACTGGACTAAAGATCTATAATATATTAGTATATATTAGTTTAGCAATGCTCAATAATCATAATAAAAACTTACGATAAAGTTATTATTTGCGATATAAACCTGTTCTTCTTCTATTCCACCCAAACCGAGTTCACCGTGAACCGTACTACCCCAGCAATACATATTGAAACAACCATAACCTTAATAATTTAACGATAAACTTAAACTAGTCCGACATAAAAACAATAGATTAAGAATAGTGGGTCTTGCCGACGCACTCATTTAATGTGTTGTAAAATTAAGAACGCATCGTAAAGTGATATCGTCAAAAGCCACAAAACCACAAGATCTAGAAACATCCAAATGAAAACAAAATATGTCAAAGTCAAAATACTGTAATGTGTGCGTGTGGCGCCATCTACGGAATTGTTTTTCAGATTTTTTATGGCTGCTTGATTTTAATCTAATTACCTTTAAACAAACCGGGGCTAGTTTTGTTTTCAACCCGCCTGGCGCGAAATTGTGCGGGTTGTATTTGTTTTTATCTTATTTTTTGCAATTGCGATGGATAACCATCGGTACAGTAGCCGGCAAACATCTTGAAATTTTACGACGCAGTGGGGGGAAGTTTGCGCAGGTACCATTCTACCAAAGAGACCCAAATTTTGTCTTCTGCGCATTCCCCCACTACGCCAATAAATTTCAACAAGTTTTCCGGCAACTCTACTAGATAATAGTTATATTTCATTTACCAATCTATACCTATAAAACTCAATGTCTGTGTGTTCTCTATACAAATCCACACCGCTTGACCGATCTGAATCAAATTTTGTATACTTATTTTTTAGAACCCGGCGGGTAGCACAGGCGACGTTTCCCCCCTCCCCCCTGATATATTTTCTGTACAAATCTACATCGCTTGACCGACCTGGCCCAAATTTTGTGTACTTATTCTTTAGAACCCGGTGGTTAACATAAATGACATTTCCCCCTGATATATGTTATGTATAAATCTACACATTTTGACCAATCTGATCCAAATTTCCCATACTTATTCTTTATGACCCGGCGGTTAATAAAGATGACATTTTCCCACCCCCCCTCTCCCTATATTATATACAAATCTACACTCCTTTTGACCAATCTGACCTAAATTTTGCATGCTTTTTTTTTGGGACCTGACTTTTCTCCCCTTCCTTACTTACCTCTCCCCCTCCCCTTATATATCTTCCTTGTAAATCTTTACCATTTGACTGATCTGATACAAATTGTTCTCTAAGACCCGGCGGGTAACAAAGGCGACATTTCCACCCTCCCCTTCACTTCTGATATATTTTCAATGCAGATGTGTACTGTTCTGCCGAATTTCACATATATATTCTTTAGAACCTGGCGGTGGTAACATAGGCCACATTTCCTTCCCCTGGACGTCCCATGAATCGCAACCTAGATTAAATGGAAACATTTTTTTGAGGCTTTGCCAAATAGTGGAACCTTTGTGTTCCCTCATAAACTTATTTTTAACTTAATCATTATCCCGTGCAATGCCGGATACGAACAACTAGTCATCAATACAATCTAATACAAATCTCAAATAACAGCAACATATGTAACCGGTTGAAATAACAGTTCAACCATCACTACGCCCACTACTTGTGCGTACCCTGAACAAAGCCATTTGCAATATTTTTGGCACATTCAAGTGTCAATTTAATTAATCAATTTGTCAATGTGTCAATTTAATTAGTCAATTTGAAATATTTTTCATTCAAATACCTACTGGTTGATGCAGTTTTGTACTTTTTAATATTTGGTCTATTATTTGTATAAATTTAGATTAGCAAAAATATTTTTTTTTTAGAACCCATCCTTTTTGTCCCCGTTTACCTCTTGTCAGATCTGTTTTGACTTTTATTATCCATCCATAGTCAAGTCAATTTTGTTGGCTGTGTGAGAAGACCCTGTCCGTATTGTGGGCATAATCCAAGATCATGGTCCCACGGATTATACAACAGATCCGGCTGAAGAAAAGTATTTCTCAATATAATTGAATGTTTTGATTACAAAATTAAAGATAATTGACGCTTGAATAATAAGTATTAAATAAAATATTACATTTTACAATGATATTGGATTTAGCCGCATTGTGTTAGTAAAATCTTCAATTTACTTGTAATATAATAAATCAGGAAAAATGTCTAAAAGATATTTTCTATATTAGCTTACTGGTTATTTTTTAATACAGGTTAAGCCGTAAGTTTTGCACTTTTTAAATCACTGCGCGAGCACCGCGCGAATGAGGGGTGCACAGAAGTTTGGTCCAGTGGATCGGTTCATGGTGGAATAATGCGAGTTCTGCATAAAATAGTTTTACAAAAATGATGATTCTTATGTTATTATTCAGTGCCTGTTTTATGCTCACCACCGATTACACAACGTGAATCAATATCCGAGTGATAATTCAATTAAATTGTGGCTCAGGAAGTTACGAAGACTCTCAGGGAGATGTCAAAAATAGAAGAAAACTAGGCGACGAAACAGAGTGCAGTTTACATTTATCGAAATATAATCTAATCTTTATCTAAGTTTATGAGAATACCTAGGCAATCTTAACTATTAAAGAGTAAAGGCTATTATTACGGTCGTTGGACATAATTGTGTCTTAAATAAAACGGATATTTTATACACCATTTATTTTAGGAGAGCGTCCCATCATGGCGGAGGTGTAGGCCGAACTGATGACTCTGAATAAGGCTTCAGCGAAACGTCGAGATTTGCTTTTCAGTAAAATATACGGTTCGTATAAAATATCTGTTTTATTTAACACACAAAATCTTAACTATGTTTCATATTACTTTTATCTTTAATATTAAAAATATATAAATGAGAGAACATGGAGAAGCATATACATTTTATTTAGATTAATTTTATTGTTTTTGCTTGTTTTCCACTTTTTTAAAACTTTTAATATCAATCTGAAATAAATATATAGAAGAGTATGTAAATATTAATTTTCTATAATAATATAATAAACTTTAAATAAAACTCAACTTGCTATACACCATTAAATATTTCTTTATTCAATATGAATAAAACACATCTACATGTTACGGGAACGAAGTTCCCTTCCTCAGGAAGATACAATGTACTTAATAATAAACTTTATTCCGGTATGTGTGGAGGTTAGTGCAGTCCCACACATCCCATACAAGTGTATGTACAGTTGCCGGCAAACTTCTTGAAATTCTTTGGCGTAGTGGGGCAATGCGCAGAAGGCAAAATTTGGGTCTCTTTGGTGGAATGGTACATGCGCAAACTTCCCCCCACTACGCTGTAAAATTTCAAGATGTTTTCCGGCTACTGTACATATACATATTAAATTATGATACAAGCGATATATTAAAATATAAGAGGATATGGATATATAAATAGAGATTATCACATGCAGATACATAATAGGTAAGATATATAAAGAAATAAAGTACATATATAGCAAGAATTACTCAAATAAAAAGGCATACAGAGTAAGAAATACATAGTGCAAAGCGAAAAAAGTAAGTACATATTAAAAAAAAATATATATCATATAATAACGGCTTTAGCGAACTGTGGCATGTCGATTATGAGGGGCCAATATCTTTCTCCAATATGCATCAATGGTGAATGCTGGAGTAGGGCGGGCTCCCAGTAATAAGTAATAAGATATACAGCTCCAAGAATAAGGATATTCTTGGAGCTGTATATCTTTTCCCTCATTCCTACCACCCTGGATCTTATGAGGGCTGCAACTCTACTCCTCACGTGAGGAGGGGAGTTGCAGCAGGAGAGACCCCTCCGTGAACATACCAGAAGCGCTGCATTATTTGGGAAGACCAAATATCATACGGAAGGCGTTGTTATATTGTATATGAAGTCTTTCTATGTTGCTCTTCCTGTAATTTGCCCAGAGTTCACATGTATACAGCGTTGCACAGAAGGCGAGGAAGAGCGTCCTTTTTACAATGGTGCCACAGAAGCGAAACCTTTTACTTATGTATTTATTATTATTAATTTTTCTACTTAGCATGTTCTCTTTTACACTGAGAGCTCGTCTTTGCCTATCAATATCGTCTTCATCCATTAGGTTATAGGTAATTATGTGTCCTAGCTATTTTAAAAGGCTTCATGGGCCCTGACCATACCTCATAACCGACAGTGCTGTTTTGTTAGGGTTATAGAACATGTTTGTTTCTTCAGCAAACTCTTATAGACTGTGTCATCAGTACCATACCATTCGTCCATGTAAAAGTTGAACTGTATTGGAGACATGCGCCCTCCCTGTCTGACGCCGCTCATCAGGTGGGTAGGTCCGGAAAGACTGTATTTCCACCTTATTAGGCTTTCCTGTTGTCCGTGTCGTGAATCGAGGATACGTATTACCTCTGATGGTATCCCTATTTCCCTGAGTTTAGTCCAAAGGGTGAGAAACTTTGTCGAAGGCCTTGCTCAAGTCTAGAAAACATGCGTATGAAGTGATATTTTTATTTCTGCAGTACTCCAATGTCCGTTTAACAGTAAATATTGCAGCGTCGGCAGAGGTCTGCTTTTTGAAATCCATCTCGTTTTGTTGTTGGTTTCCATGCTGGGTTCGATCTGATTTCGTAGCACGCGTTCAATAATCTCCAAATGTTAGTAGCAATCGAGATCAGTCTATACCTCACGTGGGAGGTTGAGTCAGATAGTTGAGATTAAAGAATGAATGTTATTATGGTTCTCGATATATTAATCGGTAACTGCCCATTCTTTATAATGTCTATAAACAATGTGGCCAGAAACTGTAAAATTGGTCCTCCCACGTGTTTGACTCAGTCCGTCATGGCCTGTCGCTTTTACAGATTTCATGTGTCTCAAGGCAGTATTGACCATGTTTACTGTGATTGAAAGACCATTCCCTCCAATTGTAGTACAGTTATGTGGCGGTTCACTTGAGGAGATCAGAGAGCTCGGAGTACGAGTGGTGAAATGATCTCCGAAAATATTTGCTATTGCTTTTGGGTTCATTTATCCATTTATATTACTTGGAATTTTACACCACAGATGCATTCTTTGTTCGATTTATTCCAAAACTTCACTTGAAGTCACGATTATCTAGGTCCCTAGCTATTCTGTCCAATTGTATTTGCTCTGTTTCCTTCTGACATTTTTTCAGGGCTAGTTTAAACGCTGCACATTTTCATTTTCTTTCCTCCACGATGGGGCCGACGAGTGGTCTGCCATTTTTAATCCAAACCATCTTTGCATGTCTGGATTCTGCATATTTTTGTGCAACAAAATCATTCCATCCGCATGTTTTTATCATTGTAAGGTATGTTTATGATTGTCAAATTGCATGCTGGATTGAATGTCTGGATTCCGCATATTTTTATGCAACAAAATCATTCCATCCTCATGTTTTTATGATTGTGAGCTATGTTTATGATTGTCAAAGTTGAAATTGCGGCATTTCGAAGTGCATCTACCATACGTATGTAAATGCGTCACTGATGTTTAGACACTGTCCCCCAAAGTGACAACCTACCCCTGAGCTGTTGCACATAGATTTATCAAATAAAGTTTTATAAGTTTTAATCCACTTACAAATATTACATTTCCAAGAGTAATAATTTTATGAGATAATTTACATCTTTAATAGTTAATAATACAATTACATAATTACAAAATTACAAGCTCCATTAATTACAAGAACCTCTAAAGCATCCAGTTTACAGCCTCCAGATGTAGAACCTCTACATTTTTTTTGATCAAACGAGTGATCATGTTCGATGTAGTGGTCCGCCCTCTCATAGTATTCTGATAATCCCCTGAATGTTCTAAGATGTTCTTTTATTCTTCACATATATCTCTATCAAATTGTCCAATTGATTATTAGTATTTTTATGCTTTTTAAAAAAAAAATGAATAATTTGACTTACATTGTATTGATTTATTGCGCAAGGGTCTAAAAATTGGCATAAATTACGAAAATCATGGTAAATCACTATGAAAATAACATTTTGGGACTTCTTACTCTTTTGGCTTATTTTAAAAATCTCAATTAATAATTAGAGGAAACAACTCCAGTAGTCCGATAGTCCCTGTTGATCCTCAGGCTGTACTTTTCAACTACTTCATAACCAAAGTAGATGGCTGATCTTCAACAACAGTAGTACCAAACCTCCTGTTGAAATTGTAAAAATGTTATTGTTTTATTTTCTCAGGGCTTGTATATAGATTGGATCTTTCATAAAAAACATACATTTTTAAGAAAGATTACTATAATCAATAATATACATAATGAGTTGTTTCATTGATGGAAAATGCATAAATCAAAATGATTTAAACGAAAGATGACTAAAATTCTAGTTGATACAAACAACTGGCCCATAGAGGTACATATTTATCTTAGGAATTCGAATCAGTTTCCAGGATTTACTTACAGTTTTTAAAAAATACTGGCAGATCATGTTAAATAATAAGTATCTTGTTCTTGTTGTTGTTGAAATTGTTGTTGAAATTGATTTCAGTGCATAACGAATATCTCAAGTAAAGAAATGAATTGATTGGCAAGATAGCTCTGCTGAGGAAATATTCAACCCTTTGGTCGGAAAAACACCGAGAGCTAACATCAAGAAGCATCAAATATACAAACTGATCCTAGCTAGCAGAGGTCGGCGCTAAACTGACCAAAATAAAATACTCAAATATAATATATTGTACATATTTATTAGAAATAAATACACTTTACAAATTTTATGAAAAGTGAATATACAAAAATAATGTTGAAATGCTCAAAACAGATTTAATCTAGAAAAGGAATGTACAGTAATGTGATGTTCAAGGACATCGTAAGGCAAATTTATAAGGCTGATGACGTTTTTTGTGTTCATAAGTACTAGAATAAAAATGCTTCTGTTTTTGGTCATCCAAGTAGACTACGCATAGTACACATATACTATCACAAAGGGAAAATTGCGTTATCTGCAACAAAAGATAAAAATTATTTAATATAATCAGAAGCATAGTGTGTACATCAAGTTTAATATATTTCATAAAACCACGATAAAGGATTATCTGGATTATTATTGTAAAAATATACGTAATCAGATATTTTGATAAAAAATGCAAACTTTGATATCGCTTATCTCTGTAACTGTCGACATTTCACCCAAAGTGTAATAATATTTTCTAATTAAAATTGAATGAAGAAAACTCCCTCAATGTTTTAATCTATTTTGGCGTTAAATTATTTAAAAAACCAATTAAAATTAAATAAATTTTTCAAATTACTCCTTTTGTAAAAATAAGAGTGTCACTGCAAGAAATGCCTTTTATATTCGGGTAATTCTGAGATTGCCAAGCACTGGAAGCCCTGTGCCTCACCTCCTCGTGCCTAGACTTGGGCCTGCTTCATTAGTATCAATGGGGAAATAGAGAATTTCATCTCTATTTACTAAGCTCCTTTGAAGTTGATCAATAAAATGATATCAGTTAAGTTGTTACTTGGTTCGCTGTGCAGGGCTAATGTAGTCGGGGCCTCCGTGGCGGGCCCACTCCGCCAGAAATTCATTTTCTAGGATTTCTGCTCCTCTTTTCCTGGTCAGTCCTGTCTCTTCCAGGCTCAGTTCACACATCTGCATATCATCCACTCCTGCCGACAAACAAGTTGATTTTTAATCTATAAGTTGGGTTTGTTCCTCTCAACACAAACCAAACATGAAATCTTGTCATTTCGACACCATGTGACACATTGTTCATTCTGTCTTTAATAAATGAGTTATTAAAGAACAAAGATGATTATGAGCGCTTTGGCGATGATAGAAACACATGTACGCTGTTAAAATGCAAAAATGTTGTAAAATATGGGCAAGTGTAATAACACGTAGATAATCAATTATATACTTTCAGTAAAATATGATGGCATCTCCTTTTTTGATTTGAATAAATGTATCTATCATATTTTATTATTGCAACTACTTAAAACAGTGTAAAACAGTAAAAAAATTAAAACTCAGTGAACATAAGTGAACAATATTGTGTGTGGCTTTGAATAGATTCGGAAGAAATATTGGAAAACATATGCCATTGACTGATCGTGCTTTGGCTATCGTTAAATGATCATGAAACAATCTCCTATGGCCCGGTTGTTTCAAGTTCGATCAAAGTAAGCGTAGAGTTTAATCTCTCTCTCGGGCCAAGGCGCACCCATGTACCCTAGCGCGACTATCCCCAGGGGCCACGGGCGCACCCGTGCGTACGGAACGTAATTAATTATTTCTCGACGGCCGCGTATCGAATTTGTAAAACGTAATTTTTTCCCAGTAGAGAAATCCCATGGTGACCTGTCATTCTATTTTCAACTCAAAAACATCACCGATTATATTTTAAATCAACAATCAAAACATAAGTTTTTCTGCCGTCAAAATCATATAGAAAAGTTGTAGATGTCGCCCCGAACGCGTGTTGCGCAATCAAAATTCAAATATTCCGTCATTCAAGGTCACGCACAAAGTGCGCGGGAAATACGATTTATTAATTTCAATTTATTTGTACACATTTATTAACAAAAATACACGCTATTTTGTTGTGTTCATTTGAAATATGTGTGTGTGAAAGTATATCATATTTATAAGTAATGATCCGTCGTGTGCCGTGCCGTGCCGTGCAACAAAATATACCACACAGAAGAAGATTATTAGGTAGGCATCAAATAATAATAGTAGTGCTGTCTTTAATAAACAAATAAAAATTAATTATTATTTTTCGGAAAATGTTGCGCTGACAACATTATCGGAATTCAAAAGAAGAATTCTTTTTTACTTAAACGATAAAAAAATCATGGCATTTCGACACTTACGATAAAATAATATGAATGTGTGTGTTTTTTTTTAAATATATGCATGTTTTCATGGTTTTTTCGTAAAAAGAAAAATCACAAAAAAATTCAGAAAATCTCTGGCCCCAGCCTCTATGTTTATCTACGTTTTTTTGGCCCTAGACAGGTTAAGCTCGAATTTTTAGTACTTTTTCCGAAAACGGGTTGTTTCAACTCGGATTAAGCGAAATCTGTCAGAGAATTCTAAGCGGAAATTTTAGATTAAACTCTCGGTCAGAGACGCACATGCACACTGCGCAGTGTAATTGACATCTGTCAATAAAATATTTTTTATTAATTTTTTGACATTTTACATACAAAGCGTTGAAATGACAATATTATGTAGGGTGACACAGGCTTTTCTGACGATCGACTGATCCTACAGTATATCCTAAACAGGAGAAGTAATTTACTTAGACCTCGAACAATACTTTTATGTCAGAAGAAATTGATTTTTCCGCAACTCTAAATGAATTTTACCGGAGGGCATTGTCGACAATATTTTTTTTCAAAGTTTCTATTTCACTCGGGTTTTGATAATTTTACATTTATATCGATGAAAGGTGCGTAGGTGATGCATCTGGAATACTGTTTCTTGGACTGCGGGTAGGGTCAGCCATTACCAGAGCAATGGCTCCTCAGACCACATTTTAATCAGTCGAAGAGCACTACAAAAATCAGAAATATATTTGTTATAATGTCCAAACAAAATATCAAGTTACGACAAACAGTACCAGATTTAGTAATTGCTCTATTGTAGGAGACCGGAATTATGCCCTCAAACCATACGTACAGCAATTTTTAATGCTACAATGGGCCTGAAGACCCAATTAATTGCGGTCCGGCAAGAACACCTAGATTTTAAAGAAATCAGAAAGATGTATTGCGACCTCACCGGGAATCGAACCCGGAATTCTCAGTATGCAAAGCCAGTGACATGGCCACTGGACTATGAACTTCAATGTTATTTACCAATGTTGTCGCATGGTTTGGTCATGTAGAACTGATGAGCAAAGAAAGGATGGTAAGGAAAATTGTTTGTCGAAGGCAGCAGAACAGAGGACTTCCGCGTAATAATAGTAATAAAATAATATATTCGGTGTATGAAACTCTTTTATTGTATTTTATATATCTACCTATCAACAGGAAAATGAATATTTTAATAAAAAATACAACTTATAATTAAATGAAGCCAGATCTCTTTTCCTTTATGCCTTTCCAAAACAACTTCGTGAATTTCTTGCCGATTCTTTAGATAGTTTGGTTTTGAAAATATCTAACTGAACCACATATAATTTATTCTGTATATCACTTTGAGTCGTGGGCTTTGGATTCACTTTTCTTATAACCTGCAAACAAAGAAAAGGTTATAAACAGAAAAACTAAAGATATACAAACATAAATACAAATAAAAACATATTGTTCTTGCAAACACTAAATAGGTAGGAAAACATTTAATTTCGTCAATAACTAACCTTCCTGGAGCATTTTATCATATTCTCGAATCTACTTCGAAAATCTGTTGGACAGTACGCATTTAGGCGGGAACAAAGCCACAAAACATTAAATTAATTGCGTAATGCGGCCCACTAGTCTTCTTTCATCTTCTTCAGTCCTTATTTAGTAAAACAGCATTGTTGATGATATGAACGTCATGTGTTGAAACATTTGCGTGCTGTCAAATGAAATTTAAATGACGTGATGCCATATGCAAAATTATTTTGGCGTGCATTTGTCTATGATTTTTAGTTTACACAATTGCAACACCTCTAATCCGAAATTTGACAGATTTTTAGTTTGAAACAAGTGTTTCTGTGAGATTTTGCGTAACCTTGAGGTTAACCTCAGTTTAACCCAGGATTTCCGCTTACTTTGATCGAACTTGAAACAACCGGGCCTATGTCAGTCGAACTGTCAGAGCTCAAAGAAATTGTGTCAATAACCTGCAATTAGAAGCACAGGTGGCTTGTCAGGGTGTAGTTCCATCTGCCGCGCTACATATTGGCCGTGGAAGTGAGCGTACCACCAGCCTCTGCGCTCGTCTGCCCCGACAACCCCGCCTGGTCGCACGAAGGGGATCCTGAAGTAGCGGTCTGTGGAGTTCAGTATCTCGGACTTGGGATGATGACGGGGACTCTTGGCAGCTGTGAATAGGGTGCAGCTTATTAAATAATTGTACATTTCATTTTAATCAATAGTTATTATTTATAAAATGCACTGAACGAGGTTTACAAAAGTAATTAAACGAGTTGGCGTTTAATTTGTAGAAATCCATTTTTAATAATTATATTAAAAAAATACAAACTTGTTTTTTCTATTTTATTTTTATATCACTAGATGTTTCGGAAACCTCCGTTTCCTTCTTCAGGTGAGTTGAGACTGGGGTGTGCGGGAGTGGATGTCTGATGTATGTATGGGTTGTGGATTCAGTAGAAGTGGAGGGGGTGTCTAGGTGGTGGGAGAGCGGGAACATTGTGAGAAGGGGTGATGTGAAGGGTTGTATTTGATCAATGATGGTGTTATTTGTTGTGTTTAGATTTTTATGAATTTCAAGTGTTTCTAAATTATTTTATTTTAGGCCTTATGTCTGTTTATGTAGGATGTGTATTTTTGTTGAATCTGTGGTTATTTTCTATAATATGGTAAGCATTTTCCAAAAAGTTATGATTAGTGAGGCACCTTTTACATTCTTTAAATCTTGTTTCCATTGATCTGTCTGTCCGACCTATATATGTCATATCGCAATCCCTACATTAGAGTTTATAAACCCCACTGCAGCATAATTTGTTAAGATTTTTTGATATATAACTTTTTAATTGTTTTTCAAGGCTGGTTTTATATTAATTGGTAGTTTTTTAGTAATATTGTATCTATATAGAGTATCTTTCGCCAGTTATCCTGTGTGTCTCTAGTGAAAGTGTTGTACATATATATATATATATATATATATATATATATATATATATATATATATATATATATATATATATATATATATTTTATTATGTTTGTTTGGGTTTCAATATCACATAAATACTAATACTAATACAAACAATAGGACTCGATAATGGTTACAAAATATTAGATTGATGCATAAGTAACGTCGTATTTTTACGTATACTGTGGTATATTTTTTCACCAGCTGTTCTTAATGGTGTCTTTGTATCATATAAAGGAGGGTTACTTCTAACATTTTTTTCAGTTTACCGTTAGCGGTTGAGCTATACAGAACCCTTGTGAATTTTTACAATGTCGGAGAAAAGATTCGACACTGTTTACTTTTCGAATTCGATAAAGGTCACAATGCAACTGAGGCAACCAAAAACATATGTGATGCAAAGGTGCTATCAATGTTCGAAACAGTCAACTATAGTTTGCTTAATTGAGATCTGGGAATTTATCAACAGCTAATGAAGAAAGATCGGGATGCCCTTCAACCACTGATGATGATGTACTGAAGGCCATACTTAAAGCTGATCCCCGTCAAAATACCAGGGACATAGCATTGAAGAGGGGTATTAATCAATCTACGGTGGTGAGGCATCTGAATCGCATTGGAATGGTTTCCAAGTAAGACGTGTGGGTCCCGCACGAACTGTCGCCCACAAATCCATGACAATGCGCGGCCACATTCTGCGATGATAACATAACATAAATTAAAGAAGCTAAATTGGGAAGTTTTAAAGCATCCACCTTATTCTCCTGATCTAGCTCCTTCTGATTTTCACCTATTTTCATCCTTACAAAATTATTTAAATGGAAAAAAAATTAATACAATGGAGGAGGTGAAAACAGCACTAGACACATTCTTTGCATCGAAACCTGAAAGTTTCTGAAAGTCATTAAAAATAATGGAAATTATGTAATTGACTAAATTAATAAAGTTTATTTGTAAACATTAATTCTTGTTTTCTTGAAAAAATATGTTACTTATGCATCAACTTATATGTAGATACAATACAAAAAATATTAAACAAAAAAAACTGTGAAAATCCCTTTGACAATGGACAGTGCTATCTGTTCGAAATATTGGGTGTATAATAAGTCTCTCTCACACTTATTTATGATAGATGAAATCCTTGCACATAACAGGTTTAGTATTGAGTTATTAGTTTAAATAATACCAATACATTTTTTCTGGTGATCGAACAGAACATTTATTTATTAATTAATGCCCTTTAGGGCTTTTACAAACAAAATGTGTAGTGTACATTTAATGAATGAATACTTTTAACAATACATAGTGATTGCCCGTGAAATATAAATAAGAAAATATAATAATATAAAGTGAAAAGCAAATACATAGCAGTAGGGCAATACTAAAAGATAAATATAATATGGTTTTGAATAAGATACCATTGTCGGTTTAAATGGATGTTACGGAATAAAACATTCAGTATACAAAGGAGGTTATTTAAAACTGATGTCCCTGAGGAATGTGACACTTTATTTCTAAAATGAGTAGTAACATAAATTATGTATATTCATGCATTCACCGTAAAATGTGTGCAGTAAAACATAGACCCTTAAAAGATAATTTATTTTCCCTTATTTAGTTTTGTATTTATTTAACTCAGCTATTCAACTCAAAATAAGAATCCATATAATTTTGGTGAGAAAATGCTGGGAAAACGCCGCAACGCACTGGTAGTTCTGGCCTTCAAAAATCCTGTACACAATGCAATCAATGTAAATGTTCAGTTAAAATGTAAAAAGTGGTGAAAGTAGATGGTAACAGTGAAAATAAAATATGAAAATTTCTGATAATATTGTGCATAGTAAATGATCGTAGAGGCGTTCACAGTTCAAAGCGGCCGTACACATGCACGCGATTTTGTGCCCTGCCGACACGACGGCGCGGTGTCTTGCGCGGTTATTCCCCTATCCGGTGTTTGTGCAAAGAATGATTGGTGCAATGTTATTATTTTTGAACAAACTTTCTTTTTGTTATACACATTGAGATATTTCGATACATTTATTATCTGTATGAAAAATTTGTTGCAATATTTTTACGTGATTCTAGAAGCCTATGCACATGTGCCTCATTGTAACCTTTTTTGACAATCGGCAATAAAACTATTGTCCCAACTAGAGTTCGCAGGAATTATGGCAAAATGCTTTGTAGGGGCCTATGAAGATCCCAAGAAGAAATTTTAGAGACCTCAATTAAAAACTCCGAAAATACAAAAATTGCAGAAGTCCGACGCCTGAAGTTTTATTGCCTTTTACGGCGGCGGGCTGGAGTTATGACGGGCCGCGTCGGGTCGTAAATGTCTGCCTTTCGCTCGATGACAACCAATAATATTTTCATCTAGACAAAAAAAATTCATTATATATATATACGTAAATGTATGGATGTGTCTTCGTACAAAACTAAAGTTATTTCGTTATATATATTAACGACATTTCGCTATATAAATGCATTTTTGTATGAAAAATTTACTGTGGGGATTAATTTTGAAAAAAAATTTAATATAATGTCTTTTTTTGGTATAGCAGGGTTCGTTATAACGGGGTTCTACTATAATACCTCACACATTTTGATAATACACTTTACAGTTGGAGGCATTACTAGTTGTGGTTTTTTGTTTGTTTGGTCACTATTTTTGGAATGGAATTAAAGTATTTATTGGTTAAGTTAGTTTCTCCATTTTCGGTTCTTGATTCAAGTTCATCCCGGAGCATGGAGAGTTCATTTCTTTGTGTATAGTAAGGTAATTTGCTTTAGCGCCATTTTTCAATTTTGATTTTTTCATTAATATCACTTTTGCAATAGTAGACTCTAAAAGTAATTTTGATCGGTCTGATTTTACCTGGTCTCTTTAGCCACAGTTTGCATATTAAAGCTTTTTTGGGATTTAAGGTGTTATCCAATCCTTCCAGGGATGAAGAAACTTTTTTAATGTCATCAGCGATATTTTTTACTGTCAGTTTTGATTCGCTTTCTAGGACGTTGAAGAGAAGAACATTACGGGACCTCGTTTTTCTGTCGTCCAATTCTGTTATAGTATCACAAATGCTGGATACGTTATTTTTAACTGACGGAGGCGGTATCGGGTTATTTGATTGGTTTTTGAAGGTAGTCAATTCACCAACAACAATCCCGAGAGTAACTGCCATTTCTCCGATGGTTCCCATAATTTCTGCAGTCTTTGGTGTCACTTTAGCTATTTGCTTTTTTGTGAAGTTGTTGACAGGATCATTGAAGATTATTAATAATTCGGTTATCAAGCTTTTAGATTTGGACATATATTGTAATGCTTTTTCTTGTAGATCCATGTTTGAGGATTGTTTTTAGTTTAATAATAAGATAAAATAAGTGAATTTTAAGGATACATGTGAGGTTGTGACACCCCTGCACCGAGAAGCTACCAGCTGGAAGCGCGGCCTGGGTGAGCGAGACACAAAATAGTCCTCTCTATTTAAATTTCAAGTTAAAATAGTTTAATTTTTATGCTTTCAAAACAGTTTCACGAGCCACAAATTCACTGCGGCTTATTGGTTTTTGCTGAACTTAAATCACTTATTATTATTATGTTATATTAATATTATTAGTGAGAACTTTGAGAGCTGTTTATAATAAATAAGTGTCACTCCCGCAATTTATTACTTGAAAAGACGCTTTTAGAAAATATATTCTTGAAGTGCTCAGTTATTCACTCGACATGACTGTCTAATTTTTTACTGATCGTTGGTTGATTATACACTCAATCTTCACAATCATTGAAAATACACCGATCAATTTATCATATACAGTAAATATTATTGTTACAAAAGTATTGGTGTATATCAGTCCTTATCTTCTCTTTTATTGAGCAAACTTATGGTATGAACCATAATAATATGTATAAATACACCAAACAAAATAAAATTTACAATAAAAATATGTAACTGAAAAAATGTGAGTTCTGACGACCCTCTAGCGGCTAGCACCAAAGCTTTTTTTTAACTAACTAACTAACTAACCATCACGCCGTTTCCCTGCAGGGGTAGGCAGAGAGGATTGAATGCCACACTCTTCTATCCTGGCACTTTTGCTTCGGCCATATTCATACATCTTCTCATACAAGTTCTACGGATGTTGCGGCTTTTAACAGGGCCATCCTCAAACACTTGTTGTATCTGATCATGCCAGCTCTTTCGCGGACGCCCTCTATTTATGTTGCCTTCAACACTCGCCTTATATATTTTCTTAACCATCCTTTCCTCGTTCCCCCTTGAATAACCACAGAAGTCGCTAAACGAGACATCTATATTGATTTTGGAAAAATTAATAGACATGGTATTCTATCATGGGTGGAAATGGCGAAGTTACATATGTGTAAAGTGATCACCTAAGCCAACCGTACGATAGGTCGTAAGTCCTATGGCCACTCAAAAAAGACTTCCATACCTACTTTTCCTTGAAAAAATACATTTTCCATCTATAATATACATTAATTGATTATTGATGTCCCTGTGACAAACAATCCAGTTCTGTTCTGAAAAATTTGGACATACTCAAAATATTCTGAAAAAATTGTGTATCTTGAGAAAAAATCATTCTGTAATATTTTGAATTTCACATATCTGAACCCCATAGCACTTAAATGGACAAACAGCTAAGATGGTAGAGTGATAGGTACCGGGATCAATACTTGCCACTGTTTTAATTGTTTTAATTTCACTCTTATTATTAAGTTATAAGTATGAAAGTCTAGTCTCTTTTGTTAAAGTTTGAAATTTTACCATTTATTTAAGGCGGTACATTCACTGCAAATGCATATTTCGGCGTTTTTTTACGAAAATGTGGGTTTTTATTATTCATTTATATCAGAATGTATATGATAGATTGCAATTTTTTTAGGGCGATACCTTAGATAGAACCTTTGTTCTTATATAAAAGTAATAAACTGAACATTATTTATAATAATTAAGAAAAATATAGGCATTAATCCACAGGCCGCGGCAAAAAAAACGTTTTTAATGTTCCCGGGCAAAGTGTGATTCGTTTAAAATTTGTATGTAAGCATAATATGTTTTTTCATACATATAAAGTTTACTTAATTATCTAGAATCTGTACGTAGGAAATTAAGAAATATTCAATATTAAAAAAGATATCATTTTTCAAACATGCTTAAATATTTACGATTTTTGGTCATTTTCAAATGTTGTTTATTCATATAAAAAGATGATTTTAAACGATATATTGTATCTATATTCGCACTTTGAGTCTTCATTCACTATTAAAAAGCTAATTTTTTTTATAAAAAACACGTTAATTAATATTTAAAAATAAAAATTCTATAGTATGAAATGTGACGAAAAATTACGCAGTTTGCAGATCACAATCCGCGCGCCAGCCGGGAGAGGCGGACGCATTAATGTAGTCCAATCATTTTTTCTTAAAAAAATCACTTTAAAACGTGTTTTTATGCCAAATTTGACTTTAGTTCAAAATAATATCATATTATATATTCGAAAGCAATCTATTCATCGCAGATAATAATGTTTTTTTTTAGCTAGTTTTGTATTAAATTGCATTTCTACTCATAACCTAATATTGAACGCATGTCACTTTTGCCGACATGCTCACATGCTCGCTGACTCGCTATGTTCGCGTTGATGTCATTGTTATTTGAAAGTCAAGTAAGATATTAATTTACGAGATAATTTTTAAAATATAGATAAATGGTTTTTAATTTTATTTTTAATTCAATACATATTGTTGTAGTAGTTTTTTGTTTATTTTAAATAAAAATTATTTAAATTCAATTATTTTCACAGGTGTTTTGACATTTCAGTCGGAAGTCAAAATAATATCTAAATCTGCTTATTCGACAAAAGTTTTAAATTAAAAAACAGTGATATAAGAAAAATTGTTGTTTACTTTTTTTTACAACACCTAAATTATTGGAGAAATATACATACGCTTTTTTATATTCTAGACTTAAAACATTTAAAATTCTAATAATATTACGCGAGCATGACTTGCGTTCCCATATATTTTAAACGTCGGTACTCCATATGGTTGTCTCGTTTCCTCGCAACCTTTCTATCTCACAAGGGGACACGTAAAAAATACGCTCTTGCAAGGTTTATCTGATATGACGTTTGTTCATGTCTCGATCTCGTATTGAAGTAGCATGATCTATCCGACACATATCGCCACTCTGACAGCTTGAAAAATGTATGTACCGCCTTAAGAATACAATAAACATGATACAAGACATTACAAGAGAAGAAAAAGTATAGACAAAACATAGTGTCTCAAAGCAGTGTTGCCCTGCTGCTCACTGATATTTAGTGTTATATAATCCCAAAGTACGGAACTTTATTCTAAAGCAACAAAAATGTTACAGAATTAAAAAGTAAGTGCAAAGTACAATAACATTACTCAAGAACTGATTTATTTATGATTTTTGAGTGTTCAAAGTCGGGAAGCGGGTTGGAAAGATTTTCTGGCTTCTTCCTGGAAGGGTGATATTTTGATCAAACCCAAATAAAATAATACATAAGTATATAGATAATTTTTAACTTTCTTGATTAATCATATTTTATTTATATGATTACACATTAACAATATCATGATTACACATTAAAAATCTCGTATATTTTAAATTAGCTTGGGTTGCCAAAATAACAAATCAATCTAATGCAGTGTAACCTTCAAAATAAATATGTATACACATTGAAATGAGCTTAAGAATAGCAGCTATAAAAATCCTAGTAAAAAATTAAGTAATTCCATTCTTTAAGAACACATATCTATTTTATTAGAGATGACATGACTTTGATGTGTCGATTGTTGACACACAGTATGAGAAAAATGTATTCCTCACTTCTCTACAGTTAGTAGCAATCGCTGCCGAGAATTTTTTTGCCTTGTAAATGTATTTTTTTATTTAAATTTTTGAATGATGCTTTGTACTTAATTATACCCTGTTAATTCGAAATTCAAAAAAAAAAAAATCTCATTCGCAAAACTCATGAAGAGGCTGTAACGGACAGGACGATGATGGCCCTAAAAAGGGCCCTTTCAAAGAAGATGGCATTGTCGAGCTCCTTGGCTCACTGCGGTCGCCGCCATCTTAATCACGTCATCTTAATCACGGGCGACCGGGCAGGACGCCGGTGCGTCACCCTGAGGACCATAAAGACAGTGCCTGTGCCTTGATAAATTTGTGAACCAATTTATATATGAGATTTAATGAAATAAAAAATGGTTGCGACATGTTTTTGGATTATTACATATTATTGTAAAAACCCAAATATTGACATGTATTTTTGGATTTTTTGTCACATGGCCACACTCACCGCAACAGCGATGGACCGGGATGGTGAGTGTGGCCAAGTGTATGGCGTAAAGACAGATGTAGGAAATATTATTGAATATTTCCGACGGCTAACTGTATGACCTGAAAGACAGAATTATGAAATATTGTTAAATATTTCAACATGTGTGCCCGAAGACAGAGACTGAGTGTGCGAAGGAAAAATTGGGCTGCAGACCGGTTGAATCCGACAGCCGCAAAGCTCGGTCTCGTAAGGAATCTACAGACATTTATGAGTACTGAGAGTATTTATTAGGCCTAGCGACGGAGCTTATCACTGATAAAGCCACGGGCGCAACAACCACCGAAAAACGGTTTTTGTATTGACAAAAACGAGAGTTTTCGGCCAAAAATTGGTTTTTTGAAAAAAACGGGAGTTTTCGCTATGAAATTGACAACAGACAATGATATATTTGCTAAAAAACATCTTTTAAATTAAATTCAGACAGAATATCAAGCAAAAATACATTTGAAATTTTTTACATTTCTTTACGTAATCGCTTCCATACAAACAGCGGGGACTCGTTGTCAATAAAGGTCATTTTTCAGTCAAAACTTCAAAACTACACTACGACCCCTACAGCAGTCGGATTGATTTGAAACCTTTTTTATTGTATTCCTTATGTGAAAATCTATCTGTTTTACCTATTTTTACATATATAAATTGTCATGGGTGCGCCTAAGAAATAAATAAATAAATAATTTTTTTGCGACACACTTGAAAAGCTTGTAAGTGACTGAAATTATATTGTACAAAACTAAAACTATTATCAAAAGTTACGCCCGTATGAGTACTTTGTGGATTGTACTGGCGAAAATGTATAAACAAAAGTTTAAAATTTTGACAAATTCAATTGTGAAATTTTGTATGTGTGATCGATATAATATATTTTTTAATAATAAATTAACTTCGGTCTTGCATGTCCAGGCGATTATGTCATACTACAGGCAAGATATAGTACTATGTAAATGACATAATCTAAACCCCGGGAGGTGTAATAATTTAAATAAATATTTGAATTTTGTAAACAAAACTTTCCGGGCGGTTTTTTAGGTGAACCAGGGTTCGGCTGACACCGGATAAACCGCTCTGTGATTGGCTCCCGGAAAACAGTCCGGGGATACCACCTTTTTGTATAAATAAATATCCGCCGGCGGGCTGGAATCATTCCGTTTTGTGCAGTTTTACGCCGTCTGGACCATTTCTTCTGCCTTTTACTTCATCACCTGCTTTGACCCTGCTATACCTACCGTTCTTGGACTTGGATTTTGACTTCATTGGATTTATACGATTTGGCAACACAAACAAATTCACTTTATTGTGAATTCCAGAACTACCACTGTCAGAGGGTTTTTACGATTACCGCTGTACAGTTTTGCTCTGTTCTGCGAACCAGTATGGGAAACCTACGCATTCTTCAATTTGAGTATTCTGTACGGAACAGAAGCCTTTAATTTTGTGAAGATGTATATTTTGCATATTTCAAGAAGTCTCTAAATTTTTTACTTCTGCAATACAATGCAATTAAATTATTGCAACAAATTATTCGAATTAAATTTACTTTGCTCTGAACTATCGGCCTTAAACGACATGTTTTCACGATCGTGTAAGAGCGACACTTCAGTGACAAGTCACCCCCCTTGAACTGGTGCGGGATTATTGAGAAAATTTACCTTTTTTATATATGTACATATAAAATTTTAAGCTTATAAATCTTATATTAAAGTAAGCAAAACCCGTAATTTATACATTTCTGGAGATCGGTACAAATGTTATAAATCGAGAGTGTGTAAAAACACAACCAAAAATACCTTAAATGTTAATTTTCATAATGGAAATACAGCATTCTTGGACAAAAAAGTGGTAAGTGTTAGAATTAAACAAACCAGCTTCCATGATGGACTTCGGTGCCCTCTCCGTTTCGGCCATGGTAGTTCTTCGTTGGTTCTTGGACTTCCAGGCATGGTACACCTTCAGGCGGCGGTGGAACTCCACTCGACAGGCCTAGACATGTCAAAATAATATTTATTATATATATTTACATTGTTTTAGGTGTTACAATAATTAAATATACTAAATTAAATATACTAAAAAATAAATTGTTCATTGTAAAAATATGATAAGGAAATAATGATTATTAATAAGTAGAAAGTGATAATACCTCCAACAATTCAATGTCACACGAAGTGTTGATTGTATCCCTGAGTTCTGAATATTTCCACTTAGAAAGGTCATACTTCTGTTTTTCCAATAATGCCTGTTGTAACCGAACTTTTTCTGATCTGGAAACAAGCAGGTTTGAAATTAAAGCTTCCATTCTACAGTGAGTAGTTCAAACAATGAAAGCTACAAATATACAACAAACAAGATCAAATTAATTTTAAACAATTATAGCATATTTGTTAAATCGTAATACTAAATTAGGTTATATAATCTTCTAGCATTGCACATTTAAAAAATATATTTAAGGCTGGACATTCACTGCAAATGCACATTTCGTCATTTTTTTTATGAAAATGTAGGTATTTATTATTCATTTATATCAGAATGCATATGCTAGACTGCAATTTTTTCAGAGCGATAACTTAGATAGAAGCTTTGTTTTTATATAAAAGTTATAAACTGAACATTATTTACAATAAATAAGAAAATATAAACATTAATCGACAGACTGCGGCCAAAAAATTCATTTTTGGTGTCTTAGAAGTGCCATGCACATTGGCATCTAACATGTAATCATTTTTCGTTTCACATTACGTTATGCTTTATGATTTAAAAAGGATTGCAGAATTATTAATATGTTTTTTAAATTCTATACAGAACGTAATAATCTGACTCAAATAAAATACGAGCATTTGTTGAAAGCCAAAATAATAAACATTTTGACACACATTTCAGCCAACCCATGATCCTCAGGACACCTCGGGTGTTTCCGTATACAAATCGGGATTTTAGTCAAATACAAGATATGCTCTGCATGCTGCGCATGCGCATGGGCGTTATTATTTTGTGATCATCATATTACAATATGCATTATGATTTAAAAATAATTATTTACATGTTTCTTAAATACTTTAAAATTCTTAAAATCTGTCGATGCAAATTGACAGATTTGATAGTTTGCAAAATGGATGTCCAGCATGTGTACCAATATATTTTCATATTACCCTTAGCACTCGAGTGCCGCCATAGAGGCGGCATGCATGGTTTGCCGTATTACTTGAGTGCCGTTGATATGGCAGCAAGAAAATAAAGTTTAATTTCTCAATATTTTTAATATACATATTGGGGTTTTTAGTTTTCAATATAATTTAATTAGAATCATATTAGTACAATTAAATAGTAATAAGTTAGGGAATTTGATCGAGAAACGAGTAATAACATACCAAAAACATTGTATAATATTATGCATGGATTAATATGAAAATATATAAAAGTGACTCATTAATTCATATATAATTTGTGAAACCAGAAGAGCTAATATTATCAATAAAGCGTGTGAAAGTAATCTTATGTACAGAAGTAAATAAGCTTGCCACACAAAATATAAACATGAACCTGTTATTTTAATGAAAAAAATTCAGTATTATAAACCACATCCCGTTCTTCATTTTTGAATTCACCTCTGGATTGTTAATATTATAAAAAGTTATAAGCATGTTTTAAGTTCATATTTTATGACAAATTATATATATGCATATGTACGCTAATAAATGTAATGAAATTGTTTTTTTTCTGGTGAACTCTATAACTGATAAGTTATAAAAAAACTAATAAGGCACGCGGCTTATATACACATTATTATGTCACAATCCCTAAAATGGGGGAATCCTATACATGCTTTCTTCAGTTGGCTGCCTTGAATGCGCTGATAGTTGTAGTTTGCACTAATTTTTCATGAACTTGTTTTTCGTATTTTTTTAATTCTCATTTAGTTTTATTCTTTCTTTTAATAACTGTGTTTATGCTGTTAAAATGTTTATTTTTCATTGATAGAAATTATGTCATGAAGAAGTTAAAAGATGACTATATATATTTTATATATATTATATTTCTAATAACTGTACTGTGATGACTATATATATTTTATATATATTATATTTCTAATAACTGTACTGTGTGTTAATCGGAATCAAAAAAGGAATTGGAATCTAAAGTTAAAATCGAGTAAAGATTGAATAAATTCTTCCATAAATTCAAAGATAACTCACTGTAAACATTTTCAATTACGATCATCCAAATGTTACGAAATGGAAAAAATTATTTGATATTTTCGCAAGTGAGAACAGTAAATATGTCTATATCAGGTACATCCGGGTAAGTTTAGTAATAAAAATGTGCGATCTTTGCATTAGAATAATAAATATTTTTACAAAATGATTTCATGAAATCTGCAAAATTACGTAAATTTTTCATAAAATGAATGCCTTTTTCATTTTAGGCGAATTTTGCAATAGCTTCGCAATTGCTTTTTCGTTTTCTCGAATTTCAAATTAACGGGGTTCCGCATAATTCAAAATGTTTTTTTTTGGTCCCTTGAATTTCGAATTTACGAGGTTCTACTGTGTATACTATGAAAAATTGTTACACTGATGCTAATATGTTGATGCTTAAATAACAGCAAATTATGTAAGGCAAATGTCATATTACTCATGCAAAATAAATTATGATTATGAACACTACTTATTTTACACTACAATGAGAACAAACACATTGAAAATAGATGTTTGTAGAATGTGAAGGAAATTAAAAAGAAGTGGTGCATAGTAAAAAAGTCAACAGTGCATTCTATAGCTGCCTTTAGATGAGATTCCTAGTACTTCCCACGTGAGTGATAGAAATGTAGCTTAGATTGTGCAATATATGTAATAATGTTTCTGAGAATACAGAGTACACCACACTTTCATAATGTGAAACAAGGAGCATGCTTATTAAAACCAAATTAATCGATGTCTAACAACAGTTTCCAAATTTCCCAAACTAAAAGTTAGTTTATTTTTTGGCCCAATTACAAATACATTTTCCCCAAGGAAATCAATTTCATTCTAAATAAAAATTAGCATTATTTAAAGCGAAAGAAGATTAGTTGTATAACTACTTTTATTTTAACTTTTTAAATTATCTGGAATGTTTGTTTATCTGCGCACAAATTTTGATAAACCGTAAATACATATGAGTTTTTGACAACCAATAACAGTTAGCATGTGTGACGCATTAAAAAACTACACAAACAATTCAATTTCAGGGCGGTAAGTAACGGCTAAAAAGTTTGGAATTGTGAACTTAATTGTCAGTCTAGAGGCAGCCAAGAAAAGATAAGAAATCAAGTAAGATAGGGTTAAATTAGTTGTTAGTATTGTTAGCATCATGCGTTGGCAGGGGTGTAGTAGCGTGAGTACCTGTTCAATTTAAACTCTCCACCTACAGTTCCATCCAGGGGCGTACAACTGTCGGGAATACAATAGCCATCATTATTTTACGGGAAGATACAATTAATATAATTGCATTCCAGAGATAAAAATTGGTGATAATATGTGGAATTTTGGAAAAGATATTTACAAAGATATATTACACATTTCCCTTAAATCTTTATGTTTTCCTATTGTAAAATTATATTCTATTTTTGAAAATACACAACTCGTGTATTTTTTTAAAATAGTTTTAGAAAAATCAATAGATATTTTCCTAAGAATTTAATAATTTAACTTGGAATAAGATTATACAAAACCTTCGAAGTTGAGGGGGTGACCCCTCCACATGGCCGTTGGTCTCCTTGGCTAGCCGCAGGGCCATCTCATGGTCACATCTCTCCTGCTCCAGTCTAAAAATACGGGAAATTCCATTATTGAATTGAATTATTGAAGATTGCTTTCACTCAATATGGCCCCACAGATTAATTAGTACAATCATGCTCCAGATAAGATGCAAAGAAATACAACAAATAACAATGGACTTTTCACAATTTTAATGTTTTCCAAATCAGTGAACAAAATATCTCTGAAACTATCTATTTATATTTTTTTCTATTTTTACGAGTATTTTCGTCATCAGAAAAAGGAGTAGGTACTTAATGAAGGATTTTTTTTTTAAATATAATTTTTTTTAATTCAACAAAAATGAGTATTTTTTTAGTGTGAGATTGAAATTTTCACTTTGAACCACATATATTATATGTAATGAGAACCTGTTTTCTAAGGCAGTCTGGGACAATGGCTATCTCATCCATTTATTATAAAAAGTTGTGTAAATATTAGAGATCTGGCATCTGGCCTATCAGGCCCAGTTTTACTTTCATGAAGTTAATTCCAAAAAATTGATTTATGGATAAAAGAAGATACTTGTAAACAAACGAATACCGCACAATCTGAGAAACATTGCTTATTTTTTATTTAATCCAGAAATTGTTTAGGGCTAAGAAATAAGCAATAGCAAATTGTGATAAATGAACACTTGTTTCTCTGCATTTTAAGGCAATAAGCGATTACACTTGTTGTAAACTTGACCAGCTTCAGAAAATAATCTTCCGCTATATATGCTACTAGAAGGAATGTATATAATGAAGGGTATATTCTGGCAAACTTGTCAAATTTGGGTACTGTTTTGAATTAGCTGACTGAATTGAGCGCGATCTCTCTTGCAATTGAAGATTCATCACATGACATTTCAACACCCCCCAAATAGCTTGATTTTTGGATTTAAGAAGGTTGCAATCAGGTAGTTTGTATCTTGTCTTAAGGGCTGAAACTTTCTAATTCAGCTTTCAACAAGGCCCTCATGTATGGTAGTCAATGCCTGAGTATGATTAACTAACTAATCGCTCATGACGACTTCTGCCGCGGCTTAGCTCGGATCTAAACGTATCGTGACTACGGGCTGAATATTCGGTGGCCGGATATCCTGCTATCTGACGTAGGAGGTGGCCAAACCACTGTCCGTTTCATCTCTAGTACACATTCTGGAAATAAATATCTTTAAAAGGTGAAGTTCTCGCCTCGATCCATGCGGAAGTTAATGATATACTCTCTATAATATTATCGCGTTTTAAAATGTTTCCTCGGGATAAGCAGAGTTTTTTTAGGAAATTGGAACCTTTGTTCAAGATTATTTACTTTTTTCGGAAATTTTAAACCCATTAACTCAATTGACAAAATTTTTTGGTCCCTTGAATTTCCAACTAACGATGTTTTACTATCGTACAAAATATTTTTTGCAGCAATAACGCCGGCGCCACACTGTGCGGATTTTCCATCATGTCTTTTCCGTCACGTAAAATCGGCAAAGAAAATGGGTCGATCGATCATCCGCTTAGTGTGTTTGATAAGCACATATTGTATGGAAAGAAATGTAGTGGTGTTCCGCAACGGAAGATCCGCCTAGTGTGGCACCGGCCTTAGGACACTACACTAGACTAGAACTAGGCCTTAGGACAGTACACTAGAACGCTAGCCAGTAAGTAATATTTAATTTGTTTTGATATAAACTTTTTTTTTTTTAATTAGCGTTATCTTCTCAGATTTATGCTGTATATAGGGGACATGAGACTTCAGGAAATATCACTTATAAAATATGACTTACCTGTCCCTTTCGTGCTGGTCAACTAGAGCGGCGCGTTGTAACTGCTCTTGGAGCGCCACAGCCGTAGCGCGGTCTTGCTCCTCCTGGGCTAGCCGCTCCGCCTCCTCAACCTTGCGCCGCGCTTCCATCTCCTGCTTCCTGTACACATAACTCGTATTCAATTTATATGTTGTGTATAAAACCTGCGGACAAAAACAATAATAATTTAATTTTAATAACAAAAAAGGTGATTGACAAATGCTTACATTTTTCGATGATCCTCTTCTTCCTTTATTCTCTGTAATTCTTTACGCTTGCTTTCTTCAAGTGCTTTCATCTCTTCTTCTATCTTACGGAGACGTTCTTGTTCTTCCCTGAAATAAAATCAATAATATGATATTTGCTTAACTATGAGATGTACCACATGTAAACATGTTCCAGATAAGGTTAGGCTTCTAGGGTAGAGATGGGTCTTCTAAAACTAAGTGAAAAATGAAGTGAGTAAAGTGAACTATTCTTTTAGAACAGTTCACTTTACTTAACGAACGAACGGTACAGTTCACTTTAGTGAACTGGTCGTTCACTAGTCAAGTAGATGAAAAATAATTAATTCATTTAAGTGTGCCGAAATTTTTGGGTAGTTTAAATTTTGTGGTGGTTGGTGGGAAGCCGATGTAGATAAAACGAGATTTTGATGGAAACTGGAAGCACCCTGCCCCCCGCAGATTTGAAAATTTTGGGATACCCGAAAAAAAAATTCGGGTGGGTACACTATCTGTTAGTGAACAGTTCACTTACAGATAGGGATGGGTAAAGAATATCGAAAAATTAGTCTCTAAATTTTAGTTTGGGAAAAAATTGTCATACTTTTCTTCAATATATTTCTTCCGGTGACATTTTTTTTTATCGCCAAAAGCTTTTTCACTTTAATTTTGTTATATGTTTTTCATTTACGCATCCCTACTTACAGAATTTGAAGTAGGTATAAAAACAAAAAATTCAAGAACTACTGAACGATTTAAAGTGAATAGTTCATTTGACTGAACGATCTGGTGAACGGACAGTTCAGCTAACTGAACTAAAATTCCCATCTCTATTCCAGATTAATTGTTTTTAAATTTACACAAATCTATATGATGTACTTGAATCTTTAACAACAATCTAAATTTACACAATTCTATTATATGTACTTGTACCTTTTAACTGTAAATCTGTCTTATGTTATTTTTTTAAATTTATATTCTGTATATTTGTAAAAGTCCATAAGGGCGTTAAATAAATAAATACTATGAAAGTCACATTTTAGGACTCGTGGGTTTTAAAAAAATTCAAATTACGGCGAATTTTGAATTATCGGGGTTTGAATACACGGGGTTTCAGTGTATTTATAAAATAAATGCAATCTGCTGGCAGTTTACTCTGAATTTGGTCTAGGAGTAAAAATATATTCATACTTATTTTTCTGATCAACCATTGACTTTTGAAGGGCGGCCATTTGTGTTTCTACTTGTTTCAGTAACTGGTTGTACAAGTTGTCAATAGTCGCGCTGGCTATATTTCTGTCATCCTGAAATCAATGTGAAACAGTAGTATGAATTGTATTTTATGTATGCGCTGTGTAACAGAAAAAACAATACAAAACAAAAAATTTATGCATTGTGAAAGAGACGTTTTAGCAAGAATGATCATGAAAGATGCCAAATACAGTGAAACTCTCTTAATACGTTTTTCAAGGGACCAGCAAATAAAAACTTATTAGGCGTGAAAACATATTAACAGTGATTTAAATATTTTTTTCATATATTATTTACACTTTCTAATTTTGTATTTTAATTGAATTTTCGTTTATATCGTATGACAATTTAAGGACATTTTATTTTTAAAAAATTAAGCAGGTAAATTTATACATTTGTAAAATATTACCTATGTGAATAAGTACCTGAGGGTCAGAAAACAATAAAAACCACAAAAAAAATAATTTAGCACTGTCAAAAAATATTTTATTAATAGCCATACTAAAAGGAAACCATAAAATAACTTATGTAGGTATGTCACTACCTATGTGAAAATCTTTATTTTAAAAGAAACGTATTCTAAATTTAATTAAATTTTAACTCATTAAGGCCGGCGCCACACTATGCGTTTCTTCTGTCGCGTCAAATCCGCAACCGAATTTAGAGCCTGTCCGGATGACGCATTTTACGCGCGAGTCCATTTGCGCGTTTCAATTTATATTGCGTCCAGATACCGTGTATTACGCGCGAGACCACTCGCGCGTTTCAATTTATATTGCGTCCAAATACCGCGTATTACGCGCGAGACCACTCGCGTGTTTCAATTTATATTGCATCCAGATATGCAAATTATTGTTTTATTTCAGTAGATGTTGGCGCATATGGCAAAATCAATGATTCCACAATTTTTAAAAACTCTGTTTTATATAAAAAAATAAACTTGTCTAAAAAACATTTTAGGCGCGAGTGAGCAAACGCGCGTCAGCATCTGGACGGGATGTATGTAGAACCAGTATCTCGAGAACGCGCGAGTGTCTACGCGCTAGTGCACTCGCGCGTAAAATGTGTCATCTGGACAGGCACTTAGCAGTCACATAGTATATTCCGCGGCGGACCGCGCGGAGAACAAACACACTTGCGGATAATCTGTCATCATCACCGATTTTACGTTGACGTAAGTTCCGCGGGCGGGGTACCGAAAAAACGCCGGCGGCGGCGGCGGAACGAAAGATCGATGACCCGCGTAATAACGGCGTTCCGCGGCGGCAAAGACGCGACGGAAGATACACCTAGTGTGACGCCGGCCTTAGAAAACGATAGGAGATATTACGTTATTAATATTGCCGATTGTTTTCCCAAAGAAATACAACCAAAATAAAAACAGTTACGTTTAGGCGACTATATAAAAAATTATCGTAAATAATCGCCGGATAAATTTATTTATTAAATATTATTTTATTGGCCTATTCAAATACTACAGTGTTTTTTCAGCGGCTAGAACATTTGTGACGCCGCCAAAACCACTTAATTTTTATTGCGCCCATTTTTCATTTTTAGAAATGATGAATAAAATTTCGTCTTTCGAAAAACGTATTATGAAGATTTATTTGTATGAATAAATTGAGTTCGGCTACAAATATTTTCACTACTTATGCGAGAAACGAAAATACGCTGGAAACGTATTAAGCCTAAAAAATATATGGGATTTGTATGGGACTTTTTCGGGACCGCAGAATTTCAACTTATTTAGCAGGAAAACTTATTAAAAGTGAATTTATTAAGCGAGTATGTTTTAATATACTTTGTAATACACACACAATATGAGTTATTAATTTACAACTATAGTTTCGAGAGGAGCAGTCCCTCTCATCATCAGGTATAGATAATAACTATACTCCTCTCGAAACTATAGTTGTAAATTAATAACTCATATTGTGTGTGTATTACAAAGTATATTAAAACATATTTGAAATTATAATGTTGCACCACGAAGTATCTGCCAAATCTTTCAATGTTATTAAGCGAGTTTCACTGTATAACCAATCAACAAAAATGAACCAAAATCTTTAAAAATTATGCAAAACTTCAGGTGTCTAAACTCATTTGTTTATAAATTTTCATTCCCAATTGGGATATTTCACAAATGTACTGTCGAAATAATTTTTTGGGAATCTAATACTGTACCTTAATCCTCTTGCATGCCCCGTTGATGGAATCTCGTAATTCCTTTATTTTGTATTGCGCGGCGACTTTGTCATTCTTAAGCTGGTTGGAGACTGTCTCTAATTCCTTGAGACTGCTTTGTAATGCTCGTATCTTTAATATTCCCTTATAACGAGGTCTATGCTGCTTGCGGACAAGGTAACCTCTAACAGCCTTCTGCATAATAATCAAATTGGCACGACGGTACAATATCTTGTTCTTTACTAAAATAAAAAAAAATATCAATTAGAAATACTTAATGAACTCATAATCACATTCATATTTACTTTACAATTAACAGTATGAATGCTGAAAAAGTATAAAAAATGAACTTACATTTAACAATGGAAAGAACTCCAAAGATAGACTGCCTCCATCTAGACTTAATGAGCCATTTTTGCACAGATTTTACTATTGCCTTCAAATTTTCGGGGTCCGACTTCATTATGGTGTCGAACTCAGCATATTTCCCGGGGCGGAAGAACACTCGTGTCAATCCAAAGTTGAAGTCTTTACTATCCAGATTAAAGCTATGAAGAACAGCCTGAAAATTGTAGTAATAAAAGCATTAGATTATAACCTAAGATCAAAAGAAATTAATTTAATTCGTTAATTCGTACCCCGATAATTCGAAATTTTTAAAACCCAGAAAGCATGATTCATTGTAATAAACAATAACAAATAATTCGAATTCCCGGTAATTCGAAATATTTTTAGCCCCTTTTACGCCACAAATACAATACATTTTAGTTTGCGTTAGAAATTTAACGAAATTGGAAAAATATTTATATTTTTTTGCAAGTGAGACCAACAAATATGTCAATAATGTAGGGGACTTTAGTAATAGAAATATTGCGATCTTTGTATTAGCATAATTACTTTAAGTTAAAAAAGAAAAAACATATATATGTTAGCAAAATAGAGCATACTTATTTTGCTCGACAAAGGATTGTACTTTACGATCAACACTTTACAATTGCTCGTGGCACACACGTCAATGGGTTAAGCGTTTGAATGATTAAATTGGCTGTACATAGTTTGTAGATAAATCGGCAACTATCCAGTTGAAAGCTGAATTGTAGAAAGTAGAATATTTTCATTGCAAGGCTGAAACAAGGCTATACAATGGTTAATTACTGCTCTGATCAGTGGTAATCCTACCAAAAAGAGGATCCTCATCGAGTCACATAATTAGTTTATATTTCTCAAGTAACATAAAGAAAAAAATTTACTTCGCAAAAGGTCTTGGGAGTCAATATGCTGAGCTCAGGGGGCAGGTAGGAGCTGTACATGGAGTAGAGTTGCTGGAAGGGTGCTCGGGAGGGGTAACCATGCTCCATTAGCTCCAACACGGACACCATTCCGCTGCACTTTAGTTGAGTCAGGATCAAGCCACTGTCTGACTCTCCATCTACCATGCGGCTGTTGGGCTTCACGCAGCGAATAAAGTTGGTTGCCTGTGGAAAGTGGAATATACGTAATAATATTGTATAGAGGAGAAGCACACTAGTCTCTACAGAGCCGTGATCCCCATCTTGAGCATCAGGGAGATCTTCACACTTCGTGTTCCTTTAATGCTATAATGGAATAAAGTTAACATGTCGGGCCAGATTAACTGACACAAGTTTGAGTATATTTTTAATATTTTATTCTAGTAGGATTTTCAGTAATTTATTACATGACTTGGACTGATATGTACAACAAACTTACATTCTTGCGAAGTTTCTCCATGAGTTCTGCGAGTTGTGTTTGGAATTTGGACCCAACAGAGATGAATGTCAACTTTCCTTTAGAAGTATTGTTGTTATTGTTCTGGAAGAGGCCTTGGATTAACTTGTTACTGGACTCTTGCACCAGGAATTCCAGAGAAGCGTGCAGTGCGTCATTGTTTTTTTCTATAAACTGGTTCTGAAAAGATAAACCATAGACTTCATTAAGAGTCATCAAGAAGAGTCTTATATACATAAATGAAGGTCTTATATACATAAGAGTCATCAAGAAGAATCTTATATACATAAATGAAGGACTAACAAAATATCAAAAGGGACTTCTATATAAAACCAAAATAGAGTTAAAAGAAAAATATAATATGGATAAAAAATGGGAAAATATTAATTAAACAAGAAGGAGAAAACAACAAAGCCATACAAATAAAAAATGAAGAAGATATAAGAAAACACCAAGAAATAAATTTAATGTAAAATAATTTGAGCTATAAAAAAGATGGTGGCATAATTTTGTATTTTTTTTCTTAAAAATATTATTTTATTATTTATAATTATTTTTTTCTTAAAAGTATAATTATGTTCTTAAAAATACAAAAAAAAGACCACAGTGAATTGTGAAAAGTTTTTATATAATAGTTTTAGAGTATCTTTATTATAAAGTAAGAGTAAAAATTAAAATGTACTTATAAATAATGTAATGAAATCCTTGCGTTTAAAATGTTTATACAGTTTTGCAAGAAAGTAAAAAATTAAATGGCAACAATAAATAAAATAAAAAATAAAAAAATTGTCCACTTTGTTTCAGTATCTGAAAATTACTGAGTAATTAATCTGTGGTAAAAAATCATAATATTGTTACAAGATTTTAAAACAATAACCAAATATAATCGAAGTTTTAAAATAAACTATAATTTGGAGGAAAGCGTAACTATGTTTGAGAAGCTTCTGGAATTCCAGGACTCTATATCAATTGAGTAGCTGCGAACACCAAAAGATCAGTTTTGGATTTGATAGCCGTGAGAAACCATAGAAAGGAGCAATACAATCATCATACAAATCAGTCAGTGAACGACAATTTAGTATGAATATTGACCAGCGAAAAATTGGAGAGTGTACTCCGTACGAGAAGTGTTCAATAGTGATCAGTACGATACAATGTAGACCAGAAAATTCGGAGACAAAGAAAAGATTCTCGAGTGACTTGTATAAAATTAGAAAAAACAACGAAACAGTGCTCCAGTTAAATTCATATCCAGTGATTTTTTGATTATTATTTTTCATTTAATTTCAAGTGTTTCATTTCGTCTCCCGTTGCCGCGATTCGGTGACAATGATATTATACCAGGTAGAACAATAAATATACACCATGATGTGATGGTGAAATGTGATCGGAAAGGATGAAAATGAAGTCATTACAAGGACATAATTTTGGCATGTATGAAAGGGAAACTGAGCATATACATATAGCATATAGTTAACATTAATTAATTACATACAGTATTATAGCACACGGCACCCGCAAAGTGCCGGACCAGGAAACCTTCATCATCCCTCACGGTGCGGTGGGCCTTGAGGCGTGAGTGACGTGGAAAAGCGAGTCGACCAGCTGGCCCTCCCCATTGACGATGCACAGCCTGCGTGAAGTGGGTAAAGTCAGGCTTGGGAAGCTTGGACTCCTCATCCAACATATTAAAGATACCACCGTTCCTGTTTTCAATCATGTCTGTAATGTAATAACAGACAAATTTAAAGATACTGTGGATATTAATCTTCCACTATTTGACAAAATAAAGGAGAAATCGAAATGCTCACCGATGCACTCTTGATTATCAACGTACGATATTTCGGGGACCAGGAGTCCCTCAGTTTTATACAGTTCTTGTTCGTTCTTGAATATTCTTTCATTGAAGAACTGCTGAAGCTTTTCATTGCAATAGTTGATGCAAAACTGTTCGTAGCTATTGACGGTGAAGTATTCTAGAAAAACAGGTGAAGAAATTAATTAACGTGTAAGTCAGCGTTCAGAATAAACAGGAGGAAAATCGATATATATTGTAAAACAATAGATATTATGCATCATGTACTCCTGTCCCGAAGCACAAGTTTAACTTTTCTGGGGACAGTTAAACAACTATAAAAAAAATGTAATATATAATCATACTGTAACAGGTACAGTCTGTTCAAAACTTTGATCCATCTGAGAACCCTATGTACATACACGCTTTGATTGTGTTAGTTTGCGCAATAGGGCCAATAGCGCGGGTGAAACAAAAACCAACACAGATGTCAGTGTTGCATTGGACGTCAGAGCGTGAACACGTTTCTTGTTATTGTAAAAGTATAGGGTGGTTTGAATATTTTTTAATGTGGTGCGAAATGTGTGCATGGCTTCTAATAATATTTATCATGCATTACTATATAATTGTATGGAACGAAAGCACTAATATAATAACATTTTTGCAAAAGGTTTAATTATTGTTACAGTAACGAATATCGATTACGAATAATTCATTCGCTTTCATACAAGTCGAATAAAATGATAAAAACCTTGAAAAAATTTAAAATTGAATTTATTACAAAGTTTTTATTGCTTTATTTGAGTTGTATTGAAGCAAATGAATTTTTCATAATCGACATAAGTTACCGTAATCAGGGGCATGCAGTGAGAACAAGAAGCATGACTTTTTCCTAAGCATATATTTTGAAAAGAAACTGAATTAAGAAATGTATCTCGTAATATTCCTATCACAATAATTAATGTATTATTCAGATTTTAATATTTCATAATAATACTTTGCCAGATAAATATTTAATTTCGATTTTTTTTTCCTAAAATACAGGGTTATTTGTAAAAAAATAATAACCTCGCAGACAAAATTTGCAAGCAACCATGACCTAATAGTTATGGGATATGCGACAATAAAGTTTGCATTTTTTTTCAATATTTCTGACTTATTTTTTGTAAGATGTTGGATTTTCATTATAGTAACTTATATCGATTATGAAAAATTCATTCGTTTCAATACAAGTTAAATTAAATGATAAAAACTCCGCAAAAATTTCAATTGGAATTTAAAGGTTTTTATTATTTTATTTGACTTGTTTTAAAGGCAATAAATTTTTCATATTCAATATAAGTTGCTGTAATGATAGTCCAACTTTTTACAAAAAATAATTCATAAATATTGAAAAGAAAATGCAAATTCTGATGTTGTATATCTCCATTACTATTGATATTAGGTCATGGTTGCTTAACATTTTCGACTCATAATCAAGGCAGGAGAATAGTATATAATATTTTTTTACAAATAACCCTGTATATTTCAATAAAAATCATTTATGCAAAAATCAAAATGCTTATTGTTCTCACTGAATGCCCTTCCCTGATAGTTCAACTTTTTGGTGTAAAAAATAATTCAGAAATATTGTAAAAAAAATGCAAACTGTGATATTACATATCTCCATAACTATTGATATTAGGGTTGCTTGAACATTTTCGACTCATTATCAAGGCTGGAATGTATATATGTTGTTTCGTATGTTTTAAATGTTGTCTCATAAATAGATACCTAATAATTATTTAGAAAATATACTTTATTAAAAAATATTCCTTTGTAAACATCCTGTTACTCAAACATAAATCGTCTCTATTAAAGGTTTGAACAGACTGTATGTATCTTTTTTATTTTCAATAAATTTTATTTAATAAAAAAATTAATAAATTATACATAGTAGTATAATAAAATGGAAAGTTTGAATAGGAGACAACTGTGAAGGTTTATTTATCATTACAATGGTTAAAAATCATTGACTACTAATGTCATATTTCAAAAAGTCATTTCTAAAACTGTAAACAAGCTGTGAAAAACAAATTGAGGAAACTAAAATATAATACTTACCAAAGCCGGCAATATCAAGAATACCAATGTAATAAGCAGAGGCTTGGAACGGTATACTTTGATTAATTCTGTTGACAATATGGTCAAATAATCTACTGTACACTGCCTTGGCCAAAGCATCTCGGGCATTGTTGGCTTCATAGACCTTCAAGGGGACCCTGGATTGTACAGACAGAAATTAAATAGGCAAACATTACAGATATAGTGTTGCAATAATTAAGTAGCCATTAAGAAAAAGGTAAAAAATAATTTATTCAATTTGTAAACTACTTCTTAAAAATTCAAAATTTAACAATGTCCTCTGAAGTATGAACATATCGAAAATTGATTATGAGGTGAGACTAGAAGTGAACCTACATTATAGCAGTTCCTTTGGCACCCCCCCGCGAGCTCTGCATGAGGCGGGACACTAGTGACATGCGCAGCTCTCCAGGGTCTGCCCCCAGCAGAGTAGCCGCCTGCAGCAGAGCGGCCTCGCTGCCCGCTGCTACCCCGCACCCCCCGCGTGCACCCTCTGCCTCCTCGAACTGAACGTTTCCCAGGTGCAGCACGGCAGCCACTAGAGAGTAGATCCCGATGCGTTCAGACTCTACGATTTCCAAACGCATGAGAGCCTAAAAGTAAAGTTTTTTTTATAATTTATTTTTGGTAAAACGTAATGTAATATAAAAAGAAAAAAAAAGATTTCTGGAATTTTAAACATGGTAATGTACGAATGGTGAATTAAATGTGCTTCAGGAAAGGGTTCAAATTAGTTATTAAAAATCAGGTAGGTATATTAAAAAACACTAAAAAAATATTAAATGATGATGAGCTGACTACTATAACTAAAATAAATAAATAATAAGAAAATTAATTACCTGATCCAACTTGTTAAAGTCCTCTACGTCATCCAGCATGGGATCCTTTAGTCCACCCTTAGCTGCCTGTTGTTTACTTTTCTGATTTGCGCTCAGTTTCTTCTCTGTTTTTGAATTTACAAAATACTGGGTACAACCATTTTTCAGATACTGAAATATAAATAAGAATCATAATAATATTATTCTCTATATTCAAAAATAAATATTATATGTTTCAGGCTGTTTCAGACTAATAACTAAGGCGGCATTTAAAAAAAAACATTTAAAAAAAATTATTCAACTTTTTTTAAATAAGTACAGTAAATGATCTTTAACACAAAATTAAAAAGACTAATTTATAAAAACAATCATATTCTCGAATTATAGAATGTAGAATTTTCTTCTTTTAGAACAGAATTTCGAATTAGGAAATATAAATTTTCCAAAACATCAACACACTTATGATAAATTATGTAACTCAAAATATTAAGTGTTTTGGAATGTTCCGTCACTTTCAAGAAGAGCTTATAGAGTAAACCTGTAAATACTGGGTATTTACTAATTAAGGAATCCTAATTACGCATTTAGTATCTAGAGTGTATTTAAAAAAAGAATAGGAAATGCAATACTGTCAAATATTTGTTTCGATGTATCGATCGATGATTGGATTGATTGATTTTTTCACAATTCGACGATTTACTTATTATACATTTTCTTATCGACGATGACGATGAATCAGCGCAAATGGAGGCGTTTTGTCGATGCAATGGGTCCCCGACCCGAATAGGATAAGGGGAAGAAGATGAGATGAGATGAGACATTTTTTTTATCTAGCATAGATAGCGGAGAGCGTGTGAAGTTAGACAGGGAGATTGCTTTATAATTTGTGAAAGCGCTCTACTCACGTGGTAGTCGTCGGGCTTGGTAATCTTGAGCGACTGCCGTAAACTCTCCGGAGCCCCGGCACAAAGCAAGTAGAACACGTGGTAGTTCCTCTCTTCGGGTGCCTGCACGCATATCCGGGACTTCTCCAGCAAATAGTGAGAGATGTACCCCCCCGCCACCTGCCACTGGGAGTTGAAATGGACTTCCATGAACTTGCCGAACCGGGAACTGTTGTTATTTCGAGTTGTCTTGGCGTTACCGAAAGCCTCTAAAACTGGATTGGCTGAAATAAAAATGTACAATTATTGTACACGTGAAGAGACCCACAACACATCCAGGGCCATTTTGTGAGCAATAGCTCCCATATCGGCCGTACACTTTCGCCACCCAATCTGGTATATTTTTTATGCTAAAGTGGTCAACCTCCCCACGCCACTTAAACTCATACGAGTGCAAGCGGCGCGGGAAGGTGTCCACACAAAACCACCTCACTGTCAACAATCGTAAACGATACAAATCTTGTACATGTGAAATTATATATTGAAATTTATAATTCGTAACATTTAAGATATCAAATGTGCACTCACCATCCAAGATTTTCTGTTCGATAGGTCCAGCGCCCGCAGCGTACAAGTCGCATAGATATCTGAGGATATATTTAGTAGATTCAGTTTTACCAGCTCCCGACTCTCCGGAGACTATGACGGACTGCGATTGCTTCATCGACTTCATGTCACGGAACGATTTGTCAGCTGGAAGAGGGTAATTATTGTTTATAAAACTAAAATTATCAATTACAAAACAATAAATAAATAATATAGAAAGACGAGCTTACCAATAGCAAAAACATGGGGAGGCATTCTACCTAAAGACTTGCCGTGATATTTCTTGATTGTAATACTCGAGTACATATTAGCAATCTCTTTGTACGGATTTACTGCTACGAGTATATTAGCTACGAAAGTCTGAAAAAAAGGTGATATTATTGACAGATTTGGCGGTAAAATTGTAAATATTATTCTTGATGATTAAATTGGATGGAAAATATAAAAACAAATTTTAATAACATATTTACAGGTTTTCAAAAGAATTTTACATACACATTTTCGTATATATATTCCAACAAAATTATAATTAAACTCAAGTAGAGATAACATAGTTTAGGTTTTCCACCAAACTTAATGATCATATTAACAATGATGTTATTATATGCAGGATTAACAATAAAACAGTTGAGAAAACAATGGATATCTCATTTCAAGGACTGCACCAGAAAAAATAAAGGGAATGTGATATATTATTTTAATTTTTAACGCTAAAACAGGCCAGGAGGCTTAATTGCTGGAGCGAAACAATACAAAAACACATAGAATTGATAAAATCACGCAGTTGTATTGTGATCTCGCCGGAAATAAAACACAGAACCCCCGAATTAATACAACTTAATACAAAAAAAAATAACAATTTAATCATGGTTAGTTTTAAAAAGTAATTAACAGAGTAAGTTCACAATATTCTACAGATATAATCGGCCGTATTTCGAGAATAGCAATATCGGGATCCTAAAATTGTTATCCCAACACTTAGACTCGGTGATTATTTCTTTCAGTTTCTACTTGAGACAGAGTGAAAAAAAAGTACATGATATCCATGAAAAGTACACGATATCCGTCAAACGTTAAAATATAAATACAAGTCTGATATGACAATGGCAGTTTTGCCATAATTTTACATCAGAATGCTGTTAAGGAAGAAATTAAGAAGGGAAAATGAAATAATCTTTTAAGCTTTAAATACAGCATTAGTACGTATTTCATGTAATTTTAATCGGAACATAAGAATTATGAGGTTACATTTGCAATAGGTACTTTGGTAATTTGTTTGAAGCTCTGTCAAACCAGACCGCCTGGATAAGTAGGCACCGGAGAAATCAATCCCTTTTCTAAAGGCATTGTAGATATCGAATACTGCAAATAAAGGTATTTACTTTGAGAGATATGTGAAAATATACAAACATCCTTATTTGAGTACGACAAAAAACAACCGAACACTAACGTAGGCCTATGTCTCGTTTATTTACTTTTATTCTCCTCTATTAAGTGTTGGGATAACAATCTTAAGATCTCAATATAACTATTTTCGAAATATGGCCGAATTAGACATGCGCGCCGAGCCTGAATTTGCCAGCGGCGGCGTGCCGGCCTGAAACGGTCGGCGGCGGCGGCGCGCCGCGGCGTGGCTCATTTTTTTAGGGATATGTTTTTTTAAGGAATGTTTAGATGTCGTGGAAAAACAGAAGCAAAAATATTCAAATCAAGGAATGTTCTATTATAAAATTTTCGAATGTAAATTTTAGGTGCAAAGAAAACCATGCTTTGATTCAAGATCACAGTTTTCTTTGCATAATTCATAATTGTCATGTATGAATATGATCTTGTTAACTCTCACGGGGCTTATTTCATGTCTTCTGAGTTTTAATTTTGTATTTATTTTAATTAATCTGGCTCTTAAGTTATATGTTGTGTTTTTATCCTTATGCTAATTACTTTGGACACTATGGACTTTGCATTCATATTTTGTACTATAGCATTTTTTGGACTGACGGGTGCCTACCGGACTGTCTCCAGTCAAGCACTCCCAATCCTGGCGGGCGTGCTCTCTGCCGATCTCGAGGTCCTTGAGGCTTGCGCCTGTCGCAGATTGCTGAGGGGCCTGGAAATAGTCTACTTTGGTAGAACTCTCAGGCCCCTGGAAAACGAGCGACCACAGTTGGAAATGCGTGTTGGGCTAATAACGTTAGAAGTATGGCAAGACAGATGGGACACCGCCACCGCCGACAGATGGACACACTCCTTCCCGAGGGTGAGGGTTAAAGAAAGAAACTTAAGTTTTTCCAGAGGTTATTTTCCGGCTCTAGACCACTATACGGTACACATGCTTTCGGGCCATGGAGAGTTCAGATCTAAACTCCATGATCTTGGACTCTCCACTCATCCATGGTAGGTACACCTATGCCAGAGAGCTAGAGTGCTTCAGACTCCGGGGCATATCCTCTGGGATTGTGAACTTTTGATGGATGCTAGATACGATATGCGTGTTGGAATATTCGGGCCACATGACACTGGTCGGCGTGTCATAAACGCCGATCTTGTTAGGAATGAAAGAAACTTTGGATGCCTCCGTGAGTTTGTTAGGGTGTGGGTGTCCCGTTGGGAACTCCTTAGGGCGACTACTCAATATGAATCCGAATAAAAATATGAAAAAAGTGTAGGGCCGATATGTCAGCCATTGCTCATAGAACGGTCCTGGGTGTGTGGTCGGTCCCCTCTTCTCTCACCGGACTCAGCCGAGACCTTTTGGCATTTACAACAAGGCCGGAAACTGAAAACACACGCTCGCTGGGTATGCTGGTAGCTGGAATTGCCAGCACAGCTCTAGCGAGCGGGTTGAGCCACGGAAATGCTTTTTTTCTTTCTTTCCAGTAGATAAGGACCTTGGACAACTTCTACATCTTCTGATCTCGTAGTAGCCAGGTACTTCCAACATTCTTGTGAAATTTCGGCGTCTTCTGAGTCTAAATCTGTGACGTTGCTGCTATATTTCTTGGAAAGTTTGGATAGCAAGGCTTGTTCAAAAGATGCACTTGCAACAGGTTCAGAGTCAGAAGTAGCTGCTTATATACCTTCAAATCTTCTTGTTACTAGATCTGTTGCTTTCACTTGTTTTTTAATGTAGTTTGCCAGAAACGCGGCGCCCGTGGTATTTTTATGCTCCATGTAGTTGTCAATTTCACTCAATCTCAGGTACACTTTTGATTCCATCGCCAGTTATGAGATCGTGCCCTAAGAAAAAGTGGTTGTCTTATATAGCCCTTTTAATATTTGATCCAGAATCTGTAACGGTATGGATTTCTTTGCCATTTAGGCTTTAGACCTGTGGTGGCCAAAGACGCATACATAAACACGTGTAATGAGGTACCACATATGCTGACGTCGAGCACGGCAGACCGTTACCCTCGATACAGAGGTCGAGGCAAAAGTGCTTAGCACAACGAACAAGGCGACAATGTAAGCCGGACCAATGACCGAGTACAAAGACGACGTATAGCAGAGGGCATGAAGAGCGGATAAACTCACCTTGCTGATCCAGACAAAATATCCAACACGCACTGCCGAGTAAAGACGAAGTCATAACAAACCCAATCTCTTTGTTCACATTCACTATAAAAACTGTAGTCTCCAGAGCAGACTATCTCACATCCCCAGTGAACGGCTCGTATAGCGGAAGCCCTCGCCGTCATACCTTCGAACGTCACGCTTTCACTTATAACCTTCGTACCTACTGTATTCTTTATAACTTTTACTTTTGCAATTCAATAAATTCTGTAAAACCATCGTGACTTTACATCATCAACACCGCTTCAACTCATCCTAAACCGGAGGGCTCATTCACCTCCACAGACCTTTTTGCATAATTTAATCGATAAAAACAGATGAAAAAATTTAAAAAAATCTAAATTTAAGGTGTTTCAAAAATGTAACACCCAAAATCGGCGCGCCGATTGGCTTGACTCGGCGGCGGCGGCGTGGCCCAAGGCGCGGCGGCGCCGGCGCGGCGCGCATGTCTAATTTGAATCAACATTTTTCGATGTTTTTAAATGGTTTCGTTTACGTTTAAAATCCATTACGGCCATTATCATTTTTGACAACATCGTTTAAATATATATCAAACTTAATTTATGTCGAATAGATTTTTTATGAGTCAAATACATCTTTAGATATTATACATTGAATATCAACAATACGCAAATGTTTGTAAAACTGACATTTCTATATCCAAATGTGATATTTTTTAGGTGATAGAAGGTTTTTGATTTGATCCGTGCCATCTAATTTTCCTCGAAAGGAAAATAATTCTCTGACACAAACACTAACTAACATATCAACCTTTCATTCTTTAAAAAAAATTATCGCTTGAACGTCGTAATTCTCACATATTTGTTTAAAAAACACATTAATATCATTTAATATACGGCTGTCAGATTTCATTGTTTATATAGACGATGATTTTCCATCGCGCGCGCCTCGCACGCTCATTGGTCAAATGAAATTGCGCGCGCTTCCCCGGCGTCTTATTTCCTGTTACGCATTTCCGTCCATCTCCACGAAATCACTGCCATAGAATGCGGGAAAGCGAGAGGAAAGATGTTACACATCAATAATTTTATTTTTAATAACCTAATTTACAAGATTTATGTAGAAACAGCTAAACTAAGTTTTTTTATTTTATTTATTTATTTATTAATTAACGCCCTATAGGGCTTTTACAATAGATAGGTAAGTGTACATAATCAGAATATATAGATAGATTAAAGAGAAAAAAAGAATACATGTAAACATAATAATGACAAAAAGAAAATACTTAAAATATAGATACAAATATATAAAGATAAATATAATAAAAAGTAAAAAGCAAGTATGTATATAAAAAGCAGAAGCATAAGAAAAACATAATATAATAGAAATTAAAAAACAAAAAAGTATCAATGTAGAGTGAAAAGATATAGCACAAGCATTGAAAGTAATATTATAATAAAAAATATACATACAAATACAAATCAATTATTTAAGTCCAATTCGACAAATACTAGTAATCTTTCAATACACCTTTAATTATATGTTTGAATAATATACAGTTATTGGCAAAGACGTCCAGTTGCTCGTATCTGTTTGCTAGTCTAGGAAGCCTATGCAGTGGGGAATTAAAGATATAATTAGTGGCTGCAGTTTCCACGGCAAAACCTGCAAAACCCGATGAAAGAAGCTCTTTCCGGCGCGTTTTAAAATATATTAAATACGTAGGCTATATACTATTTCTTGGTGACATATTTTACAACTAAGGCCGACGAAAAAATGGTCGAGCGATGCGTTTTTTACGAACGCTGCCCTATCAGTAAGAGATATTTAAATACTTTCTGAAAGTAAGTTGTAGAACTCAAAAAGTTATATAAAAAGTTCACGACGACATGTGTTAAGGTTAATATTGTTAAAAATAAAATAATAATAAAATTGATAAATTATTTAAAAACCAAATTAATTAATCAATTAGAAAGACATACAGAAAAATCTAACTCACGAAAAAATATCTATACTGGAATTTGAACCCAGGTCACCTCCTTTCCGGGCCTGGTGCTCTGACCACTAAGCTATAGCAACCCTCTATGTTGCAAGTGGATTGCTCTAAGGACAAAAATAAAAAAATTAATCAATTAATAAAAAATGAGAACTGCATATAAGGTCGATATATTCACGGAAATATAGAGGGTTGCTATAGCTTAGTGGTCAGAGCACCGGCCCCGGAAAGGAGGCGACCTGGGTTTGAATCCCAGTAGTAACCTAATATTTTTTCGTGAATTAGATTTTTCTGTACGTCTTTCTAATTGATTAATTAATTTGGTTTTAAACATTTCGCAGAACTTTGTTCTGAAAAATTACAACTTCACAAATATGAATGTGTTCTTGAATATATTGATAAAATATGACTAAAAGTCACCAAAAATGTACGTGTGCGGAGCCGCGCGGGTAAGGTAGCCTGTAGTAATTGCAAACCAATAAATGTCTGTAACTGTCATTTTGTTCCAGTCCTGTCCCGTTGTGAAGGAGGGCGTCCTGAATGTGCACCTCATCCCCCACTCCCACGATGACGTCGGCTGGCTGAAGACAGTGGACCAATACTATTATGGCAGTAAGTACAAGTATTAAAAAAGTAACCCATAAAAACCAAGTTTTTACAATACTCTCTTTCTCATTTACTAGTGGAAACTGGTTTGGTGCTTAACCTACTGTTGGGCTTCGGTCGAGCGAGGCTACGAAAGGGAGTAATAAAAAATTTCCAAAAATCCAAAATTATACCATAATCAGGTTTAGTGTCTACCAGATGCGTCGGAATCTCCATACAACTTACTGATTTGTATGAAAAAAACATTAAAAATTTGAAAAATCCAAAATTATACTATATTTATTCTTTTTTTTAACGAAAATTTGATAGATCTTCTTGATCGTCGCCACGAGTCTACTTGCAAGTTTCAGCTCAATTGGATCACGGGAAAAAGGTTAAAAATCGATCCAAAGTTTTTTCGTCAAGCAAGCAAGCAAGCAGACGCCACGAGTTAATATAAAGGGAGTAAAAAGTAACCCATAAAAACCAAGTTTTTACAATATTCCCTTTCTCAATTTCGTGTTTCGTGTCTACCATATGCGTCGGAATCTCCATACAACTTGTATGAAAAAACATTAAAAATTTGAAAAATCCTATTTTTTAATGAAAATTTGATAGATCTTCTTGACCGTCGCCACGAGTTTGCTTGCAAAGTTTCAGCTCAATTGGATCACGGAAAAAGGGTTAAAAATCAATCCAAAGTTTTTTCGACGGCAAGCAAGCAAGCAAACGCCACGAGTTAATATAAAGGGAGTAAAAATAATGGCTAGGGATGGAGAATGCTTTGAAAGATCAAGTTTTTATCAATTTTTTTTAAACAAGCTGTAATTTTATAAGAAAATCCCTCAAAATGAATGCACGGTCCTATTAAATCTTCGTATTAATATTGTATTTCATACTCAGGTAGGACGATGACCCAGAAAGCCGGCGTGCAGTACATCCTGGATTCAGTTATCGATGCGCTCATGAAGGACCCAACAAGAAGGTATTTAATATTTCTTTACTTCTTGCTAACTATTGCGATAAATTATAAGTCAAAAATCTGCTAATAAAAATGTCCTTATATCAACACTTATGGAGAAAACTGAAAAATGTTTGTCTACCAGGGAAAGGATCAAATATTGTAATCAATATTTTACCCATTTGCTAACCAACAACCGCTCTGAAGATTCGGCAGAGAGACGTATTCCAGATGACATTACAATAATCATACACTTTTACAAAATCAGTTTAATTATTAAAAAAATATATTTGAAATGTCGTAATAATGTCATATTTAACAACCTTCGGGTACCGGAAGATATAAAACTAAAATTTGGCTGGGGTAACAAAGTAACCCCAGTCAAATTTGCGTTTTGATGAAGTATAACGGTTTGAAAATGTGTTACAATATTTTTAATTATATTTCTTATACAATGTGAACAAGATTGTACTAAATTTGTCGTCATTTTATAAGAAAAAATAAATTTATAAAAGTATTTTGATGTCTCACAAGCGTATCGTATAGAATATTGACAATTGTCTATGGAAAAACATAATTTTTTCTACTTTTGATCCTCTTATTACACATTTATTATTTTCTTTTCTTTTGGTGTTTTATTATTTGTAATATTTAGGAGGATTGCAAAAAATATTAGTTCAATCCTTCCTTCCTGAGTTTCAATCCATGGGACTAGTTTGCAGCAAAGCACATCTCCTTCTCCATTCTGCTCGGTCTCCGGCGATGCTCTTCAGCTCTGTGTAGGAGGCACAATTCATATCCTGGCACACTTGCTCAAGATATTCACGGCGAGGGCGCCCTCTGGCAATCTTTCCCCCTACCATTCCCTCCAGTATAGTTTTGAACAGATTTTCATGGCGTTAAACAAAAATAAATAATAAACGATTAGAAGCCTTCGAGATGTGGACCTACAGACGTGCCCTAGGAATTTCCTGGAGAGACCACATTACGAATGAAGCGGTTCTTAGCAAGATCGATGAAACCAGGCAAATGATGAACACCATTTCGAAAAGGCGTGCAAAATGGATGGGGCATATTTTGCGCCATCAGCTCAATATAATTAAAAATTATTAAATAGTTTTAAAAATAAGATTTTTGGGGTTATGTTGTAACCCCGTTCTGGAACGGAAGTGTTAATAAAACTTTTCGCTCTTTCATTCTATCGAACTCCGAACCTTCTCCAATGTGGTGTCCCCGAAGTGATACAGTTTTTAATTTATTTGGGAAGCCGACGGATGAACAACGCGATCTGAAGCGAACAGTGATGTGGCAAAGGACACGTGTCTGTGTCTGGTCGTTCATCAATCGGCTCAACAAGATCTGACCCCGCAGGTTCGTGTACGTGGAGACGGCCTTCTTCTGGATGTGGTGGCAGCAGCAGGACGACCAGCGGCGCCACCACGTGCAGCGGCTGGTGGCCGAGGGCCGCCTGGAGTTCGCCGGCGGCGCCTGGTCCATGAACGACGAGGCCGCAGTGCACTACCAGAGCGTGGTGGACCAGTTCAGCTGGGGGCTGCGGTAAGTCGGCCACTCGTTATTTTCTCTTTCGTGAGCCGCTTCTGTCTCGAAACTTCTGTTCTATTTCCGTGTGTTCTGCTGGATTCTAGGTTTTTCCAATTTATTTTAAAACGTTTCAAACCGTTCGAAAACTCTTGATTATTTGCTATTTATTTATTCTCTTTTTGCACACATATTATCAATAGGTTTGTTGTCTTTTTTTTTTCAATTGGTTGAGCAACTAAATAAATTAAAGTAAATTGACATTTAAAAAAAATAATTTTATTATTTGTTTTAATCTACTTATATTTGATTAATTACACCTACATGTTTCGAAAAAACCTTTCCATTGTCAGGGTGTTTTATATTTTGTCAAAATATCAAAATAATATTTTGATATAATAGAAAATGAATTTAATAGAATAAATTTAATTGATTAACAATTTATTGTTTAATTTATTAATTTGTTTTTTTAGCCGTGAATTCGAACGAAATTACGAACGTTACACGAAGTTAAGGACAGAAAGACACTGAAATTATTATGTTTGATGTTACGCGTGTCATGTAACAAATTGAAATTAAACGAATGCAGTGAAATGTTATTTTAAATTATTAAGACACTAAAAAGGGAGCAAAATGAATATACAATGCCTTATAGGTTCATTCGTAAATATTTAAGCTAATCAGCTTGTTCTTTCTCCTGTAAAGTTGACAAATTCGAATTATATACTATAAGAGTTAAGATAGCGATATGCCTTAGTTTTTGGAATATGGAGTTCGAAGCGAACGCTGCTGTCGGTCTGGTTCTTTTGTTGAATTTGATTGACTATTTCCGACGATTCCAGCAAACTCAACGATACCTTCGGTCCCTGCGGGCGTCCCAGGACCGGCTGGCAGATCGACCCCTTCGGCCACTCGCGGGAGATGGCCAACCTGTTCGCGGGCATGGGCTACGACGGCCTGCTGCTGGGCCGCGCGGACTTCCAGGACAAGAACAGGAGGTTCTCCGCCAAGGAGGCGGAGATGCTTTGGAGGGGCAGCGACGATCTCGGTAAGAAATGTACAACAGTATACGGGTAGTTGTGATTTTCGTTACTATTTTTTGGTTAAGATTTTTAACCCTAGAAAGCTTTTGATATTATTTCTGCACGGCGGCTTCTTATCAGTCGATTAGGCTAACGGGTTACATCGTATTTTGAAAATGGCGGTACTTGCCAGCGTGGCACAGCCGTCCCTTCCAACAACGTCCTGTCGGTGACTGAGTTGACAGAAAGAATAAATGAAATACACTCTATAGTTTCTAAAGAGAAAGTCGCAAATGTTCGTCGTGTTTGGGAGTCTGGAATTAAGGTAGAAGTTGGGTGATTGCTTACAAGGAGGTGATTAATTTTTGAAGTTGTACTTCTTTTGGAATATTTTTAGGGTAATGGAATGATGTACCAGAACTAACGACGCCATATTGAGTTCTTGTCGGCTGTCGGATTCTGTTATGCTAGTCCACAAATGTTTGGATCGTTTTTTAAGAATGTTTTTGTTTGTCACTACGCCAAAAACGATTAAAGTGAAAATTTTTGCAGTAACGACGTAATTGTCAGATATTCATTTGACATTCAATGCGGCTGTAAAAGTTGCATAGTTTCGAAACTTTTGAATACGGAGACGTTTTAGGCCCAAAATCGATAATACATGAAAGTGGGCGGGTACTTGGAATTTTTTTGAAAATGCACACGCTTTTTTGAAAAGGAATAACGTCTCAATAACGATGCCATATTGAATTCTTGTCAGGATTCTGTTTACTTGCGAGTTCACAAATGATTCAATCGTTTTCTAAGATTTTTTTTGTAGAAATATAAGTTCTAACGCGCGTAGATACATGAGTGTACGCACGTCCAAGTTCTAAGAATAATTAAAGTCATCGCTCGTTTAAAAATTGCTGAAATTGCCTGAGTCATGGCAATTCAAAGCTAGCATGGTGGATGAATTTTTTAACGAATTTCATTATTCTTGATTATGGAGAAAATATTTAAAAAAGTATTATTTCAAAAATATTTTACACTCATCTTACTAATAAAATTACCTACGGTACATTTTTCAAAAATATTTTTTTTTTTTCAAATTTTAAAGTTTATTTATTATTTTTAGTAAATTTTTTAAAATTATTTTCTGATTTAAATTGCACAATTTTTATTTATTTATATGCTACATCATATACTAATGTAATCAATATAACGAGAAAAACTTTTTCATTTCACTCAAACCCTGGCGACATGATTATCTCCTTAAGTTGCGCGCATCTCGGAGGGACCTTTGCGGGAGCCCATTCTTCAATTTTCTAAATAATTTGTTAGCGAAAAATATTAACCAATGTATGCTGTGAACAATGATAGTAAAATTTAATTTGAATGTATATTTTGATGCCTCAAGGTAGTGAAATTGTTATTGGGTAAATGTTATTTTGTTAATTTTCTTTCCACTGTCTTCTGCTGGAAGAAAACTAGCGTAGCAGACATATGAAGTAGTCACTTCGCTGCCTACATCTACAGTGACTTCCTTCTTATTGCAGGCAAGTCTTCAGACCTCTTCACCGGGATCATGTTCAACACCTACTCCCCTCCTCCTGGCTTCTGCTTCGATATCCTGTGCGCCGATGACCCCATAATCGACGATATCAAGAGCCCCGACTACAACGTAGATGCCATGGTAAGCCTGCATCGTATTAATATGTTTTAGGTCCAACATTTTCAATGGCCTATAATTATTAATATTCAAAATACTTTAGGCGAAATGCGGAGACCCACGTCTGTGGAACGAAACACAGTGATATAAATCGTAGAGATTTAGTTGAGATGAAAATCGCGGGTTCACTTTGTGCGTGCACAGCCGCCACGAATGCCTGGCATAAACTTTCATCTTTACTCTTTAATAGCCGAGCTATTGAAAATCGAATACTTTGATAGGAACTCTCGCTTGTTTGGGCGCAATTGCCTCTTATCAACAAAAATAATTTAAAAAAAATCATCGTTATGTGGATTCAGGTAAGGAGATTCTTGGAGTACGCTCAGAAACAAGCCAACGCCTACAAGTCGAACAACATCATCATCACGATGGGAGATGACTTCTTCTATCAGGACGCGCATATGTGGTTCAAGAACCTGGACAAGCTGATGCAGTGAGTGATCGCTAGGTCTCCGGGCTTGGATCATCATTGCTTCTGTGTACTAACTAACTTGTTAACAGCTCGGGTGTGGCGCGTTCGATTTCTGTTTAATCGTCATGGTAGCTTGTCTATTTAGTTTGTAATTGTATTCTGTGTCTATGTTTTTAACAAGCTAATATGCCCACTACGAATCCACGTTCCTAGTACACGGACCGTCAAGCTTATAAACTTAGCTTATAATAATAATAAATAATTTGCATCCAGATTCGTCAGGGCGCTAGAGACCAACAGGTTTGCCTCACCACAGTTGTACATTTTTCAGAATACAGTACTGGATTTTTGTCACTGGGGCATTATTAATCAAGATATATTTAAGGGGAATGAAAAAAAAAAATCTGGATGCCGGTCGCGCTAAGGATTATTACAACACATATACGGGACATGTGGTAAAATTTTTAATTTAAATTTAAAAAAAATTTGATAGACATAGTATTCTATTGTGTATAGTGATCACTTGAGCCAGTCGTACGATAGGTCGTAAGCCCAATGAGCACCCAAAGATTTCCATACCTACTTACCCATAAAGATATAATTTCATCTTTGTGAGACATCCATAATACATATTGAATTATTTTGTTGTCTGTCTGTCCGTAACGTCCGTAAGTATTTTTTTTTAAAATTAATTTTGTATTTTAATTATTTTTTCTTTCCACTCTCTTCCCACGATACATTTTCTATACAAATCTACATTAAATAAATACAATAAATACAATAGGAATGATGTTTTAAAATAACATCATTCCTATTGAAGAATCCTTTGTGATCTTGTGCACATTTTGATATTCACCGAGTTGTGTGGATTCAGGTAAAGAAATTCCTGGATTACCTGGAGAAGCAAGCCAACGCCTACAAAACCAACAACCTGATCATTACTATGGGAGAGGACTTCCACTATCAGGACGCTCACATGTGGTTCAAAAATCTGGACAAGCTAACCAAGTGAGTGGAAAGAACTCCAGGACAGTTGCACCAGACTAACTGTCGGGTTCAGCTTTGGCTGCTTGTTGCATTCGTGGTTTGCGATCGTCATATTTATCTGTATTTTGTGTTGTACGTCTGCACGCTTCTCACAGCTTCCTTTGCATTCTCCAGGTGAAAAGTTTTTTGACGTACGTCAACTACGAGGCGACCGCGTACAAGACTAACCACGTGACGGTCACCATGGGAGGGGATTTCACGTACATGCATGCCGAGGTTTGGTACAAAAACATGGACAAGTTGATAAAGTGAGTCGTTGTTATATAGCTTTTTACTCGTAAGATGCGATCCCTTAAAATTGGAGGAAGAAGAAGACTAAATACTGAAAGGGTACATAAGAATCTATATTATAATTGCTCCAAAACAACGATCCCGGGATCCCACTTTTTTTTTTGGTTCCGTGACCCCGGGATTGCAAAACCTCAATTTTAAAAGAGGGTAGCGGCCTGTCCCAGAATGTGTGCCGGTCCGGCCGCACTCCGTTTCACCCGCAAACAGACGTGAATGAAATAAAGCATGACTCGAGTCGCATCAGCAGGAATTATTAAAAAAATTGTTATTATTAATACATAAATGTAAAGTTGGCTGAATATTATTATATTTATATGCTTTTTATGGAATGTTTTTATATTTATTTAATTATAACATGGATGGAGGCCAAAGGTATATCTGTTGAATTGCAATTAACTTGTCCCCATGTTGAAAAAAAGTATTTTCAATGCAAATCTGTACATACCATTCAACTGATCGGACTCAAAATTTGCAAACTTATTCTTAAGGATCCGGCGGGTAACATGGGCGAAATTTCCCTCCTCCCCTTTACCCCACCGCCCCTGTTATATTTTCTGTACAAATGTACACCGTATGACCAATCTGGCCCAAATTTTGCATACTTATTCTTCAAGACCCGGTGGGTAACAAAGACAATTTTTCGCCCTTCCCCTTTTACACCACCCCCTCACCTATTTCTGTAAAGAATCCACACCGTTTGCCGATCTGATCCAAATTTGTGTTCTTATTCTTTTGGTCACGGCGGAATCCACAGGTCACAATTCTCTCCTAGGCATCCCGTCCATCCCAGCCTAGATTAAATGGATACATTGTTTTTATTAGAGACTTTGCGAAACAATGTAACCTTTGTATCCCCCCACAAACTAAATGTGCCTTATTATATGGTCCTTGAATCAGTTAACTTCGACCGTCGATGTAAACATCAGATCTTAATGTAATTCATCAGATTCTATTCAAATTATGATATTTTAGTGCATGCAGGGATATTGGGAAATGTGCATTATGTTGTTTGTATGTTGCTATGTGACATGAGGAAATTATACAGCGTCTCTACGTGTCTGTAGTAAAATCTTAGGGCGGGTCTTCTTCATACAATTTTGAATAGAAAATATTCTTTGCACTTTGGGTGAAACGTCGACAGTTATGGAAATAAGCTACATCAAAATTTACATTTTTTTTTTCATTATTTCTGACTTATTTTCTGTAAAACCTCAGACTTTCACAACAGTAACTTAAATTTAATATTAAAAATTCATTCGCTTTAATCCAAGTCAAATAAAATGTCAAAAAATATTATTCAAATTTTTACAAAGTTTAATCAGTTTTATTTGACTCTTATCAAAGAAAATTAATTTTTATTATTCCATATAAATCATATTCATTATTGTCTGACAAAAGATAAGGCAGAAATATGGAAAAATAAGCAATCTTTGACGTCGCTTATCTCCGTAACTGTCAAAATCGTAAATGTCAAATTGAGTGAGAAGACCCCTGAATTTTTTCTTCAAGCTGTGACACACCGTCTATTATAATAATATTGTCAAAGTTTTTATTTTTGTAAGGTAATAAATTCATAACATGTTTCTCAAGCTTTACGCATACATTTTTGACAACAATTTTGGGCAACAATCCCAAAATTACAATAATTTCGTTGTCTCTCCGTCCGTCCGTAAATTCCTCTATCTGTCTGTCCCTGTATGTAATGTAACTTTATGTAATGTCTGTAACTTTTTTATAGTAAATTTGTTTTATCCCAAAATTTTTTTTTTTTACGAAAATTTTACTTTAAATAAAATGAATATATACTTATTCCTTAGGTACCGACATGTAAAAGTACCGTCATTTTTGACGGGTTACAGCTAGTTAGCATTATGATAATGTTGTTACCCTTAGAACAGGGGTAGATACGTAAATGATTTTATTGTAAAACTGCCTTGAACACTTTCAGATATGTTAATCAAAGAGAACCAAAAGTGAAGTTGTTCTATTCGACGCCATCTTGCTACATCAAGTCTCTCCACGATTCCAACGTCAAATGGCCCGTCAAGCAGGACGACTTCTTCCCGTACGCGTCGGACGGCAACTCCTACTGGACCGGGTACTTCACTTCCAGACCGACGCTCAAGTACTTCGAAAGGAAAGCAAACAACTTCTTGCAAGTGAGTATAATAACGGTTCTATTATTGGGACATATTGTGCCTCGAGTACAATACCTTACTAAATAAGCATTCTTAAGTCCGAATACAGAGACAATACTTAAGGGGTTATATACCTTTTTGTGCGGAAAAAATAAGGAAAGTTTGGATTTTTTTTTAAATATCTAGTAATAATTTTATTAAATCAAAGTTATAATTTTGTAATAGTATATTATTCATTGAATAAAACACGCCTTAATTTATTTAAAAATATTAACAATTGGCGGAGTTATGGCTCTTTCCCCGAAACCCTTTTTTTTTTTCATGAGGCTTGCGGTGATCACCATGGAAGTCCAGCAGGTTAACTGAAATCATAAAATCAAAAATATTTCATTAGTACATTTCTTGTACTTGAACGATTATTTAAATAAATATTTTGTTTTTTCTGCATACGGGAATGTTTTTCTCAAAAAATCAACATTTTGAGCTCTAAAAATTTTATTAAAAAATTCTTATCTGCATGATAAAAAATTATGCATAAAAAATGAATAGTTCAAGTACACACAACATTAATTACGAACAATTTTAAAAAAAAATTGAAGAAAATCGGTCAAATAGTTTTTCTGCAATCGTGATCACGGCAAAGGCACTTTTGAAAAAACACCATTTCGAGATAATCGAGTTTAAAGTTTCAAGATTAGTTTATATAAACATTAAAGTCAATCAGGTAAACTTACAAATCATCGTCGATTCCGGGACCATATAGCGTGTCATCTGCACTCGATGCAGCCTCCAAAATATTTATTTGGTGTTGTCTGCTGGCTATTCGTCCCTCCCTTGTCGCACCTTGCGCCCGAAGTTCGGCCGTCGAAATTCGCCTCTCGTCCTGCTGCGCGACGTACTCATGAGCGTTGCTGCCACAATGCACCCCCATTGCCTCGAAAACTTTCAAAATAGATATTTTCCCCTCGTTGAATATACAGGCTGATGTATAAGCAGCAATTCTTTCAGGTACTGCACCTCCTGGAAGATGTTTCGGGGACAGTTTCCAGATCAGTTGGTTGTAGCTCTCGTTGTTATTTTGAGTGAATCCACCGAGGCATCTTTCAAGCAATTCATCTTTAGATAAGTCTTCGTATATCGACTTCATAATCTTCAATACATCATCGGGTAGGGGTTGGTAGGAGTGAACAAATCCGGGGATCTGGTTTTTCTTTTTTGGTTTCTTGTTGGGTAGTGCAGCAAAAGCTCTCTGCCACTCGCACCATGACTCATCACCGGCGGGACATTTATCGTGTTGGGGATTCGTGTCGGTTGAGCTATAGTGGTAAAACGTTGCCCAAATGTCATTTTTCATTTTCTCCAGTGAATTTGAATTCCGACGAATTGCTAACCCGTAGTAAACAGCCAACTTGTCTATCATTTTCCCAGTTAATTTTCCCCTACCACCCAGCCCTTTATTATTTTTTTTAGCGTTTCTCAGTCGTGTGCCCATTCGTTTCTGCACGTGTCCAATGCATTCCTTCTTCTGCACGACAAGGTATGACTCTGCATTTTTTATAGAGGAAAAAGTTTTGGAGTCGCCGTCACCAACGTAATTGGCGTACTTCACCCCGGAACGTCCGAACATTTCCAGTATAGCATCTACCTCCATCTTGCCGGCTGATCCCGAATGATTAGATGTGCACTGAGGTTCATGAGTTTGAAACCATTCTATATACTCGGCAGTGCCCTTTTTTTTCTCCCAAGTTTGGCACAATTTACAAAAGGCGCTTTTCATAGCAATGTCTACGATTTTCCCAGTGTAATACCCTACCAAAGAAGCGACCCCGTACAAGGAAGTGAATCCACGTTTCTTCCAAGTTCCATCGCCAGATACAGTCAAATGTTTTTTAATCAACCCCTCGTTTTTTTTCATTTCGTCACGCACAGCAAAACTAATAAAACGATCAAATACTGTTTTTACGGTAGTTAAAATTTGTTTCAAGATGGCATCGTAAGATTTTTGTTTCAGAAACGGTGGCATATCCATTAATCCACAAAATTTTTCACAGCCCGCTGCCCCCAAACCGAGCAATCGCATTGTCATTATGAAACGTCTATTGATTTCATACGCACCATCAATAACCGCGGTCATATTTATTTTACGCTGCTCACAGTTGTCACACGTTACTGCGATTTTGTATCCAAGTCCTCGCATTTCTATAGGCGCGAATTGCATAGAACCGTCACACGTATTGCATTTTACGTACTGTGAAATAGCCGTAAACACTTGAACAAAATTGATGATTCGATATTCCACCGAATGATCAATCGGCACATGAATATCGTCCTTCAATTTTAATTTCTTACGAGACGCACTGAAGCTACTTTCGTCCACTTCCACAGTTTGAGGATTAAAATATTGCTTCCTCTTTTTCGATCGCGATTTGTAATTTTTACTACCTTCACGAGTTACGCGTGTAATTTTTTGTCGGGAACTCATACTGATTTTTTGTAAAAAGGAAAATGTTCGATTCTTAGATGCTCACGCTTCAGAAGTTCGTATACAACTGATTTATAAGGGTGTTTGTATGGTCAAAAATGGAGCACGTTCGAGTAACCATCGTACCTACCTCATGTAATTAACTTTCTACAATAACAAAAGATTTACCGTTAAGGCGGAGCGACCCCTGATAAGCGCTACCTGCTAAGCGGTCCCTTACCGCTATCTGCTCAGCCGTGCGGCGGTTACGGGGCGCGCTTCGAAACTCTGTAACTTTTGATCTATTGCTTGGATCTTCATGAAAATTTGAAGAAATGTTCTCAATGAGTTTTACTTTCAGATAAAGCAATAAAAAAAAAACGATTTTTGAAAAAAAAAAGAAGGTATATAACCCCTTAACGATTTAAAGGCTAAAGTACGCTTTAAATCATTCAAGTATTGACTCTGTATTCGGGCCTAAGATAATGGGTTTTTAAGTTTATCCTAATAAGAATAATTTCATTGTCTGTCTGTCTGTAACTTCTTGTAACATCCGTAATTTTTTTTTAAACATTCCAGTGTCCCTCTTTACCCCACACTCTCCACAGGACACATTTTCTAAACCGTTTGACAGATCTTCCAAATTTTGCACACTTTTTCTTTAGGAACCGACATGTAAAAGTACATAATTTTTTATGGGTTGCAGCTAGTTCTTCTACTAATTCTAATTTAAAAGTGATACTTTTGCGTATCAACATGACAAAATACCATTATTGTTCTCATATTTCTTAGAGTCACATTTTGAAAGAGATATTCGATTTAAAGAAAATGAATCGATTTGAAGAAAATGAATCAAAATCTTTTTATTGTAAAAACAGTAATGGAAATTCAAACAAAGATGATACACCCAAATAAAATAAAATGATAATGTGTAGTAAGACGGTCAAAAGCAGAAAAAATTATGTTTCCATAGACAGTCGGCAATATTCTCTACGATACACTTATTTCATTCTGCTTGCATGGCTTCTGTAAGTCGTGAGTCGTTAGTTGAATAATGAGACGTCAAAATACTATGGTTTCTTATAAAATGATGACAAATTTAGTAGAATCTTGTTCGCATTGTAAAAGAAATGTAATTAAAAATATTATAGAACATTTTGAAACCATTATACTTCATCAAAACACAAATTTAACTGGGGTCACTTTGTACTCCGCTCCTATTCTTGATCTCCCAGCGCCCGAAGGTTAATGGAAGGGTGGTATGATGCACGTATCTGAGGTGGTAATTATTGTTTCCAGGTGTGCAAGCAGCTATACGCAATGACAAATCTTAACGAGAAGGACAAGATCGATCTGAACATGCTGAGGTCCGCTATGGGTCAGTACAACACTCGAACATTATTTACAGCATTTTCTAGTCGGATAAAAGTGTATGAGATGCGGAAAAAGGGATGAAGCAAATTTGGTAATGAGACAATCTGGGCAAATTTAGAAACGAGGCAATCTTGGTTACAAAGTTATTATTTTTTAAAGAATATTTTCTATTCAAAATTGAATGAAGAAGACTCCTGCAGATCAAAATTAAAAATTATCTGCAGGCTACCATGGCGTCGTTTAACCGGTCACATGTCGGAGCGAATATTTTTATACCCTCTGTATGCCGGAGCTGAGATATGGGCTCTCTTGACATGTATGCGAATTTGACCTATTTTAGCTCTGTTTATGGGTTTTGAAAACTTATTATTGGTTGTAATCTCAAGTTTTTGAATGAATGAACAAGTTCTATTGAGTAACCTCATTTGGCACGAAAACCGGACAAAAAATCAATCCAAATGTCGTCTTCGAACCGCTCAGTAATAGTGTTATTTATCTCTTAAAAAAAAGTATTTTTATATTCTTTGATATATTTGGAACGAAAATATTGAAGTACAATATCTTTAGTGTTATTGCTTCCATGGTTTTATTCGATAAACTTGTTCGTACATTTCTGACAGTAAATTTCGTTCCTTATTTTCATAATTAATGAATAAGTAATAATCGTACAAGTAATTATTGAAGTCTGTATATTGAGAAACTGCAACTTCTTAGCGATTATTGTTGATTTTCACATGAATTTTATGTTCATCACAAAAAAGTGTCTAAAAAACAGAAATTGTGTGTGAGATTGCGCGGCAGGCTGCGTAAATTCCGCGTTACGGGCGGCATACAACCGGTTAGAGTTTAAAACAAGATTATAGTTATTTTTTAAAATTACTTTGTGGACGGGTGCTTGTGTCATCTAGTGAAGCGCGTCTAGGTCGGCTGGGGAATGAAATTGCAATGGGCGCATGATTGTGATTGTTAGCTGAGTGGGCTGTGAGGATAGAGACCTCTCGCTAATGCCACACACCCATTTTTATATTTTAGGTATAATGCAGCATCACGATGCGGTGACTGGAACGGAGAAACAGCACGTGGCGAGAGATTACGCCAGAATCTTGGAGGAAGGAGTGCAGGATTGCCTCATCACCACCAGGGAATCACTCAAGTAAGTGGCGTTCTATGGTTTGTTTTTAAAATGCACGGATAAGTAGGAAGCGTCTCTCGAAACAGCAAATGTCTTTTTCTTCCATGTTGGTGCATTCTGTTTATATAATATACCTAGCGACACGGTTCAGCAGATCAGATCTCGGCTTATCTTCCCAGACTGCAACTTGACACCTAATTTTTTCCACTGATGGTGGCTCACACAAATGCCGCTGTCATAATGCAGTCATTCGCAAGGGTCGTCTATTGGCCATACAACACAGAGTGTTTCAGTATCAAGCAATTGGGTCTCCTCCGTCGGATCGTACGGACCTCCACTGCACGTCCACAGACTTTCTTTGTTCTTTTTACTTGTATAGGTTCACTTGAGCTTTTCTCTAGTGAGAAATATATATCCACAAGCAAGTGTACAACTCTTAAATTAAATTTTTAATGAAATCATCACATTTTATTAAATATCTATGTTTTATTATGCTGCAAATTCAAGAACCCATCATGTTGCACAGACTATATTGCTAGTAAGAAAAAACACCAAATTAGTGTATCTATCGAACTGAATTGTCTTTGGGTTCGCATCCAGTGGTGAGTATTTATATATTTTTACCTCATTGATTTTACTAAAATTTATTTAAATTGAACTAATACTACATATGTCTGTTCATTACAGTGATCTGATGTCGGAGAAGCCAGCATACCAGGGAGGGAAACACAAGAACGTGCCCAACAAAGATGCGCCGTATTTGCCGATGACAATGTGCGAACTAAACATGACGCAGTGTTCAGTGACGGAAAAATCTTACAACTTTGTAGTGAGTCACTTTTTAATATTTAATGGTATTGGTAACTGCCAAAGTGACATAGATAAGAAATGAAAGAGAAGTACGTAGCATTATGTAAATATGAATTCTCGATTTTCAGGTAACGGTTTACAATCCGCTGGGTCACGTGATCAACCACTATGTGAGGTTGCCCATCACTTCTGGATCGTACATAGTCAAGGACCCACAAGGTAAGTCTCCCAGTGATATTTTTCTTCTTTTTATTCATGAGCCATCCTCTATCAGTGAGGACTAGGGAACGCAATCCCGATCCCGCGAGATCTCGAGGCATTTTACGAGATCACTCCCAAACCGAAAAATCGGACGAGATTTTCGGGATTGATCAGCATTTTTTATGTTTTTTATATTTAATTGTATATGTCTATAGAGCTTTTAGTTAGTACTTAAAACTTATGTTCATGTCACATTCAAATAATGAAAATAGCTTTGATAATATTTGCTGTATTTTATCAACCTAAAATAGTAATAAAAACTACTACTAGTTAGTACATTGACTGATTTACGCTTGGAAAAACGCCTGCAATGATTAATAATGAGCATTTTATTAAAATTGCTGATATAAAAATGCAAGGCATTGTCGTTAACTGCTATTCAGCTCTATAAACAAAAAAAACACAAAAGTATTCGGGATCCCTCGAGATTAGATTGGAAATTCTAATCTCGAGGGATCTCGAGGGATCCTGAAAGTACAATCCTGACTCGGAATAGCATTCCCTAGTGAGGACCATAATCAGGGAAATTAATTATTTGAAATACAAATACAAAATACTTATTTTTATTTTATACATTTTTGAAACACCTTTTTCAAAATGCATATTCTATTTTATTTAAAAACTTTAATGAACATATTTTGTAGTTGAAAAATGTAAAATGCTTATCTTTAATTTTTTATTTCATACTTTGTACTTTTTACACATTTAATTTCATCGAAAATTCCTTTTTCATGAACGCACCCATATGTGTTGCCAATATTGAGACCAACTCACTTCTGTAGCTAGTGATAATGCCAACATTACAATAGATCTGAAAACACCGCAATAATTAAAAGATGATGAAAATAAATTAAATTCCTTGAACGATATCTTTTCGTTAACTTACCGTGGCGAAATTTGATAACGCACCATCCCCCGATAGAATGGAGGTCCGTTGTTTCGAATCCCGGTAGTAGTTAAAATATTTTTTTGTTTTTTTTTTAATTTTTCTGTATGTCTTTTCTAATTGATTTAAAAAATTTGTTTGGTCATATGTGCAGCTGAAATTTGATAAGGTGTGGATGTTTTTACGGTGAATGTTGCATTTTGTAAAGTGATCACTTAAGTCAGGTAATACAGGTAATAAGCCCTATGGCCAACCTATAAAGGCTTCCATACATATAAATAGCTTTGTGTCTGTGAGATTTCAATAATTAATCTTAATTAATGATTGTAAGATAATTTATAATAATGAATTTACAATCAAGAGTTCACTAAGACGTTTTGTGTATTTTTTTTAAAACCTAGCATATTAAATTAAGAAACGATAAAAAAAATACAAATCACTTGCCGAATGCAGATTAATTTTTTAACCTTATATTTTTCCAGGCAACATCGTGCCTACAGAGTCTGTGCCAATAGCGCAGAGTATTACGGACCAGCTAACCCAAAGGGAGTCAAACGCCACCGCCGAGCTCCTCTTCCTCGCCGTGAATCTCCCGCCTTTGGGATACAGATCCTTCTACATTACCTCGAAGGGCCGCAGCCGCTTTGAACGTTCCCAAAATCCCGAGATGATGGCAGACGAGGCCAGGAAGCCGGTGGTTATCAACAGCGAGGGAGCTCACGTCCTGCAGCAACTGAGCGGGGCCGGTGCGTCGGAAGCTGCCGCTAAATTGAAACAAGTAGCCGATGAAGAATACTCAATTGGAAATGAGGTGAATCATTTATATCTTTGTTGAATAAATATTAGCTGTGGTGGTCCAGACCCGTCGCCTGCCTAGCCGCATGCATCGAGCTTCTTCTTCTTACGGTGTCATCGCCTGTCGGAGGTCGGCGATCTTTCTGGCGAGTACCATTTTATTCACGGAACAACTCGGACGAGTTACACTTATACCCTCAAGTTACGCAGCTATGAGGTGGGGCGTCTTCCTGCGCTTCTTTTACCACTAATTTTCCCCTGTGTGATGAGTTGGTTTAGCTTATATTTTGGTTCTCTCATAATATGTCCGAGATATTCCAGCTTTCTTATCTTGATAGTTTGCAGCATTTCTCGGTCTTTTTCCATACGCCGGAGGACTTCATTCGTCACTCTATCCATCCAAGAAATTATCAATATGCATCTATAGAGCCACATCTTAAAAGGCGTCGCATCGAGCGAATCCGCCAATCAGGAGCTCGATGCGGCTAACCAGGTCCCGACCACCGAGAGGTACATCACTCTTTCACCGACCGCTGGAGACATAGCGAGCAATATTTTCTGTACTCAACGCCACCTCTGTAAATTTGTACTGATAAATTACCAATGTTAATAGTGAGTATCAATTACTCCCTGTATCCATATATTTATCCTGCCTCTGCTCAAATATCTCACACATAACAAGCGCGCGCATTCACGCAATGCACGTCATGTGCCACTGCAAGGAGAGGTCTTTGAACATTTTCTTCTTCCCAGAACACATACACTCACGCATAATAATAACTCACGCTAATTCGTCAAAACCACACAATGGAAAAGTTTGCTATTTTTTTTTCAATGAATGGAAATGTTGAGTAAGATTGAACAAAAGTCTGAAAGTAAAATGTACATATCTCAAAAATTAACAATGTTATCGAATTTTAAATTTGAGTTTTGCATGAATAATTTAGTTCCGTCCGGTGGAGTCATCTCTCGTACCCGGTGTACATCGCAGCTTGTGCTCCGCGTGACGTCACAGGCGAGTTGGAGGTCAATCATTCTGCGCTAAAATATGCTAAATTTCAAATTCTTTTTCTCTCTTATTTATCGACAGATTTCAATTATTTTTCACTGGTCTGATTTCAATTATTGATCTACTTTAATTCCATTAAGTTGAATATAGTATTATCAACATAATGAGACTTCTCCATTGTTTGATTTGTCTAACATTTTGTCAAAGAATTCAGGACCAAAGCATTTGATAGATCTTCACCCATAAGTAGTGTGTTTTCTTAGGATTTCTACTACTTCTACTTTTGTTTTTGCATATACTCGTAGTGGTCTAGGTTTCGATAAAGTCGTTTTTGTCTAACGTCAAAACCAAATTTTTTTTTTGACGTAACAATTGAACATAAAAATTCATTTTATGATTGTTATGATTTGTTTATGATTTGTTTACGGTGTACAATAATATAATACTATGTCTACTTATGACATACAATATTACTAATACATTTCGGATTACCTTACAGCGATTCATCTTGCAGTGGCACACGACGTGCACTGTGTATGTTATGCACATGTTATGTGTGAGATATTTCAGCCTAAGCAGGATAAATATATGAATACAGGGAGTATTTGATACTCACTATTAACATTGGTAATTTATTGGCAAAAATTTACAGAGGTGACAATGAGTACAGAAAATATTGCTCGCTATGTCTCCAGCGATCGGCGAAAGAGTGATGTACATCACTTGGACACTTACTTGAAATGATAAATGTATTACAAGTTCCACAATATAGGTTAGTAAAAGTGCTAAGTTAGAATATTTTACGTGAGGTAGTCTAAATGACGAATTTCCGTGACTCAAGATATTATGTCGATGTTGATCCTGACGCCTTTTTGGAATTAGTGGCGTTTCCTTGGACGGTTCCCCGGTCCTTTGGTCCCCCCTGTTGATGGTTCTGTGCTGTGCCGGAACCCCGTTAGATGCCGACAGGTGTCTGTGGAGCTCTCACCACAGAGAAATTGTAGTCATAGTCATTATTAAAATGTGATTTCTTTTACAGAATGTCAGAATATCGGTGGACCCTCAGACCGGCTTCATCGGCTCATTGCTTCTTGTCCAGTCCAATTTGACCATTCCTCTGGTTCAAGAGTTGATGTACTACGAGGGGGAGATTGGGAATAACGAGGTGGCGTCCAACAGGTTAGTAACATTGCCAAGTCAGACAGCATGCAGCGCTGGTGGTGAATTGAATCCCTCAGAAATTAAGGTTATGTTTTGTGTTTAAGATCGTCTGGAGCGTACATCTTCAGACCCATTGGTGTCTCTCCGAAGCCGATCACAGCCAAGCCGGTAAACAAAGTTGTCAAGGTGAGAAATTTATTTATATGTACGTTACATTTGGCTAAATTGTCAAATTATAGTTTTTAAAATGTCAAATCGATGATTTTAAGTAAGTACTGCTTGGAATCGCCAAAAGTAAAATAAAAAGCGGAATCCTTAGACAGTATAGTTATGTTGATTTAATGTGTAGAGTCGATGAAGAAAACGGAATTATTGATAGGGTCAATCGCAGACCACAAAAATATTAGGTCCTTACTATATTATATTATTATTATTTAGTATATTAGGTACTTGAAATTGCCATCTTCTAATACTGGCTTGTATGAAAATCGATATCTTGTATTCGACTTGTAAATTCAAATAAATGTCATATTAAAATTACAACATTCCTTTTTCAAAATTATTAATTTATTTGTTTCCTCACAGTTTGTTTTTTCTTTGTTATCTCTGTATGTGTGACCACGGAGAAAATGAAAACTTGCGTTCTGGCACTAATGCTATACAGATGAATGCACGGTGCATTTTTGGTTTGATCGCTTCTGTTTTGGAAATTTCTCAACAAGAGCTCCGTGGACGACCGGAGACTACAGTCGATAATGAAAAATTGAAAGCCATAGTTGAAGCTTATTCAAATTCACATCAGAATTAGCAACAGCTAAGAGTTTCCATCTGTAAAGCAAAGGTTTGACCATTGCTGATGGAAACAGAGCTAGTCCACAATACCTGACAGCTAGATTTCTGGCTAAAGTATAAAATGCAACAACAATGTCAGCAGTTAAGGAGATAAATGACTATAGTTTAAGTTAATTTTTTTTCTCAATATTTCTATCTTATTTTCTGTAAAACATTGGCCTATCATTAAGGCAACTAATCCTCCTCGAACTAAAAAACAAAGGATAATCAAAATCGATCCTGAAATATTTCTAATTTGGCATTCAACATACCTACCACTAATAATATCTATTGATGGTTAGCTTAACTAATCTGTAAAAGGCCACAATGCCAAACACTGATCTGGGAGATTTTTTCCAACTGTCGATCTATGTCTTCTACAGGCGACACTGGGTCCGAGGAGGTTATATGGAATATTAAACATTCATTGACATTAATATAAGTTAAATTAAATTATTACGACCTTGCAAAAGAATCCTGGATCAAAATTCTGACCTTGTACAGGGTGTCTCAGCCAGTAGCTAAAACTTTACAACCTTGACTTTGATAGTTATGGAGTTATGCAATATCAAAGTTTGCTTTTTATTTTCAATATTTCTTACTTATTTTTTGTGAAAAGGTGAAGTATCATTACAGTAATTAATATTGATATAGATGATAAAATAAAATGATTAATTATATTTTCAATTTTTGAAACGTTGAAATGTGATGACAGATTAATTTTAATACTAACAGCACTATTTAAATTAGAAGAACAAAAAAATTGAAATCCCATTTCTTAGTACGCATATTTTGGAAGGGTTCGATATGTATAAATTAATTCATTCCTCGATAATTTGAATTATTTGCAATAAATCCACAAGTCCCGAAATGTTAATTCCGTAGTAGATTAACCCCGGCAGCACATAATTCCGTAGTAGATTAACCCCGGCAGCACATAATTCGAAATAATCTTTAGACCCTCGCGCCATAAATTAAATTATTTTAGTTCACACGATTTTATGACGAAATAATATTTTGATTATTTTCCTAAGTGAGAACAACAATTAGGTTAATATCGAGCACTTTAGTAAGAGTAATGTCGCGATCTTTGTATAAGCATAATAAATATTGCATTTTCAAAATGATTTCTTGAAATAAGCAAAAATACATAAATAATGCTGATTTTTGTTAAATTTTGAATTAACGGGGTTCCGCATAAATCAAAATGTTTTCATTTGGGTCCCTTGAATTCCGGATTATAATATTGAATTATAATATAGAATTGGAATAATAAAAAATATGTTTTTTGTTATTCCAGGGACATATGGTAGAAGAGCTGCATCAGCGATTCTCCGACTGGGCAACGCAGATAGTCAGGATATACAAGGGGCAGGAGCACGTGGAGTTCGAATGGCTGGTCGGTCCCATCCCAGTGGAGTGAGTCAAGGAATCTCTATTCAAAAATTTTTTACACAATTTAATTTAGCTTCACTTGTGCCGAGGATCAATCACTCTGAAATTTGGCAGAGAGATAGATGTATTCCGTATGACAATACAATAATAATTCATTAATTTTACATCTTGTTTATTCAAAAATTTATTGAAAATTCTGATGTGTTGTTTTATCAGACATTTTACATGCTGGTGACATCTGTTGGATTGTACATATATATTATTTTAAAAGTGATGTATGAGTTTTGAGGTTTATATTATTTTAAAAGTGATGTATGAGTTTTGAGGTTTATATTATTTTAAAAGTGATGTATGAGTTTTGAGGTTAATAGTATGTAGTATTCCGAAAAGAAACATGGTTGCAATTAGAAGCGATTATAAGATTCAAGGTGACGAAGATTAAAAGTAAAAAATAACTTAAAAAACACAAGAGTCGTTTTTTATAAAAGTTTTTTTTAAATATAATATTTTATTTCCAGCTCTCTAATTTGACCATAATCGATTCAATTTGATGGCACACAACATTTTTAAAAATTGCTTATCTTGATAATCTCAAAAGAAATTTAATACTTGGACAGCAGGGAAAATTATTGCGAGTAAAAATAGTGTGAGAAAAATATTGTTTATAGTTTCGCTAACAAATAAATAAATAATTTCAGAGACAAGATTGGAAAGGAAGTGATATCCAGATTCTCCACTCAGATGGTCACCAACGGAATCTTCTACACCGACTCCAACGGCAGACAAATGCTGCAGAGGAAGCTCAACCACAGGCCGACGTGGGAGCTCGATCTCAAGGAGCCAGTCGCTGGTGAGATTTAGTCTTGTCGCGTTGTGAACTCGCAAAAAGCCATGAATTCCTTGTCTGTTAGTATATGCAGCAGAGGTGAGCAGTTTGCCAATTAACTGGTTGGATATAGTGAACTAGAGATGAAGATGCCCCTATAAAAAGGGTCTATATACAAAAACAAAATTTTACAGGAGAATTGGATGAAATATAGATCCGTAACAGGAATCTTGTATGACCCGAAAATGCCTATATAACTTAAAGGAAAGGTATACCAGACTGTTGTTAGGCGATAATGTATGGCTCTGATGCTGGACTGTGTACAACTCCTACTCTAGGCGAAACGCGAATGCTTAGATGGTTGGCAGTAGTAACACTAAAAGATAGGATTAAAATTTCAGGGCTTAGCAGCAAGTTAATATACATAATTGTATTAGTTGTTATTTTATGATAATTTTAAATATAGTACGCAAGTGTTGGAAACTATTTAGGTTGAATTTTCATTTCATACTCGCACAAGTGAACTATATCGTTCAAATGAATGACATTTTAGACCCATTTATTTTGGTGATACAGATCAACTGATACATATGATGACATGATCCACCACTGTATTAATTACACACATGTGTTTGATTCTGCCGAAGGTAGTTAAACGGAATAGGTAACTTACAATTGAGTTGTTTTGTATTCTTGGTTTTACACACAATAATATGCCACGATTGATTAAGAAGTAAAAGTGTGAGCAAAAGATTACAATACAAATTAAGTAGATTATTTTGTACAAGCCAGGCAATGTTTAAAGTGCAGCAATCAAGCATGAAATGTTGACTGCTGGACTTGTCACACGCTTTACTCAATGTTTTGTGTCCTTATCCACGCACATATATTATTTTTTCAGATAAAAACAACAGCCTTTAAATACATTTTAAAATATTACTTTTTCCGTCAGGTAACTACTACCCCGTCACTACAATGATCGCCATGCACGACACGGCGTCCAAGATGGACGTGTCTGTGCTGACTGATCGGGCGCAGGGAGGCTCCTCGCTCAAGGACGGGCAGCTTGAGCTGATGGTAAGTCGGACGCTGCATTTAAACATAAAATTATATTGTCAATTTAACTTAATTACCTAATAACTTTTTATAAACTCAGAGTAACTTTTCATCTACCAATTTCAATACCATTGTATCTCCGTGAGGATGGACTCGTACTAATTATCCATTATTTGTTTTGGTAAGCAAATTAATTTAAAACGTGTGCGAGAGGTACAGAAATGGAAGAACTTCCTTAATTCGAAATTCTAGGGACTAAAAAAAATATTTTTAATTACGCAGAATTCCTCTAATTCGGAATTCAAGATAAAAAAAAATTGCTATACGATTGCGTAATTCAGAATATTTTGAGTTTGTTCAAATCTTTCAGAACAGTGCTGGATTTATGTCACAGAGACATTATTAATCAATTAATGTGTATTATAGATATCTCACAGAGACAAAGCTGTATTTATTATGGGAAAGTAGGTATATAGAAGTCATTTGGGTGTACATAAGACTTAGACCTATCTTTATGGTTGTGTAAAGTGATCACTTAAGTCAACCATAAAGATAGGTCATAAGTCCTATGTACACCCAAATGACTTCTATATACCTACTTTCCCATAATAAATACAGCTTCGTCTCTGTGAGATATCTATAATACACATTAATTGATTGCGTAATTCGCTAGAAAAATTGGAAACTTCATGAAAACCATTAATTTTGTAAACAATGTCTGTATTTTTGCATATTTATTTCAAGAAATCATTTTGAAAACACAACATAAAAAAAAAAATTATGACATTTCTACCCATTCGTACCCAATATGTATTGGCATACATACTAGTTGTTCACATTTGTGAAAAAAATCGAAATATTTATTCAATTTCAAAATTTTTTTTGAATAATGTGAACTAAAATGTATTGATTTATGGTGCAAGAGGCTAAAATTACTTTGCATTAGGAATTATCGGGATTAATCTACTATGTATGAAATTAACATTTTGGGATTTGTGAGTTTTAAAAATTTAAAATTATGGAGAATTTCGAATTATGTAACGCGTTTTACTGTGCATGAAATAATGGGAGTGGAATTGAATGGGTTATTAATTACATTTGCGAAAGCTGGTGACAACAGCTTTAGACAGCAAGTCCGGAAAGGGTCGATCTTGGAACCAGGTTCTTATGGTGGCCACTAGGACACTGGATAATCTTCGCCCCCGAAATTGACCATCTTCCAAACAAGAACTCTTTGAAGAGTCCACAACAAAATACAATGATCTGTATGGAGTGCGGCGGGCGTACGATAAAACTTTATTTCGTACATGGTATACACTCCTACACCCTTTGGTTATATCTTTGCCTTCACTCTCTTGGTCGCTATTTTTAACATGTAATATTTACATGTATTTTTTACATTTATTTGCTCAGGTTCATCGTAGACTCTTGCACGACGATGCGTTTGGAGTGGGCGAGGCCCTGAATGAGCAGGATGGAGGCAAGGGGCTGGTGGCCAAAGGAACGCACTACCTTTATGTTGGAAACAGCGTCAACAAAGGTATTTCAATTTCAGATAATGCAGACGGCAATTTTTTTTTTACCCTGGAATATAAATTCTTCAAATTTATTTTTTAATTTAGATTTCTTATTTTTAGAATTATTTTGCATAAATTATTGTTATATGCAGTGCTTTCATGATTATATGAAGTGCTTGCCCTTTCTTATTAGATGCTGAGCCTCTAAAATATGTTAAAATAAACTTCCAAACACGGACGTGTATGTTGCAATTATTATGATCCATGGTGACAATACGCTTATATAAAATTCTTGAAAACAATTTATTTATGTTTTGTGGCGTGTCATCAATCTTTTGGAGCGATTTGATGAGATTTTTCAAGGTTTATTTCGTCAGAATGTGTGCGAATGATTCCAGATGTGGCGTATAGTTGCAAAACCGCCATTATTAATATGGAGCCCATATGGATAGTGGCAGTTTGGCATCCATATGCCAAATAGAGCGGCCTGAGTTATTTCACTAGCTTAGAGGATAGTGGTACGAATGAATTGTCATTTTTTGTTTATTGCTGTACTTTAGGCTCGGTGATCCGAAGACAGCTAGTGCTGACCAAGCAGCTCGAGCCCGCCATCTTCGTCACCCCGGCCGACAACATCACCTACGAGTCTTGGCAGCAAGCCAAAAATGAGGTAAAAAAATAATGTTTCTTTAAATCTAATTTAGTCAACTCCGTTCCCCCACTACGGAGCTCGGAGTCTTCCCTGCTATTTAGACTATAGAGGCAGCTGCTATGATGGAACCGGTCAGGCTTGTCCAGGAAATGCGACATCATCGTGCACTGTGTCTACTCGCATTTCTTTATATTCACAGTCTCTCATAACATGCCCAAAGATTTTAATTTCTTCGTCTTTTTTCATACGCTTCAAAATATTTTATTATTGCATTGGTTTATGTATTATAAACTAAACTATTTTTTAATAATCTGTTAAAAATGACGCACTTACATTTACTGTATATATCGGCCACGAGTTAAGGCTGTGAGAACAGTGTCATGTAGCGTAGAGTATTATTTGGTAGCATTAGTGATGGACATTGTTGCATAGTGAATTATGTTTTTACTTCATCTTAATATTATTTTATACATCATCATTATTCGCGCTGTCTGGTAGAGTTAGTGATGGACACTGTTACATAGAGCTTAATGCATTTTAATTTTTTTTATTAGTTTACATTATTTACACCAGCCGTCTGGTAGCGTTAGTGGTAGACATTGTTATTATTTGTTTTGATAATATGAGGTTTGATAAAGAAGTTATGAGGAATTTTTGTATTTTGCAAACTATATATGTAGGTCCAATTGTCACAATTTTTTGTTGTTGTATTAATTAAAACACTGACATACCTTGTAGCGAAGGGAAAAACTACATTTCAAAATGAAGACTACAACACACACACGTTCACCAGTTTGAAGACTACAAAGTGTACACTACAATTGTAGTAAAAACTACTTGAAGTGGAGTAATTGTAGTACTACGAAATGAAGTGAAGTAAATGAAGTGAAGTAAGTGAAGTGAAGTAATTGAAGTGAAGTAAATGAAGTGAAGTAATTGTAATAATAATGAAGTGAAGTAATGAAATGAAGTAATAGTGAAGTAATGAAATGAAGTAATAGTGAAGTAAATTTTTAAATGAAGTGAAGTATTTTTTCCCAAATAAAAATTTGGCGAGCTAAAAAAAAAAAAAAAAGGTCGCCAGCCAGATTTCTTCATTCAATTCCAAAAAATTTTCAAACCATGGGGGGGGAGGGGTTGCTACAGTTTCCCGAGATTTCTTCGTTTACCTACATCGACTTCCCAAAAATTTCTTCATAACTCCCAAACACTATTTAAAGTATGTTTCTCATACTTTCGGTAACTTTGAAGTGTATGTACTTTGTAGTGTTCGCTTTGAAATGAAGTGTACTGTTTGAAGTTTATACTTTCAATAACTTTGGTGTTTGTAGTTTGTAGTGTGCGCTACACATCAAAGTGTGCGAAGTGTGCACTTCAATGAAGTGTAGTACTACATTGTAGTAGTGAGTACAGAGCGGACCCATCACTAATACCTTGACATTTGTAGCCACTTAGTGAAATTTTACAGGAGAGAAAAAATACTTGAAATAAATAACCAGAATTTCAGTTATCTTTATTTTCTAATATTCACTTGCCAGTTATGGACATTAACTCTACGTTTTCTTTGTTTATTCATGTTGCTAAGTACTCCCAGGGACATTGTCAAACTGTCGGCATCCGTCATATTTGTTACTACCAGATGAATATAGACCCCTTTTCCATGTTGGCCAACTTTTGAGGTGGAATTTCGGCAAGGTTGAGTAGAAATCATGAAAAATAAAATACCGCACATGGTGCATACTGTTGTATAGACCATTTTTAAATAATAAAATCAATACGTGAGCTGATGTGCTATTTGGACCCTTTATATTGGGACGCTTTCAAGTTATAAGCTGCTTTATATATCAATTTGTGTATCCCAATGCAAACTAGCATGCGCATCACTGGCAACAGTGCCGGAGTAGAGAAGATAATGGAACGGATTTATTAAAATTTCAATAAAATTACATTTTAGTATAACTTGTACATTTTAAATTCATACATCAAAAAGCTATGTGTTCTATAGTAAAAATATTTTGTTTGTTTCCAGTTCAGCGGGCTGAACACCGAATTACCGGCAAACGTGCACCTTCTTACCCTGGAACCGTGGAAAGACGACACCGTCTTAGTGCGTCTCGAGCATTTCGTGCAGAAGACCGACGATCCAGAAGACCTGTCGCAAAACGTCACCGTCAACTTGAAGAGGCTGTTCTCGGGGATCGAAGTCTTGTCCGTCAGGGAGACGACGCTGGGAGGAAACCAATTTTTGGAAGACTCCAAACCGTTTGAATGGGAATCCGAAGAATTCAAAGACAACTACTATGTGTACACGCAAAACAGCGCACCGGAAGACGCAAGAAACGCGAGCGCCGGCCCCCCGAAAGATGACTATCTGACGAAACTCGAAGACATAAAGCTACTCATTGACGAGAATCGTCAGATCATAGCCAAGGTGCAGAAGACCGTCCACGACCTTCAGAAAAACAAGAAGAAGTCGACAGTTCCAAAGGAACACAAGAAAGACAGAAGCGAGTACGAGAATGATTACTATCCTACGGCCGAATCTGATTACAACAAGCAAAATAAAGATAGTTATGACGACGGATATTTGGAAATCACATTGCAGCCGATGCAGATAAGAACGTTCATCGTTAATGCCAAATTTTTAGACTTATAAACGACCAAATATTAATGATGTCTCGTGTATCCGGAAAACTGTTAAAGATTTTTTGAATTCAGTTAAAGAACTAATATTTCTGTAAAAAAATTGTTGAATAATTTGCGATATTTGATCGGGATGGGGAAAATTCATTTTCAGGTACACGAGATACAAGTATGTATAAAAAAATCTTTTCTATCCCTTTTGTATTTAGGTTTTTCCCTGTAAATAAATATACTAATTTTAGAAAATTGTGCAAAATTATTTCATCATCATCATCACTGTTGGTTCTACAACCCCTGGTGGGCCTTGGCCTCCTCAAGAGACTTCCTTCACTCGCATCGGTCTTGCACCAGGTTTCTACAGTTCTGTCTTATTTATTTATATTTATTTGGTAAACCAATAGCTAACAATAATTAAGTAAATACAAAGAATGGGAAACATAAAGCCAATTGCAGGTTTTTACTGGTAGTGACAAAATATCATATTTGCCTAGTGTACATATATATGTTATTGATGAAACTATATACAATTGATATAATGGAAAATAATAACATATATTTTATTTGAAAAATGGACCGGAAAGCAAGCGTCGCACATGAGTAGGAGGGTTATTTTGAAATAAGTCTAAATTATACTTTTTTGTGAGTGCGTTAAGTTTGTTGCAAGTTCGCCACAAGTGAGTTTTGCCTGTAGTTAGTAGAAGCAAGGGGAGTAAAAAGAAGAGGGTTGGTTCTTAGAACTTTAGGAGGAGCATTGATCAAGAGCTTGGATAATAATTTAGAATTCTTTTAGAACATTGTCGCTCCATCTAAATTTTGGCCTTGCAAAGCTCCACCGCCCTGTTTGTCTTAAGACTTGGGTGCTCGTTCTTCAGTCATCCTCAATTTTATAAATTTTGTGACGCTTGGTTCCCTAACCAATTAAGAAGCTTTTATTTAAAATTTACGATTAATTTTTTTTCTGAAATTTGACAAAATTGAGGAAATATTTTTTCTGCAAGTGAGAACAATGCCAATATTAGGTTTTTTAGCAATAGAAATGTCTTGATCTTTGTATACTGTTTGTAAAATATTGTTTTAGGAATGATTTCTTGAAGTATACAAAAGTACAGAAGTTTTTCACAAAATTAATGGCCTTTTTCCTAAGTTTTACAATTTTTGGAGAATTTCTTAATCACTTCGCAATTTTTTATTTGAATTAACGGGGTTCCGCGTAACTCAAAATGTTTTTTTTAGTCCCTAGAATTTCAAGCTCATGAGGTTGAATTAAAATGTATATTTCGTAATATTCCTATCGCAATAACTATCATAATATTATTATCCAGATATTTATATATCATAATATTCTGTCAGATATTTATTTACTATATTTTATATTTTATAGTGTTTACAAAATAATATAAGCATGTTCCATTGTTGCTGAGGGTCTTGGCAGCAAAGTAAACACTACATTAATTTGACGTCCTGCCTGCTACACTAGTATTTTACTGTATTATAGCAGACAGTGCTCTTCCAGTAGGGGTACAGTTTGTGTGCAAGAATATTTATTATTTATATAAAGCAGTTATTATATTTATAAATCTTAGTGCCAATAAAAAATAAGTAATAATATAATTAATTATTAACAAATTTAATAATGGTGTTAATTCTATATTATAGACAATTAAAAAAAAAGGAATTGGATAGTGAATAAAAGAAAAGAAATAAAAGTAGTTGAAAACATTAAAATAAATGCTCATATAGGTACGGATATTTTTCAAATTTTGGTTATATCTTGGCTTTCAAAAGGTTTTTGCGTGCTTTCTTCCCTTTTAATGGAGCCAGATTTTCACTTTTGAAGAAAAATATGCGAGACTACGGCTACAAGTTTAGAATGTTGAATATTTTTGGAGCTTGGAAGAGATGAAGTCTTTGTGAAAAGGTTTTGGTGAATTTTGGTACAAGATAGTCGCAGTTCACCTGTGCCCTTGTTAGGGATTCATCGGGCTATTCAATTGTGTTGTTCCTCATCTTCTAGGGTCTCAATTTCTTCTAGCACTATGAGCTGCAGTATCCGACACATCTCTGGACGTCTCATTAATTACGAGACATTAATTTGGGAGGTTATTAAAACAAAATAAAATGACCACATCAAATTGTTTAATGATTTTATTGAATCTAAAAATAAAAATTCCAATAAATTGCAAATATCTTAGTCACACCTTAAATAATTATAAAAAAATATTGTACCTAAAGAATACTCTAAATTTTTTAACTTTAACTGTAAGATTAAATATGTTTAATACATGTTTATAAAAATATTTCAACATTCACGTCTTCTAGGTAAATATAATCTCGCAACTAGATGCGTACATACAAAAAGTCTTCTAGATCCTTACTTTCATACCGTCACCTCATTCATTCGTTCTACAAGATCAAACTCCTTATACAATCAATTCTTAAAACTATTTGCTATGCTAAACATTAGCTGCACATCAGTGATTTATTAATTTTTTTTTACTTATAAATGAGCTACGTTCTAAAATCGGAGCTTTAAAATATTGGGTGTTAACGTAAATTGTGTCTGCTTTTACCACACTTATATTGGCTTCACCTGTTTGTCTGCAAGGTATCTTATAATCGATAAATAATCAATTAATCCATCATAATTAATTATTCAAAGTTTTATAAGGGAAATTAGTAAACAATCTCACCAAAAGATGGCGCTTTGCCTGCATTAATAACAGAACTCTGTACACTACATCAATATCGTAAACGCCCACCTTTTATTTGGAGAGCGAAGCAAAAAACTTTTGGCTGAAAATTTATTTTTTTCTCTTTAGAACATTTAAATATAAGCGTAGTTTTTCAAAAAAAATATATTTCCAAATGAGAACCCAAACATTACAACAAATCAGTCAATCATGTAATCTCCTTCATTATTTAAATTTTTTGTAAAAGTTCTACAAGTTTTTCCATACCTCTGCGATAAAAACCATCCGGTTTCGACTCGAGAAATTTATCACTCCAACAGAAGAAGTGTCGAAAGGGGTCATTTTTGTCTACTTGACATTTAATTTTGAAGGCCTGTTGTTAAGTAAAATAGTAAATTTAATGTTAAAGCAAATACAATCGGCCATATTCTGATAATAACATAAAATAAGATTGATATTTCGTGATTGTTACCCAACACTCAAAATTTGAGAAAAATTAATAAGACGGTCAAGACATTCAATTCTGTAGTGTGTCAATATAATATTGACTTTAATTTAATATTTGAACTCTTTGGATGAACAAATTAGTAGATGCGTGTGAAATAAATTGATTTCTACCAACTTCTTAAGTAATATTAGTACTTATGTTATATAATATTCATAAAAAACTTATATTTTAGACAAAACTCCAGAAGCAATGATGTTATGAAATAAATATCGCTTCAACATCAAATAAATCTCAAAGAACAATCCATGTATGTCTAACAAAATATTGAAATACCTATTTTAATTTTAAATGGTTTATATTCCACTAGGTATTGCACAACTGTTAGGTGTTGGAAAGTGATGTTGCACCATCGTACATGTAGACATAAAAACAGAGGATACAGTTTCTGCTTCCTGTCGCGGGTATATAATGACAATTATATATGAATCCCTTGTACTCCAAATTCCCCTCAATCTACATATCACAATAATTAGACCGTGTAGATTCACGACTACTTTCCAAAGGTCTCGTCTAAAATTGCAAAAGTCGTAGATAATTACGTCCCATCTATTTTCGAATGTTGGGGTAACAAACAAAATAACAAATGAAAATTTTCTCTATGACCTTTACCATTTTGTTTCACTTCTGGCGCGCATTTTCATGGTTGAAAAGAAAACGGACACTACCTATGTTAACAACAAATAAAATGTGATATTTAATTTAAAAAATCGAATAAAATTATCATTAATATTAGTAAGTATATAGAATGTCTTAAATCTATCTTAGATATGAGTGCAAGATAATACGAAAAACAATACATTGTTCATTTCTGAAGTGAAACTTCTCCGGGCAAGTATATTCAGATGGTCAAAGATCACCGTTACATTACATGGGTTCAATTTGCCGCCTTGCTCATAGCGTCGTATATAAGTGTGATTATTTTACTTGTATGAGATTTGTGATAAAAGAAAATCGCTGTTGTTTATTAGACGACATCGTAAATATGTAAGGACGCGGTAGTATTTCTGAGACACAAACACTTGTCGGATAATGTCGTGATAAAACTGCTTCGAAGAGAGCGGTGGAAAAGTGTTGTCCAAGCTATCCTACTGGGATGAAGGGAACGAAGAAGAAAATATATTATAATTAAACCCTGAGACAAAGAAGTCTCACTTCAATTTTTTAATTAAGGCAGGGAACGAATAATCTTATTCTAAAATCATTATTACTAGAAAAGACAGAAAGTGTGCACGGGTAATTTTATTAATTAATACTAATAACTGCATTCGTCACAGGAAAATGTTTTATCTAAATAATAACTTGTAAAATAAAGTTGAATGTTTTATGAACTTGCAGAACTGTTGTGTGTGCTAATTCAAAGGCTATGTACACGAAGACATTTAATTGCATTCATTACGCTAGAGCGGTTTCTCATTTCAATGAGAATGTGGCGGTATCTGTCCAGCCCCGCGCCAACCTGCCCGACCCGCTGATTTGTTTACGTTAACGAAATTAAACCGCCGCGCCTGTAAACATACGCACTAGGGAGACAAAACAACGCCACGTTTTCAGTCGAGTGTCTGTCATAAAATCTGGCGGACCTGCAAATCATCCATTTCTTTGTTCGTTATTATACTTTTTTACTTTATTTACTTATATACTTTTATTTGCTCCCGGAGCTTAGCTTAGATAAACATCAACAATACAACTAGTGACGGTATTTTAACTGATAATACACTGATCATTATTTGAAATTTGTATCTGATTGTATCACTGACTGGCAATCGATTTTTCGCGATTCGACGGGTAACCACAGTACAAGACAACAGTCACCAAACATCGATAAAATCAGATACAAATTTCAAATAACTGTACCGCGTGTAACCGGTTAAAATAACGGTTTGACCATCACTAAATACAACCGATCGCTCTTTCACTAGGCTAGGCTAGAAGCTAAAATGTCAATGGGCAGGGCATGTTGCAAGGCAGCATGCTACAAGATGGACTCCCGGGGTTCTGAAATGGAGACCTTGGGAAAATAAAAGAGGCGTCGGAAGACATCAGAAGAGATGGGCCGACGATATAGCCGCGGTGGGTGGGAAGAAATGGCTACAACTAGCAAATAACTAGAAAGGATGGAAGGGTATGGAAGATGTTCATATCCATCAGTGGAGAGATGAAGGCTGAGAAAGAAGAAGAAGATGTAGACTCATACATCAACGTAGCGATACGTATCTATAGACGTACCAGTATAAATTGGCGTGCGAGGGAGGGCGTCCCTGTCGCGTAACAGAAGTTTCCAGGGTGTAAATTTATTACACAATACATAGTGTACAGAATATCCGGTGATCGGTGTCGGAGCCTTTGATAGAAATTTGGTCGGGCAACACTAAAGAAACAGACCAGTAATGGCGGCCGCTCTATCTGTCAACCTGTCAAACGGTAATATCGGTCCATTATTTGGTTTTTCAGCTCCGCAAAACTTTAATACTTCATTGGCAATTGTTCTTGAAACATCCCGGACTGTTTTGGATATAATAATTCGGTGTATATTGGAAATCAAGATGTCACAGCTCGCGCTCAAATACGAGAATGAACTGTATGACAGGGCGAGGGGTTGCCGCCGGGTGCGGGCCAAAGTCGTCGCACACCAGTTTACCTTGGGCAAGCAATAGGTGTGGATATGCATAAATGCATTCTTTACAAGCTAGCGTATTCCACCTCGTATATACGCGAGCGTGTTTTTAATTATGCGAACATCTAAAACTGCATTTCGGGTGGAGAATGAACAACGGAACACGATTTGAGACCTACATTTTTGAACACGGTTTTCTGTGAAGACTGCATGAAGATATTGCGTTTCACCTTCTCTTCCGAATGCGTAAGGATGTGTCTGTTCAACGACGACTTTTGGGAGCATATGAAACTGCACTTGTGACACGAATACGGCTTCTCACCCGTGTGCGTGCGCATGTGCGTTCTCAAATACGTTCGCATGGAGAATTTCAAACCGCATTCTTCGCAAGAAAAGGGTTTGTCTTGCTGGCAAGAATGAGTGACGTCATGGCGTTTTAAAAGCGATCTATCTGAACAAGTGTAGCTGCATTTGGTGCAAAAGTAAACCTTTTCTCTTCTATGGATCCGCATGTGGTTTTTTAAATCTTCCCTTCCTAAGCATTTGAAACAGCACTCTTTACAGGAAAGTATCTTCTCTCCGGCGTGGGCGAACTTGTGAGTTGTTGGACGCGGTTGCGTGGCGTTCGCATGCCTACACGAGTCGCACATAAAATGGAGGTTCGTGTTGCGCATGTGTTCTTTTAAGATTGGTTGTATGTCGGATGTTTGACCACATTCTTGGCATGTGATTGTCGCGTGAGATTTTATTTGTTGGTCGGGTGCCTCGCGGTCCTCCGCGTTTGAAACGAGCCCTGAAAATAATTTTAAATATATAAAAGGGACACTGTTTTATAAAACGATCGCATTTTTATCAAGAATAAGACCTGTCGGTTTGACTATAAATAAATTAATACATCCTTACCAGTGCTGGAGTACTTCGAACACCCTTCCTTTTCCATATCTGCTTCAGCGACACCATCTTCTGCGCTGCGATCCTCAGTCGGAGGCCCAGCTGCTTCGGACGTTACGACGCCAGAACCCTGGTTGGCTGGATCCATCACCAATATCAGTGTACTTGTGGAGCTGGCTCAAGTTGTTCTGTTGAATATATATGATATGTCAACTACTAGAACGTGTCTGCTTGCGTGTTTCGTCTCGCATATCTAAAAGTCATGCAGATTTTGCCGTAGAAACTGCAGTTACTAACTACTTCTTTAATTCCCCACTGCAAAGGCTTCCTAGACTAGCAAACAGTTACGAGCAACTTGACGTCTTTGCCAATAACTGTATAATATACAAACACATTAAAAGATTATTAGTATGTGTCAAATTGGATTTAAATAATTGATTTGTATTTGTTTTGAGTGCTGGTTGAGTGAGATAACTAACTGTTATGTAATTTTTTTATTATATTATGACATTCAAAGATTGTGCTATTGCTTTTCACTCTATATTATTACTTTTTTTTGTTTTTGAATTTCTACTATATTATGTTTTCCTTATGCTTCTTGCTTGTTATATACTTGTTTTGTACTTTATATCATATTTACCTTTATATATTTGTATCTGTATTTAAAGTGTTTTCTTTCCACTTTGTCATTACTATTTTTACGTTATTTTTTTTCTTTAAACTATATATTTTATTAATGTACATTTTACCTATCTGTTTGTAAAGCCCTGCAGGGCGTAAATAAATAAATATTTTTTTAAAAATATATTGCCAGCGCGTAATCCAAAATAATAGGGCTTTAATGCATAAAAAAAGAGCCCTTGAAAATGTACTATACGGGGCATCTCGTAGCTGGTAGCAAAAACTTTGAAGGAGTATTCTTCATTCAATTTTGAAAAGAAAATATTCTTTTCACTTTAGGTGAAATGTCGGTCGTTTGCATTTTTAATGAATATTTCTGGTTTATCTTTTGTGAAACGTTAGACTATTATAAAAGTATTTTTTAATGAATATTAAAAAGTCATCTGCTACGATACAAGTCAAATAAAATAATTAATACCTTGCAGAAATTAGAAAAATATTTTTTGTAAGGTTTTAAAATAGTTGGCGGCTTGCATCCTACGTATGAAATTCATCTTTTTATTGAAAAATAACAAAGGCGTACTTTTAGGCATTTAAAGTAAATGAGGTCACCCAGGACCGTATGTGGCAAATCCATTATTTGTGATAGAGTAATGAATGAACATATTATGAGAAAATATAATATTGATCTTAGCACGTTGAAAAGTGGGGTCGCTGATGTAGTTTGCGCATATACAACGAATAAACTAGTGAGAATGCCGTACAACGCGATGCGTCATACATAGAGGTAAAATGGAAGTATTAGGTCTTCAAATATGGTCATATTAAAGATAAAATAAACACGAATAAATGTCTTCTTCAATAAGATCATAATGATTATACATTTATATATAATTGTATACGAATAAATATATCTACACATAAAAATAAATGGAAGTAAATAACGAATTCAAGAATAAAATATTTTCATTATAAATTTTGACATTTGAATCACTATATGTAAAGATAAAGCGAAAACCATACATAGACAAGAGAAAAACTTTACTCTATAACTTAAGCTACCTAATCCTATTTTAACTTAACTAGCACATCTAAACTCAAAAATAAATAGCCTTAACGAAAATCAGGCACGCTACCGTACTCGCCAAGTCAACCCTAAGGCCGTCGCCACACTGCACGGATCTTCGCCGCATCTCTTCCGTGGCTATTCTTTTTTCTATACAGCATGCGCTTATCAAACACACCGCGCGGACGACCGGTCGATCCATTTGCTTTGTCGATTTGACGCGACAGAACAGAAGCAGCAGAAGACCGCCCAATGTGGCGCCGGCCTCATAGTATTAGTCTACAGGTACCGGAAGATCAAAAGTAGCAAAGTAACCTCAATCAATTTTGCGTTTTGATGAAGCATAATGGTTTGAAAACGTTCTATAATATTTTTTTAATTAAATTTGTTTTACAATGCGAACAAGATTCCACCAAATTTTTCGTCATTTTATAAGAAACCGTAGTATTTTGACGTATCCGTGAAGTCGTGCGAACAGAATGAAGTAAGCGTATCGTATACAATATTGACGATTGTCTATGGAAAAACTACTTTTGGCTGTCTTATTACAAATTATTATTTTATTTTCTTTGGGTGTTGTATTCTTTGGAATATTTATGAGACTGAAATCCAAAAGATGCCAGCTCAATATCATCAATAATTATTAAATAGTTTGAAAAATTAAATTTTTGGGGTTACGTTGTAAGCCCGTCCCGGAGTTGGAGCGTTAAAATATGCGCTACAAAAATCTCAGAAGTTACTCTCTTGTCTATGGTTTACGTTAACTATTTTATCCATGGATAAAGCGTTTCTAATGTCAAAATGTATGGCGAAAATTTCGAAACTTTAAAATGTAAAAAAGTTTGAAATGCTCGCAGCCTAATCAATTATATACTTATATAACGCAATAACAGTCCCCACACATCAACTATTGCAGAAGTAAACTATGTTTGGCTAAAAATATGAATTTAAATAAAATAACAATGCTCCAAAATAAATCACTGAGAATAATATTAAAAAGAAATCTATACACAATAATTTACGTTATGCCAGAAAGACAGACAAATGATTAAATTTAATGTACTTCTATTTGTATACAAAATTATTAATGGACGCAACATTTTAAAATTTTCAAGAAATAAAGAAAATGAACATCAAAATAAAAAAAGACTAAAAGTGAAGAAAATATAACAACTTTTAAGAGGAAGTTGAAAAATATGTGATGCTTACATTTGAAAGAAATTTATAGCAATTATATATAATTCTGTTTATATAAGGAAATATAAAATCTTAAAGAATAAATCAAAAATTCATTCCATTTTTGAATTTAGGACACAGAACTATACTGAGGCTCCTTTCCTTTAAACAATTGTAGCCAGGCTCCATAGCCAAAGTTTTCCACACGATGTTTCCATAATTTTCAAACAATATTTAAGAATGCGCAAGTATTGTACTATTTTCATAAACAAACCACTGATAGAACTCAATTCCAATTTACTGTTGCCTATTTATACTTCAGCAAAAGTAAAATGAATAAAACTAAACAAAAGTGCTCGATGTTGCAACAGCAAGTACCTAGGTAGGTGGCCAAGTGTATTCATTCACTCTTAGGTATCGATGCAAGCTTCACCACACATGTACATAATGGTTTAATCAATTTGTATCGAATTCTTCTAAAAGTAACAAACATTACTCACCCTGAACTGTTTAAAGTGTAAGTTTTATTTAAAAAAAAACGCTTTAAAATGCGGGGAGTGTTCCACTCTCGAAACGTCAAATCAAAGCTATAGATAAACGAAAATAAGTTTGAAAGAGGCTGCAATGAAAACGCGACTCTTTTATTGAACACGCGATAATGACCTTAATGAAAATATTTAATTATTACGTGAGTCTAGAGCAAAATCAAGTACTGTAGTTAACTAACTAACTAACCATCACGCCGTTTTCCGTAGGGGTAGGCAGAGATGATTGAACGCCACACTCTTTTGTTCTGGCACACCACATTTGCATCTTATCATACAGCTTCCACGGTTGTTGCGAGTTTGGAATATATTCGGCCGTATTCTGAAAATGGCAATACTGCTACTTCTGTATCTTGACAGTTATTGTTTAATATTGTAATGCCGTCAATGTTGACGTTTGCTGAAATGTTTGAAATTAATGAATTCAATCCATCAGAAAGCTTTGAAACGTTACAAACGTTATGTTATTCATAAATTCTGAATATATCATTATCAGGACTCAACTATCCATTTCTACTTTCTGCCACAAGTATCTACTTAAATAATTATGTTTTATTTTATATATTAGGTTCTTTTAAATCTTACAGTACTCGACCGCTAGGACAGTATCGTGAGAGAATATTTCACAATTTCAGCGCTAGTTACTACAAATGTGTTACAAAATGATAAACTAATTATAATAATTTCGTCGTCTTTCTATCCCGCAACTTCGTAACTTCCTGGAATTCACAGCTGAAAAGAGAAATTAAATGGCTGGAGAAAGAGTAGGGCTTAGCTCAGACGTCAACCATTCATTTACGCCTCCTACGTTGGACATTTGACAGACTTTTTATTATGTATAAATAAATAAATAAATAAATAAATAGGTAATAAGTAAATAAGTAGGGTCTTGCACTTGCAACCTAGTTATGCTGGAATAAAAATTACTTTTGATATTAAATTATGTTCTGTGATTTTTCATAGGTGTACGACTACTAACTAATTTTAATAACAATGAGGTGTAAATAATGTTAGGTGTGATTTAAAGAAAGCTCCCTTAAACAATCTTTTCTTTATGTGTGCCGAGTTTAAATATATTACATGTCACTTAAATATTTTATAATGAATGACGTCAGAGTTCTATTGTTTTGCGGTCGGGTCCTCTGGTCTATTGTTTATTTGTATGTGCTGTCTCTATCGTTATTACTATGCTTCGGCTTATCGTTCAATGGTATTTCCCGATTTAAATTTTGAAATATTAATTGATGATTTAAATGAAATATAAAGAACAATTTCAAGAACCTGAGTTAGATTTTAATGGCCGTATGTTTAACTTTTATCTTAAGTATTTTATTAATTTCACTTTGGATGTGGTTTGGAAGGAAGGGAGGAAGGACGTGGTTATGGTGGATCCTGCGAAGATGGCAAACGATATTAATTATCCTCAAAGAAAATTGTGTGGTCAGTGTTCGATGCTGGCCCTTCCTGGTTCCTATTTTAATGTTTTGTATTAAGGGTAAAGTATGGCAATGCTGAAAATGTGCTGCTGATCATAGAAAAGATAATATAATCGGCTAATATTATTATTTGTCTATGGTGTTACTTTTTTGTACTCTTGTATCATAATGACATTTGAATATTATCAGAATAGTGGATTGGCAATTTTAAAACTATTTGATGATCGAACGGAGATTTCATCCGACTTGCAATAGCTTACGACGAAGAACCTTACAATAGCTCTGTATGTAAGAAATATTAAAGTGAAGTCTTTTTGAAAAATTATGATACGGTGTCTTTGAGTCTTACGTGGAATTAATATAAATTTGAGTTTACTGATAAAAATTTACAATTTTTTACTTGAGAGGTGAAGAACCGTATCACAATGATAATTTCGTTGTCTATCCTTGTAATTTCGTGTAACGTCTGTAACTTCTCTACGGTAATTTTTATTTTATTTTCTTAATAAACATATTTTTTAACCCAATTTTTGGATTTTGTATAATATTTTTTAACAATTTAAGTTTTTCACAAACTGCTAACGAAAATTTAACTTTCATAACAAATAAAATTATCGCGAAATCATAATACTTTTGCGTGTAAACAGCGCCTCTAGTAACTTTGTTTCGTCAGCGTCGATTTGGCCGCGAGTTAAGCCTATGAAAGCGCAATCTAGCGTGACGTCTTGCTAGCGTTAGTAACGAATGTTTTCACATTAGTAAAATACTTACATCGTTGTAGCATTAATGACAGATGTTGTTACATAGAGAATTGTGTATTTTGAAGTTTTTTCAGGTGTCCCGCCTTTTTTGTAGGTTGTATATACGTTTAAGTTACACAATTTGTTTCGTATGCGAGTTGTGATTTTTTATAATCGCCATCTGCAGTAGGTAGGTACACAGCTTTTTCATTCCCATAATCCAATACAGATGTCGCTAATGATAATGAGGTATCTATATTTTTCATTGAAGTTTTTTAAAGCAATATCCTTTATATGCCTAAATGAGATTCTTCCGAATTATTAAGACCAGTTTTTTTATATTAAGAATATTTTGATTAATAATGTCCTAAAGGCGATAAAATCCAATATTGTATTATTGAAAAATTTGGACATACTCTAAATATTCTGATCGACATGCACTGCTAAGTTGCGAGGATTTGTTTTTTTTTCTATCTTTCCTGTCACTACTGCCTGCTATCATCTGACAGTAACAAATATATACTTGAGATAGCTACATGAGTACAGAATGGTAAACCGACTTGGAGGCAAATTGTCGTCCATATTTGGAAATAGAGAATAATTCTCGCATTGTTTATTAACGCTATTCTGCAAACATATTCTTACAAATAAGCATATAGCACCAATGATATAATAAACTGTAGATACGTTACAAGCGTGAAATCTCGGAAACTCAAAAGTAAGGCCTTACTTGCATTTGTTATCGAACGGACCTTCTTTGTGATCGGGCGCGACGCTGCGCCGAAAAAGTAACAGAGTATCGTGAACTATTTTAAGAATGAGTATGTTATTTTAGTCACAGTGACTTCAAATTACCTGATTTTTCTGTCTACACGCAGAGCGTTTGTGAAATAAGTGTGCCATGATTTGTTGTCGCTTTCAATGCAATATTTGCTACACAGGTATGAAAGCCGGCTAGAATGGGAATAACGTGTCTATATTATAATACGTCAATGTATAGCATTGTGTTACGCATCAGATCAACAGATTCACTTCGTCTTGTTTCTATCGCTTTCTTATCCGCAACAAACTTTAGTGAGCTGTCGCTGTGTACGAAACGTTATCTAAATAGTGCCCAGCGTGCACACGCTCGCGCTTCTTTAATCACTCCTCGGCCACGACCACGTCAATAATAATACGCGCGCATTCCTCGACTTCGAGTGATCATCGTGTGTTTCGAGTGAGTTTGAAGTTTACCTGAATAAATAAAACTTTCTTTTAATATACATTACTTCTGTGTCTCACTGTCTGCAATCGTCTACAGGACATATATAACAGCGAAAGCAGAGGCGTGCAGTCAGTACATTGTAATAATTTGTTAGGATATGTATACATTGTGTCTCGTAGCTAGTAGCAAAAACTTCAGGGAGTCTTCGTTATTCAATTTCGAATAGAAATCTTTACACTTTGGACGAAATGTCGACAGCTATGGACGACATATAAGCGACGTCAAATTGCATTTTTTATCAGTGTTTCTGTCTTCACTTTGTTAAATATTGGACGTTCATTACAAAACCTACATGGTTCATTCGATTTATTACAAGTGACATAAAATGACAAAAACCTTAAATAAAGTGTATTCATAATTAAGTAAAGAAGATTCCCTGGAATCATTACTACTAGCTATATAAGGAAAAAAGAGAATTTAAATATTTATCTTTTAGAAAATGATTTGAATTGTGTAAATAATATTATGCGATAAGTGTTTTATTTCGAGTCAAATATATTTTATTACAATGTACTGATCGCACACCGCTGTTTCTTATTTGAACTGATCACAAAAAGGGGGGCAGGCTGTTAAAGGCGGGTCCCTTTCGCTTTGCATATGATTGCTTTGATACATGCGCAAATCTTTACACTGGTGAGCCATTCCATTTAATTCTCTACATTGATAAAACCACGTGTCAACTGCAAAATTAATTTTCGATTAGGCTACAAACATTTCCAAACTATTCTGAAAACGGCATCTTTCCAGCGTGTTTCAGCTCATGATATTTAAGACATCCTTTAGTGGTGTAAGGCCCGATTGTTTCAAGTTTGATCAAAGTAAGCGGTCGATCAAAGCATAGATTTTTACGAAGACGGATCGTCTGATTGGTGGAGAACGTAAAAATCTATGCTTTAAAAGAACGCTTACTTTAATTCAACTTGAAACAACCGGCCCTAAGTGTGACTACAGTCGGTACAATAGAACAGTTTGTCTCCAATATAGGTGAGAATGTGAGTCTTGAGCATATAATTCCTGCAACACTTGTAACTACACTCCGAACAGTTGAACGACTTTTCCCTAGTATGAGATAGCGTGTGGTACTGCAGATTGCTCTTTTTGAAGCACGCATAACTACATTCCGAGCACGAAAAGAGCTTTTGACCTGTATGACATAGCGTACGGTATTTAAGATTGCCCTTTCGTATGCAGGAGTAACTGCAGAGTGTACAACAGAAGGGTTTCACACCGGAATGGGTCAGCATGTGAGATTTGAGTACGTCTTTTCTAGCTAAATTTATAGCTGCAGTTAGAGCAGGAAATGGGCTTTTTGCCAGTGTGAGACAGCATGTGGTGTTTGAGGTGCTTTTTTTGAAACAAGTATAGCTACAGAGTGAACAGGAGAACGATTTCTCTCCGAAATGCCTCAACATTTGAGATTTGAGTACGTCACTACGAGAACACTTGTAATCACATTCAGAACACGAATAAGGTTTTTCTCCAGTATGAGATTGCATATGTATTTTCAAGTTGTTTCTTAATTTAAATATTTTGTTGCATTCTTCACATTTATTTGTCTTCTTCTCCTTCTTTTCTTTTGTTTTTTTAGTCTGTTTTAACTCGTTTTTACACACATTTTTATCAGCGTCATGTTTGCTGACGTTTTCTGTAAACGTCGACAGAAGAACCTGGGATTTTGCTCCATCCACTACTGCAGGAAGAGTGCTCGTATTAACAGCATGGACGACGCTAGTTGAAGCCTCATGCTCTACGAAACACAGCTCTTGTTCATGAAGCATCTTGGCCTGTAGTTTCTTCCGTTCCCGCCATTCTCTGTTGCGCTGCAGTCGAGTTTTGGGGGGCTTTTTTGGCGGTTTTTTGGCTCGTTTCCGGGCTCTGTATTCTCGAGCCCTCTCCGCGCTCGTTTTGAACGTTCTTCCTAAAATTTAAATTGGAATATAACTATAATATCAGATAAGCGTGAACGACGAACAATTTTATTTGAGTAAATGCTTTTATGATAAACTAAAATTGTTTGTCTGTCGAAGAAATTAAATCACTTTCTCATTTTTACAGTGATTTTCATTGTATTAACGTTTTACACATTATCATTCTTACGCCTGAAGTAAGGAAATTTTATTTTTCATTAAGCTTAGCTTTTGACTACACGCATTGAGTTATTTTGTAACTACCATAGTTTCGAGAAGAGTAAATCCTCTCGTCATAAGGTGTAATTAATAAATAATTTAAATACAATATTTTCGCAATCAATTCAAATGGCGGAAGGGGGAGGGTATGCAAAAAGAGGCGATCGTTAATGGAAAAATGGGCAGCGGTGATGTGCGATGATATTGATAAGAGTTTTATAGAAATTTAAATTTGCCTGAATTTTTAACATTTCGAAGTTATTCATTATTGATACATTGCATGTGGGGTATAAAAGCAACGGCAGCAATATTAAAAAAAAAAATTGACGCAGTCGTCGAGGCTTACTCATTCATAATGTACTAAATTCTAGATTGGAAAACAAAGCCGATACATTTATAGGAAACATGATTTTGGAAGGGATAGACACATAACATCTAAAATTCAGTACATTTTATGTTAGTAATCCTCGGTGACTGCACTCAAAACATTTTTTGAATATTGCTGCCTTTGCTTTTATACCCCACATATGTAGCTTTATAAACCACAAATTAAAACTTCTCTACTCGGCAACTACGTGGATATAATAAAAGAAATGCGTTGAAAAAACGAATATTGCCTGCAGAGTTAATGTGTCTGAGACATTAAACAAAGTACAGAAAAAAAATAATTCTGAAATCAGGAAAACTTAAGAGGTGGCTCAAGATGAATCTAGACTTCGACCCTAGATCAGCGTTTTACAGCTAAATCAAACATCTTTCGTTCTGGCGTTTACAAACAAATTAATATTATTCATACTCTTCTATGACGACCATTGACTTACGAAGGGGCTGGTTGCCATTCGAAGACTGGCAGCACTCTTTATTGACGTCAAGATGAGACACGTCTACATCACTTATAAGACGATCACCCCTTGCACCGCCAACCTCAGCAGAGAGTCCTGGTTCAGTATTGACGCTTGAAGTGTACAGTTGTGAAGTATGCACTTGTGAGAGATCCAAATCCGCCGTATCTTTCTCTGCTTTTATATACATCTCAGTGAATTTAACGGCATTAGTTTGTGGTTCGTACTCGACGGGTAGGTCTTGATAGGTAGTTTCCATCTTTATCTTGAGGTGGACTACTTCATCGCCCTCCCCTTCGTGGCCGCTGTCAGCGGGCGAATCCGGCTCGGGCTTGATGGCGCAAGTGTCTAGGTGAGTACGGTCCATGGTTACGTTGTAGAAATATGACGTTTATCTGGCTTTGTTTGCGCTGCCCGAAAAACCTGAAAGCAGAAAATATCAATCGCTGTTTTAAATTATTTTTTTAGGGTTAAAAGAATTGAGGCATCAAAAATACACTCATTCAATTCTTCAAGTTCTACAGGTATCGGGTGTGTTCATTCAGCCCATGGCATTGAGCACCCCTTAATCAAGCTAGAAAATACCGCCCTGATATTTATACAATTGCGATTATGTACATAAAAATATATAATCATACTTTATACCCGTAATTTTTAAGAACAAAATTACAGTCTACCCGCGAACCACTCGCATATTTTACTCGTAAAGTCTCCGAACAAATATTTTCTACGTTATGTCAAGATAAAGCATTTTTCACGGGTCTGATTTATCTATGGATTACCTTAGAAAATTAATTAACTCCCAATATTATTGCCAAGAAACGATAAAATTACATAAGCAGCATTGTAATGCCCGATTCAAACAACAACGTTCTCGAAACTGTCACTAAAGCCGGGCCGTGCGGTCACTGAAGACTGCTTAAAGTAAGAGACGATCCGTACCAGGCACGATTCTTACAAAAGAAGTCCACTAATTGATCAAATAACGACTAAATGACGACATGGGCGCCGTGTTCTTATCTATTTTGAGTTAAAACCTTAGAAAGACTTAAAAATCAAGCCTAAAGTCAAACATCGCTGCCCATAAGTGATTTCTTAGCTTGAATATGCTTACCTGCCGATCATAAGTGAAGAATACAACGTATTTTCCTTTTATAATGTATAAAAATATGTTATTTCAAAATCAACATACCACTGAGTACCTCTGGACGATAGATATAGGCTGTTATTTAGAAAATAAATCACGAAAGGCAGCCCACGACAAATGTCAGATTTCGGTTAACCATAGATTTTTTCAAGTTCTTTTCTAAATATGTTCCTTAATGTAAGCTCACAGAGTGATAAGGGTTTGTTGGACATATTTTTATTTATTTGTTTTATAAAGGTAAATACAATTAATCTTATATCATTGTTACTTAAGATTACATAAAGGAATAACATTGCCACTTAAAAAGTGTTTTCACTTCTACTTCTAGGTTAGGTTTGGGAGAATTCACATTTTTTCATTATATAAGATATACAAACCTATCAAGTTACGCATAATTAGAACATGGATAATTATATACATATTTTTTATATAACATTTGACTATATCCAATCCAATAAACCATTTAATTCCTATATATGTGAGTATTGTGGCCGGCGCCCCTCACAGCCCTGCCGCATTGACGCTCTGCCGCCCGCCGCTCGTATCGTATCCAGGGCCTACTCTAGTAGCAAATTTGAACACAATTGTAGAGAGAATATAATTTTCAGAATTTCGTAACAAAAAGTTTAATTTTGGTAAAAACGTAAGATATACCTTTTGGAATGCCTTAGCTTAAATTACATCTGTGGTGATGTAAATCGAAGCAAGCAAGTGAAAAGGCAGAATTTTGTAAAAACAGAAAACGTTGGTGTACTTGAACATATTATGAGATGCGTATATTATTATTAGGTCCAAATAAAATTCAATATCTCATCCCGTAGACTCGATAATAATGAACCGCTGTTCCTTAGGCCCGGTTGTTTCAAGTTCGATCAAAGTAAGCGGTCGATAAAAGCATAGATTTTTACGAAAACGGATCGTCTGATTGGTGGAGAACGTAAAAATCTATGCTTTAAAAGAACGCTTACTTTAATCCAACTTGAAACAACCGGCCCTTAGCCATCACAGAACTAATTATGAATTCCAGGCCCACATGTCACGGTTGTGTCTGTGGATCTGGACTTGTTTGGTGTAAGTTTGTCCAGATTCAAACAATTTCTGATTAGACAGTCCTGATCTTGTCTCCATCTTGTCAGTACTTCTTTAAATTGTACTGTTTTAAATTTTTAAACTTTTATTCTGATGTACTTTATGTTGTTCATATGATGTATTATATTTTATTGGATTATATCCGTTAATTTCAATAAGTAAATAAAAAAAATAAGATTTTATTTGTAGAAATTCTATCTAAGCACAGCTTATTTCACGCGCTGTTAGAAGAAGGATATGATCCAACTCTCAACAACCACGACATATTGAAAAGGAGTGTCTGAACTACCGACCCCAAAAGCAAAGAGAAGGTAGATCATTTCTTTTTAGCAGCGATCATCTCATGGTATGGCGGGTAAATATTCAACAGTCTACCTCTTGCGTGCGATCTTATCAAAACATATTGATGCTTTGTTAATTTCGCCTTGACAAAAAGGGCAAACGCCTCTTCAGGAGTGTACACTCGACTCCTGCGGAAATCTCTGACTTCACTGCTGGTCTCCAGCGAACGTTCTAACTTCCGCTTCTTGTGAGGACTGGAATCATCGAAACTCTCGTCGGGACGACCTCTTGGTCGTCCGCCTCCAGTACTTTGTCTGTTTTTAATTCTGGAAATTTCCCTGTTGACCTTGTCAGAAAATTGCACTTCTTGTTTGATCCATTTAGAATGTTTTCTTAGTAACCACTCCATGTGCCGGTTGCAGGCCGCCCATTTAGAAGCGAAGCGGGTGCACAGCGACTTCACCGTTCTTCTCAAGGATTCTGTGACGTCTTCCTCGCTGTCTGTCAGCCCCAAGAGGTTCGCAATGTGAGAAAACACGACAAAAACTTTATTTGAAGAGACTTTTTCGCGGCGCCAAATGTCCAGCAGCGCTCTACGGGACAGTGGAGGGATTTCTGAAAGAAAAAAAAACATGGCTACAAGAGTGCCACCACTATAACTTGGCGTGCGAGGGAGGGCGCCCCTGTCGCGAAACAGAAGTTGCCAGGTTGTAAATTTATTACACAATACATAATGTACTGAACGTCCGGTGACCAGTTTCAGAGCCTTTAATATAAATTTGGTAGGGTAACAGCGCGCTCCGCAGCGGCCGCTCTATCTGTCAAACTGTCAGACGGTAATAACGGTCCATTATTTGCTTTTTCAGCTTCGCAAAACTTTAATACTTCACTGGCAATTGTTCTTGCACCACCCCGGACTGTTTTGTTTGTTTTGGACATGATAATTCAGTGTATATTGGTAATCAAAATGACACAGCTCGCGCTCAAAGACGAGAATGAACTGAATGACAGAGCGAGGGGTTACCGCCGGGCGCGGGCGGGGCGGATTTAGTTCCAATCTTGCCGCACGCCAAGTTATGTTGGGCAGGCAATATTAATTGTTACGATACAAATATTATATATATAACGTTACAAGATTGATAATTGGAGATTCGCCAATACTCAGAACGTATAAATAAATGTCTCATAGGGGCGAAGCTATTTTTACATGTGAAAGTACGTATGCGGAATAAATAAGGATGTCATCGTAGTTTTATTAGCGAGTGATCTTACCTTCAGCCTGGTGGGTGCCGTTCCTGGAGTACTCCGCGCACTCCTGCTTGATGTCGGGGTGCGATACGTCCACATCAGAAGGAAACTCCTCCTTCGAGTCGGGGCATGGATCGTCTACATAACAGCACCCGTCTCCTTCACCTCTACCGGGGGCAAGCTCTGGTTCAAGTTTCACGACGCAAGAATCTGTGTTAGCGGTATCCATGTTTATTTATTTCAAGACTATTAAAACATGTTTGTTCTGGTCACGGAATATCTGAAAAATAAACAATATCTATTAAAAATTATCTTAGGTTCTTACGGTCTGGTTTTCGTTTTCTGAGGTATTTTGCATCCCATAGCGGGGTTACCATCAGGGCATGTTTTGTCGACTGAATAATAATTGCAACACTGGATCGGGTCGAGTATGCACTTGACTCAAGAGCTTCTCTTTACTGATGAGGTTCTACATGACTACAAAGTATTTAAAAAAAGGTCAATTTGATATGTAAATATATAAGAATTGTATACCGACCGCGACGTCAAGTGTGCTGCTGCATTTCCGCTTAGCGTGAAGTGACTTTGTCTCTTTCTCGCATAGATATCACTAACGCACGCCAATGTGTGTATTGGTACTTTATTTCACCACAAACTACCGTGTCAATCAATGGTAATGCAGTAAAATGACGCTATATATATTTTAGATTTATATTCTGATGGTCGCCACTTTTGAGCCCTTCAGTGTGCCCATAGAATATGATAATCGGAGTACTGTGATGTCTAGTAAGAGAAAAAGTCATATCCAAACGTGAAATAAGAATCGAACCGTATTTTCATTATACTGCTGTTCGTATTAAATTAAACTTACCGGTTTGGAACCAGTCAATCATAAACCAGTTGACAATTAACACGACATAACAATTAACATTTATTGCGTAATATAATAAGTAATATAACATGAACACTCCTTAAGCTCTCGGAAAGTGTCACGGAATTAGGATGGATAGCTTTTTGAACTGGAACACAACCATAGATGAAGCAGTTGGCGAAAGGCTAGAAATTTTGGAGACCCAGTACAAAATATAACGCGAATTCCTAAAATATTGTGTATAAAATACCTACGTATTGAAATGAATTAAATATTTAATTTTTAGCATGTATAGTATCTCATAGCTAGTAGCAAAAACTTAGAAAAAGTTCTATTCATTCATTTTTGAATAGAAAATATTCTATACACTTTGGGTAAAATGTCGACAGTTACGAAGATGAGTGACATCAAAGTTTATATTTGTGTTTTCAATATTTCTGACTTATGTTCTGTAAAATTTGGAGTATAACCACAGAAACACATGGAAAATTAAAAAAGTGTTTATTCAATGCTATACATAATATACATTTGTTTAAGGTTTAATTTGACTAGAAAACACACTAGAAAACACTGCTGAGTAAAAGTTTACAATTATAACTTAATTAGAAGCAAGTATCTAGTGAACTAAAAATATTAATGTTACATTACACAGGAGTCACAAATTATGTTAATTTTTTTACATTTGTTTCATTAAATAGTGACGATTTACTTAAATCTGTCATATTCCTTACACCTTCTTGTAATATACAGGTTAGGAATCAGTATTAAATTTATTAGATGTAACATTGTAACTCATGTTTTATATACATTCTTCTTGGTTCTACCCAAGCGAGTTTCTTCAGGGTGTGCTTGGATACAAACACCCAAAAAAGATTTCTATATCTACCATCCTATATAAATAAAAATAGGTTCGTCTCTACGACACATCTATAATATATCTTGATCAATGATGTCCTCTGGGAATAAAATCCACTATTGGGTTCATGAAAACTTTGAAATATCGCGAACTATGCATGTCTCACTAGAAGACTTCACTTGCTTGCTATCCTTTCACAACTCTTACATAATTATCACTTATTTATCTAGAAATTAAAATACTCGCATAGTGATCTAGCGGTCGAGACCACCAAACTAGTCCTATTTTTACAACACAGTCGTTTAGCTTTGTTTTAAAATAGTAATAATATTGATTTTATATGTATTCTGTGTACGCATCTCAACTAAAGAAACAATTATCATGACATTTCTCAAAATAGGTACAGAAGGAACCAGACAGTAGAGGCGGCCTCCTTCAAAATTATAACTTTATATACATTGGCTAATGCACATATTGGCGGATGCACATATGAGTTTTTAAGGACGATTTAGGCGCAAGTATAACCGCATTCCTAACATGAGAAAGGTTTATCTTTAGAATGCTTAAGAACGTGCACTTTAAGGCTGCGTTTAGCAGAACAAGTATACGTACATTCAGGACAAGAGAAAGATTTCTGTCTTGTGTGCGTTAACATGTGACGATTAAGGTCAATATTGCGGGCACCCGCGTAACTGCATTCAGAACATATAAACGGCCTCTCTCCTGTGTGGGAACGCATATGATTTATCAACTGAAAATTATGGAAGCACCCATAACCACACACGCGACATGTAAAAGGTTTGTGGCCATTGTGGGTAAACATGTGATGTTTTAGTTGTTGTTTTCTGTAGCAAGAAAAGCTACATTCAGTACAAAAAATAGACTTCTCTCCCTTATGAGAAGCTAGATGTATTTTAAAGCTAGGTTTGTACGAACAAGCGTAGCTACACTGCGTACAAGCAAAAGGTTTCTCTTTTGTGTGTGTTAGCATGTGGCTTCGAAGACCTTCTTTCCGCACGCATGAAAAACTGCATTCTGAGCATGAAAAAGGCAGTTCTCCGCTGTGTGTCAGTAAGTGTTTCCTTAAGGATTGCTTGCGGGAGAATGAGAACTTGCATTCTTTACATGAATATGGTTTATCTTTTGTATGAACAATCATGTGTACCTTTAGGCTTCGTTTTAGCGTGCATTTGTAGCTGCATTCTGTACATGAAAACGCTTTCACTCCCGTATGCGAAAGCATGTGGCTTTTTAAACCTTGTTTTCTAGAACACTTGAAACTGCATTCCATACAAGAAAAAGGCGTTTCTTTAGTATGCGTTAATATATGAGTCGATAATGTTTGTTTTCTGGAACTTGTAAAACTGCATTGGGGACAAGCGAAAGGCTTTATCCCTGTGTGGCTATGAAAAAAATGTTCTTTTAAGGATTGTTTTCTGGAACAGGTGTAACTGCAGTCGGAACAGGCGAAGGGTTTCTCTTTTGTGTGAATCAGGACGTGTTTCTTCAGATGCTCTCCCGTGGAGCATTTATAACCACAGTCAAAACATGAAAAGAGTTTTTCTCCAGTATGGGTAAGAATGTGGTTACTTAGATGCTCTTTTCTGGTGAATGTGGCACGGCATTGTGAACATTCGAAGGGTTTCGTGGCAGTGGGAACGGCGTCGCATTCATTAATGTTCTCATTTTCTGCTTGACCTAAAATAAAGAATACCATATTAATGATTAATTACTGAGTCAATAGGAAAGTGTCCAAGGTTTGTGATATTTGTCAATTGGAAACACCGAAGTTATTGCTGAAAACTAGGTGAACCTATAATAACAAGCTAGCAAAGACACACGGAACCTTCCACGGTCACTATCCTTCTCTGGTAAGGTAGACAGAGAACAATTTCAAATCTGTAAACATTTTTTAAATAAAGAATCTTTTGGTTTTCTCGCGGGTAAGGGGGCAGGGCAGGTTGGAAAAACGTTGAACGGGAAATGAAGGCGGTTGACAGTGTCTGAAATTGCCTGTTGCCCATTGCATGCTGCTAGGCCCTTCTTTAATGCCAGAGAGGAGATTTTTTTTTTCTTTTATCAAGATATATTATAAAAAATATTGATTGTATTATTTGTATGTGTCTACTTATATTTTTTGATTAATTACACCTACATGTTTCGGAAAAATTGTTATATATATATATAAATATAATATATCTATAATATATATATATATATATAACCCTGACGATGGGAAGGTTTTTACGAACATGTAGGTGTAATTAATCAAATAATATAAGTACACACAAATAAAACATGTCAATCTACAATGTTGCTAAACCAATTGAAAAAAAAGATATATTATAGCTGTCTCATAAAGACAAAGCTCGTTTTTTATATGATAGGTATGGATTCTTTATTTTTTATACACCTTATATATTCTGCCGCATTTTTATCTTTCTGATCGACGTTACGGATCCCATCAGGACTGATGTGTTATTATGAGTGTTGATGTTGTGATCAAGTATTGTGGTTAAATACTCTGGTTTCGCGAGCCAATACTAAACCGCAAAATCAACAATCGCAGCAACACATCAGCCCTAATGACAGACCCTGCAATGGGATCCGAAAAGTCGGCCAGAAAGGTCGTAAAAACACGGCATAATACCACAGAAAATACAAACCAGAAGATTTTGAACGGCCGTGAAAATTTAAGAACGTTCTATAGAATAATTAACACTTTGTTTTAACCAGAATTAATTTTTATTGTAAAAATTCAAAATGTTTCGGAAGCGATGCTCCTTTTTACAGAACAAGAGAAGTATATTTCTTGTTTAGAATTTTTACGATAAAAATAATTGTGATCAAAATAGACCCATTAAATCAATTATTTATTAAATACTAATCGCACTACATTTAAACACTAAATATACAATACACATAAATGTACATGTAAAATATACTTAAATGCAAAAATACATGTTACTAGAGCGTGCCGAAGACACTTGTAATTGGGATAATGGGCATAGTCTTCATTTAAAATGTTTTATTATTAGAGTATCATGCCCTTTTATCCTGTCAGTGTCTCTAAAAAATATATTAAAAAAAAAATAAAAAAACACTGTTAATTATTCAATTTATAAATGGTGCCACAAAGGGAACCGATATTTTTGGAGAGTAAATAAAATATTGAGTAAAATAATCAGTACACCTCGCTTCTTTAACATTCTTCATACGATTTCGTTGTTTTTTGAAACTAGCAATGGCAATGTGCGAGCATTTTTGGAGCAATTATTATACAGATGCATTAATCTCACCAGTCGTGGAGTTTTGGAGCTCGTCGATAGAGTGCTCAGAACACTCCTTTTTAATATCGGGAACTGACACTTCTATTTCGCTGTAAGGCACCATAGCACCGCTGGCTCCAAAGCCATCTTCGGTGGAAGTATCAGGTTCAGGCTCGATGATACAAGTGTCCTCGGTAAGGTCCATGAATCCCGCTGGTGTCACCGCGACTTCTCAAGAGCACAAGTTCACTAAATATTACGATAAAATTATAAATGAGTGAAGTATCTCGTGCACGAAAATAGAGGGCCCAACGTTTAAGAGGTTACACCGTCTCGACATTAAAAAAAAATGGAGGAGCGTGTACTCATGTACGCGCGGTAGAAGTTATACTTCTTTGGCGTGATTGTGATAATTGATATTTACACATTGGTTAAAAATGTTTAATATATTAATACAATAATACTATGTCTACGGAGTCTATATATTTGATAAACACTTTAATAGAGTTAAATTATTAAAAGTCGTCTTTGAAGTGGTACAAACGTAACTATTGGTTTTGAAAGCTAAAATAAGAGATAAATGTTTTGGAATCGACGACGATTCAAAGACATTTCATGAGACGAATCAAAAATGTTCTTATAATATATATACTTTTGGTAATATTATACATAATAGATAAAGTGTAAAAATTAAACTCACCTATATAGTATGGTCCAAACGATAGAGAAACGTCAAACGTTAGCGAATTTTGATACAGAACCATAGATTATTATTGTACACGGCTGTAGTACAGACATGATCAGAAAAACTCTTACGGAAAGAGGTTCAGAAATGCTGGCACTTAGGTCTATTTTCATTGGTTTGCAATGTTTGCGTTATAAGTAATAATCTTCTTCTTCTTTCCCGTTTTACCCCTATGGTGTGCTATTATCCACATATAACATTCTATACTTCGACAATTTTGACGAGATTAATACTAATATCAGTCAGAATCTGTTTTGTTTCGTACACATTTACTAACTAATTTTTTCATTTGAAATATTAATTACAGAAATTTTAACCTTTTTTCCCCACAAGGTCTTAATCATTTTGTTTGATTTGTATTAAAGTAAAATAATTTATAATGGCTGCCCAGCGACCACAATCGACCATAAAACGATCACTATCAGCCGCGAAAGTGTAACTACATGCCGCAAATCAGCCACCACAGCCGCCTGCGGGTTTTAACAGTAGGCAATGCGTGAGAGCCAATCTCAGTGCAGCCAATAGTAGCGAATCGACCACTGTAGGCTACGGCGCCTAGCAGCAGTTAAACAATCGGAGACACCCGATTACTTTATTGAATTGGGGGAATAAAATGTAGGCCAGGTACTTCAGTGCGTGGCGGCACTGTACAGCTATAAAGAACAGCGGCGCTTAGATGAGAATATTCTATGGTGATCCACAATCACCGTGGTTTGACGTTTCGGTTGTTTGGTAGCCGCTACATTTAGGTGCTCTTCTACTTGTAAAAAGGCTAGCCAGTTACCTTAGTATTCACATTTTGAAGTATATGTGAGTTCAATTACTATTTCTGGTGTATTTTTAACTAATGACTGTTGATTACCAGCTTATCATTCATCCCTGTCCAATCCTTTTTTTCTGAGCCAAGATTTTGTTTGAATTACTTCTATTTTTACAAGCACAGCCCAGGGGTGCAGTGAGATAATGCGATGTGAATATTATTATTGTATTTGTTCATTCAAGTCAGATAATAAAGTGTAATATCTCTATTAATACTTACCCGCGCATCAATTCTGATTTATTTTGAAATCAGGACACTAAACAATATCATGGATACTTACTCTGGATTTTTATATGGTTAACCTGGTCTTGGTCATGCTTGGATATCTGGTTTACCTGGTCATGTCAAGATCTTCGCCATTGCCCTGTATTTCTGCTGCCGTCAACACTTTTTATGCATGTTTTTAGTTAACTCTTTTGTCCGTTTGTTGTTTGCTGTGGTGGAAACTTCTAAATGATTTTTTACCAACTTCTCGACTAGCTAGAGTTCTGAAACTTTCAACATTTACGTGAATTAGATGACCATACATTATTAAATAATTTTCGACATTATTTCGATTAAAATTAATAATTTTTCCTTAATATTGAACATTAAATGCCTACGTAGCTTCGATATTCATCAATATTAGTAAGAAAAAATATTCCGGTTTAAAATTGATTAAAATTAGTCAGCAGATTCAAACTTAGAAATCGAAATAAAATGTCATATTATGATTTATAGGCAATTTAGAAGAATTTTTTGATGAATCGTATTTGTTATAGTAAGAAATTAAGATAAAATAAAATTTGTTTTAAACTTTGAAACAACACGTTTTACACAACAGCAGCTTGTTGGTGTAGTGGTCATGACGCTCGCCTAGTGATCTGGCATTCGGTGGTTCGAGCCCCATTCCAGGACACCAGCAAGTTAGTCCTGTTTTTATACCACAGGCTTTTGTTTGAAAATAGTAAGAATACTGATGCGATTCAAAACCGTGTTCGCATCTCTATTTAAAAAAAAAAATATTTTGACATGCAGGGATGCTGTTAAAAAATCTATAACAAAATGCAAAGAAAGCGTATAAAAGCATTTATTAATTTTTTTCTTCATATTTATTTCTTACCATTCTCTTTTTATTCGTTTGCTTATGACCAAACTCATGAGCGACTCTTTTTTAAATTCTTTTCACCATGCTTACATCGGCTTGCCTAATTTGTTAATTTTTAATAGGCCAAGACGGTTTCAGAGATATCTCTACATGAGAGAGTGCAGGCATTATCCCTGGCTCTATCTATCTATCTCCCCAGGGTAGGCTTGGCTACAATAGCTTAGAGACTAGAAGAAATGTGTACTTGATTATGCGTTTTCATAGATTGTTGCGCGGCATGATCGATAATTCTGACATTATGCAGAGAATTCATTTGCGTGTTCAACCTGGAACAGCGTCAACATGGATTGTTTCATATTCTAATATACAGGACAAACCTTCCGATGGTTATGCGTGTTGGAATAGCTATCGCTGTGCTGAAAATATCACTTTGGATATTGATCTGGTCCATATCTCTGAAGGGGTTTTTCGAAGCAGGAATCTCCTACAGTTTTGATAAAATTCTATATATTGTAAGATGGTTAAAGATATTATGTATAGAATCTTTCGTAACATAAGATTGTAAATATTAGAAACGAAATAAATGTTCTCGAGAATTCGAAAAACCAACGTGTTGGATTCATGCTTGGTTTTATGTGTTATTTTTTTTGTATTTTATTGTATAAATATGGAGCTATGAAAATTTGGTGCCGTTGCACCAAAGTGTTATTGAATTTTTATATTACTAGCTGTAACCCTTCGAAAACGGTACTTTTACATGTCGGTAACTAAAGAATAAGTTTTTATTTGTTAATAAAAAAAGAACAAATGGAAAAAAACTAATCCATAAAAACCAGGTTTTTATTATACTCCCTTTCTCATTTCCTAGTTGAAATAGGTTTAGCGCTTAACCTACGCGTTGTGCTCCTGTCGGGCGACGCTACGAAAGGGAGTAAAAAAAAATTCGAAAAATCCAAAATGATACTATAATTTTTTTAACGAAAGTTTGTTGGATCATTTTTATCATCGCCACGAGTCTGCTTGCAAAGTTTCAGCTCGATTGAGTCACGGGAAAAGGGTTAAAAATCGATCCAAAGTTTTTTCGTCAGACAAGCAAGCAAGCAGACACTACGTGTTAAAGGAAAGGGAGTAAAAAAAGAAAAAAAGAAATGTTTTTAAATAATAATTTACGGAAGTTACACGAAATTACGGTGACAGACGGACAGACAACGATAGTATTATAATTGGGATTAGCTTTCGTATTGCACGCGGATTACATATGAGTCGATCAAATAGCCACAGATTACATATGGCTCGGTCAAATAATCACTCGAGTAAGTACGCTTGCTAGTCGGTACTAGTGGTCGAGAAAAGAATGGAAAAGGAACTCGGGCGGCCAGTATTTGTGCCTTTCGAGCGATGCGTTCAGGATGTTCTCCCACGTCGATCGACCGGACCACCATAACTTATTTTCTTCTTGCAGGTCAGAACCATGGACTTCGTTGAGCCTCATGGCGCTGCCATGAAGCCTGAGCCCGGGCCTGACGAAGAAATCGATTCATCACTCCCTAAATATGTGAAGCAGGAAACTCTGGAGCATTCCGCAAGCACTGACCGTCGCCTGGAAGGGCGTCCTATTTCAGATGGCGTCAAAACTGAGCCACAAGATGGCGGTAGAGAAATATATATATTGCTACCCGAGGACATAAAACACGAGACTCTCGAGTGCTCCCTGGACGCAAAACAAGGAGATTTTACCAATCCAGATATTTCTGTGGTCAAGTCCGAGCCAGGAGCTGATGAAGAAAGCGGAAAGGAAGTATATATATCGCTTCCTAAGAGTATAAAGCGGGAAACACGGGAGTGCTCCATTCATCAGGCCTTCGGAGATCTGGTCAATCCAGATATTCCCGTCGTCAAGCTTGAAGTAGGATCTGATGAAAGTGAAAGCGGTGAAGGAATCGATGTGCTGCTTCCGAAGGCTACAAAGCGGGAGTATAGCATCGAGACGGACCGAAGCGTCGAAGATCTCCAAGAATTTTCGAACCTTAAGCGTAAACTAAGACGTGATGAAGGAAAAAGCGTTGGAGAATCATATACTGATGTAGAAATATCGCTCCACGATGTGAAGCAGGAATGCCTGGATTCTGGGAAGACCGATCGACACACAGGTAATAGAGTAGGAGCCAGCGACCCCCAGACTTTTGTTGTAGTATAAAACCTGAAATATTTTCTCTACATGTACCTACACTATAGTAGGTTTGGATATTATGACATTAGAGTTAGAGCCACCATCGCACGCGGGTCGGGATTAAGAAATAAATAATTTCCTTCCTAATCTCCGCCGATAATGATTGATCTCCTGACACGCGAAATACACTAGGCCAACTAACGTCCTCTAACTACGTCCAGAGATGACAAATTGCACTTACAGCTTTTTCTCGTATGTCGAGTGCGGATTCAATCTCCAATTCTCCCGGCTTCGTCGAATCCGGAACAGATCGACCCGTCTATTCCCAAAAGCTGACGTGAACTACCACGGGTTCGGATACCACACGAAAAGAATGTCAATTCTTTCACGCTTTCCAACTGTCACTGGGCGGATTTTTCAAAAGTTTAAATCCTGGCTTGGTACAAAAAATGTGTAAATAATTTTTTTAAATATCAGGTATCGGGTAATACTGTAAATTCAGATTTGTTAATATGACGTTAATGACATGATTATTTACAGAGCTTCAAAGCGTCTGGTGGAAGAGATGGTCCTAAAAATCATTAATATGCGCGTAATGTCCCGTTCAACATATTAAAAATCAGATTTCTTATTTTTACGTTTTACTTGCATTTTTTTTTGTGCAGGTATTACCTGTTATCTGCCAAAATCCCCCGAACTCAAATGTCGTAATATCCTTCAGGTTTGATACTACAACGTAAGTCTGGCGGTTGTTGGCTCTCAGTCTAACAATGAATGGTTTTTCTCGCGGCTCGCTCTACTTCGCACTGAATCCGCCTGTCAAACACGACTACTTATTTATATCCAATCGCTGATACTTTCTTACTTTCTGGATTATTATAGTGCTTAGAAGAAGGTCCTCGTCGCTTTTCTAGGTGTTCCTCGAACGTTGTAGATCACCCTAGATTGTTACCGTTTTCGATGTTTCGATAGTGTTATGACATTTTCAAGAATTCGGGCAGTGCGTAAATTCTTTTTAGTATGTCATTCCGACAATATTTTTTTAACTGACGTCACGACCGTCATCGTTAAATTAATTCATAAACTAAAAAAGTTGTTTGACTGTTTTCTGCGGCTTCAATTTTACAAATCTTTGGAAAACAAAAATGTACGTGGTATGGACGCATTATGCAACTCATAAATTCTACTGTTACTACGATATATATATATATATATATATATAAAACGTCTTTATCTATTTGTATAAATAAATATAATTAAATAATATGACTTTTATCATTTTTTAATTTTGAGGTTTTACACAATGTTGCGAAACACCATATTCGCATTAGATTGTACATTGCATTTTACGGACCACTTTCCCTTATTGAAAAACTAAACATCGTAAATGTTTCTGTAATTTTATTCCTTAATATTGTATTACCTATTGCATACTTCCCTTATATTCTTTTGTCTGCCTGTGTCAATGCAATGTTTTTTCTAACACATGAGGAATATTCCTATAGTAAGTCATTTCAAATTTGTATCGTTATACATAAATAAATCTATTATTTTTTGTAGGATCCTTTAGGAGCAGTCAAGACGTAGCTTTTGCAGACACAAATAAGCTTCCAAGAGTCAAAAACAGAGCTAAATCAAGTGGTCGTGTGGTTAAACGCCCATCTGTGAAACCTTTCTCTTGTTCATACTGTTCTTACACAAGTGATAAAAAAATAATTTTACGGAAACATATTAAAACGCATACGGGAGTGAAACAATTCTCGTGTACACAGTGCACTTACACAACCAAATGGAAAAGATCATTGAGCTTACATGCACTCACACACACTGGTGAGAAACTGTTTTCATGTACGTATTGCGAATACGCGTGTAATAGAAAAACAACTTTAAAAGCACACGTACTCACACACACTGGAGAAAAGCCTTTCTCGTGTACTCAGTGCACTTACACCACCAGCTGGAAGAGGTCGTTAAATTTACACGCACTCACACATTCTGGTGAGAAATTATTATCGTGTGATCATTGCAGTTATACATGTAACCGTAAATCGTACTTAAAAGGACATTTGCTCACGCATACTAGTGAGAAACGTTTCTCATGTGCGAGCTGTTCTTACGCGTGCAATCAGAAAACTTCATTTAACGTACACATGCTTAATCACAGTGGTGAGAAATTATTTTCATGTACTAGCTGTTCCTATGCTTGTAATCAGAAAACATCTTTTAAAATGCATATGCTGACTCATACAAATGGAAAACTGTTCTCGTGTACAAGATGTGCGTATCAATGCAATCAAAAAACCTCCTTACAGAGGCACATGCTCACTCACTCCGGCGGAAATGTGCATTCATGTCCACAGTGCACTTTTAAATGCAATCACAAGACAACCTTAAAAGCGCATTTGCTGTCGCACGCTGGTGAGAGACAATTCTCTTGTTCACGATGCGCTTACACATCTAAATGGAAAAGATCTTTAGACTTGCATATGCTAACGCACACTGGCGAAAAGCTGTTTTCATGCGCACACTGCACGTACACGTGTAACCGAAAAACAACACTGAAAGCGCACCTTATCACGCACATTGGTCAAAAACCGTTTTCGTGTTCGCACTGCGCTTATACTACAAACTGGAAAAGATGCTTGAACCTACACTTAATCGGTCACACCGGTCAGAAACTGTTTTCCTGCGCTCACTGTAGCTACACGTGTAACCGTAAAGCTTATTTGAAAGGACACATGCTTACTCATACTGGTGAAAAACTGTTTGCGTGTACGCTCTGTCCTTATATGTGCATTCAAAAAACTTCATTTAAAATTCACATGTTGAACCACACAGGGAGTAAACTATTTTCTTGTACAGTCTGCAGCTATGCCAGCAATCAAAAAACATCTTTAAAAATGCATATGCTGACCCACATCGGAGGTAAACTGTTCTCTTGTACACAATGCAGTTACGCTACCAATAGAAAAACGTCCTTAAACGCGCACATGTTTATCCACACTGGTGAAAAACCGTTCGGGTGTTCGCAGTGTAATTTTACCAGTTACTGGAAGAGGAGCGCAGACTTGCATATGCTCACGCACACAAATGAAAAACTGCTTTCTTGTACACAGTGCACTTACACATGCAACTATAACTCGCTTTTGAAACGTCACATGCGTATTCATGCGAATCCTGAATAAAAATCATTACAATGGTTACAGTTGTTAGCTAATGGAACCATCAATCAAATCAAAGAGTAGCTTGTTGGTCTTGTGGTTAGGACACTCGCCCCGTGATCCAAAGTTCGCGGGTACGAAGCTCACTCCAGACCAGCAAGTTAGTCCTATTTTCAAAGCACAAGCGTTTAGCATAGTTTGAAAATAGTAAGAATATTGAGGTGAGACGTATTCCGAGTTCGCATCTCTATTTTAATTTTAAGAAAAATACTCTTAATGTTCTGTAGTATTTCGATTTTTGTGTATAAAGAAGTTGCTAAAATATATTCTTAAACTTCTGCTTTGAGTTTTCTGGGGTGTTTTGCCGTGTTTCTACGATCCTTCTGGCCGATATATGGGACCCCATCCCACGGGTATCTAACATCAGCCGATCGAAACGTCGGCTAGAAAGGTAGTAGAAATACGGAAAAATAATTTCTGTGAGAAATATTGGCTTTAATTGAATATTTGGTACTTCAAATGGAGCATTTAGCAGATCTATGCTTACTTATTAGTGTTAAGTTTATACTTTATTATTACAAGTATGTTTTATCGTTAGCACTTTTTATGTGGTTTAAAAACGATTTGTAAATACCCCATTCATTTAAGAATTTATTCTAATGTTAAAGTAATCTATTATATTAAACACAATTAGTTACAATTCTTTATAACTGAGAAAGTCCGCAATACTTTACAGGTAGAAAACATCAATATTTATGGAGATAAGCGACATTTAATTTGATTTTTCTTTAATTATTCTAGAACATGTAAAACTTTGGCCAACCATTAATATAGCGTACAGTTGCCGGCAAACTTCTTGAAATTTTTTCTCGTAGTGGGGGAATGCGCAGAAGAAAAAATTTGAGTCTCCTTGGTGAAATGGTACATGCGCAAACTTCCCCCACTACGCCATAAAATTTCAAGATGTTTGCCGGCTACTGTAGTGGTATATTGACGGATAAATTTGAACTAGAATTCTTTTGTAAGTTTCTTGTCTTTATATTTGACATGTATTTAAGTGAATGAATATATAATATTTGATATAAGTTACGTAAAAGTCAACGTCTTTCAGAAAATAAGACAGAAAAATGGATATTTTGAAATCACTTTTCTCCATACTTGTAACTACTAATATTAGGAAATTGATTATATCAACTTGTTGGACTTAGGCAGGAATCTACCTGTAAAGTTTTGTCGACTAGCTCATAAGCACCTTGTATATTATTTTCATGTTCCCTTATATTTCGCAGAAAAATCGATGTAAAAAATTGGTGATTGCAAGAAGCCGAAATAAATTAATTTATCACAAATTATATAATCAATGCAGGGTCTCTCGGCGCCTTCAAAATTAAAGATTTAAGAGACGCCTTATATTGATCCCGCCAATTATCAAATGAGAAATGAGCGCTCTACCATCTACGCTGTTCCCACATTAAACTGTGGTGTCAAATTATGTTGCATAGTTTTTAATACCGATTTGGTTATTTAGAATTTAGGCTTTGATTTATATTGTGTTATTTTTTATTATTTAAGCCCACTTAACATCAAATTTATAGGTGTGCTATTATAGAGTTTTAATAGAAAAATGTGATAACTTATAGACTTAATAACAAGCTTAATTATTAAAGAGTCTAAGGGCCGGTTGTTTCAAGTTGGATCAAAGTAAAAGTTCGTTTAAAGCATAGATTTTTACGTTCTCCACCAATCAAAGTAACCGTTTCCGTAAAAATCTAAGCTTTAAACGTACTTTTATTTTAACCCAACTTGATAGAATCGGGCCTAAGCGAGCATGTAAAGTATTGGTGTTTGACCTCACTCCGGCTCAACCTGTCCGGCTCGAGGACCAAAATGTTTCTATCAAACCCGGGCCAGACGAAATATGTTCAATCCTCAGACTAACATTTCTCTTCCCGAGATCGGCATTGAAAATTACTAAATTTACCGATTCTAAAATTCGCGCGAGTGAATTAAAACAATTTTATAATACAGATCAGGTATAAAAAAGGACAATTACGCGAGAACTGGCTTTATCAAAGAATACACGAGTATCAAAAGACATAGCCACGACGAAGTATTGCGTTGAAAGAGAAGAGCGCCCAAATCATCGATAATTTTCCTTTTACACCTGTCACTTTATTTATTTTCAAGCAAACATCAGAACTCCCTAGTTACATTTTTTTTCACGTTCTGGTTTCAAATTTTCTTGATAATAATATATCGAGTACTTGCTCGTTAACAATAAATAAAACACATTCTTTATTAATTCAAACAAATATTCATATAAAATCAATTCAAATTTATAAGACATTTTTTTTTTATATAAAACACTGCCAAATTGTTAAATGTATATTTTGGTGACGAAACACTCCACCCTCTATTCTTCCACTCCACTTATCTCTATTAACCGGTGATTTGACTTTTCAAAAATAAAAGTTTTTCGAAACTTTATTCGAACTTTTATCGTACGTAATTAAATTAATTAACATTTTAACTTCTATTTAAAAAAAAATCGAAATTCACATCTTCAAAGAATCGTAAAAGAAATAAATTTGAAACTTTATTACCATTATTTATCTATACAAATTATAAAACGAGATCGAATTTATTTCTATTTATCATTTTCAAAATCCAAAATTGTTATTTTACTGACCGATCTCCTATATTCCTATAATATAATCTCAATAATTCAGCACATAATGATTCGTTTTTTAATTTGTAAAATAAATTAAAAAAACATAGTATATAAATTCAAATGCAAAAGGCTGTCCTGTCTGAATTTCCATCAAAAACTAAACGTGTTTTTCCTAACTTTTTTGTATTGTAATTTTCATCTAAATTCATCAAATTGTAGTAATATTGACGATTCATTACTTCCTTTTCCGATATATTAAATAATTCGCGTTGTAAAACTAGCCCTTTTTCAGTATTACAAAATTTATCTTGCGAAGACTGGATTTCTTTTTCATGTATTGCTATGATAATTTCTCGTTCTTCGATTTCTTCGCTCGATTTATTAATTGTGTTACACAATTCTACAGATTTCTCTTTTAATTTGTGCATTGTAATATTTTTGCTATTATTAATTTCCACTAATTCAATTAAATTGACACAAGATTTATTTTCTGCTTCATTATTAATCTGTAAATCAATCATAAATTCCCCGTGATTATTAGAGGATTTTTCAACAGATCCAAAATTCTGATTCTTTGATCTTACAATTGTATCACCATTTTCTCTAGACTGAGATTCTTCAATTATTTTGTCGATGCACTGATTTAATGTGGTTAAACTATCACTTTCTTTATCTAAATCAGACTGACAAAAAGATTCGTTTTTTATAACAGAAATATCCTCTAACTGCGGTATATCAATGACTTTGTAGAGACTGTGGGAATCATTTTTTTCATTTTCACTAACTGACAAAGAATTGCTAAAATTATCAGATCTTTCAAAAAGACTATTTATAGTATTTTTAACTGCAGAAATCCCTTTCGTTTGTTCAATTACATTTTGAGAAATATCAATATCATTCGAAAATTCGTAATTATTTTTATTTAACTCATTTGATATTAACGTCGGCGTTGGCTGAACAGGTTTGTAACTTAAACCCTTTTGCGACAACTCATTCACATTATTTCCAAGTTCACAATTAATGTCTTTTTCAAAAGAGACATTCGGAAAAATCTTAGCAATTTCTACTTCTCGTTCAGAAGTTTCCAATATTTTATCCTCTGAAAAATTATTGATATCCGGTTCACATGTTTTCAACGCGTTCTTTTGTTTATTAGGTATTGCAATAGCAACGTCTGCATATTGCGTAATATCGAAATTAATTACATTTTCCTTTTTCACAAGACTCGCTTGCGATCCTTTCTCTGAACAAATCAGATTTCCTTCCCATATATTTGTTATTGTTTCATGAAATGAATTCTCCGATTCGTTTTCACACAATAATTTGTTAAATTTATATTCTGGATATCTTTTATTCAACTCACACTGTGATGAAACGTGTTTTCTATCTAGACATTTAAAACATAGTTTTTCTTTTTTTACTATTTCCCATCGTTTTTTCACCGAAAGACTTTTAAATATGTCGCATTTCCATATATCGTGAGCTTTGTTGCACATAAAACATCTTTTTTCTTCCCTAGTTACGAGATTGTTTACCCATTTTTGTTTTTCATGGAATCTCATATTTTTTCCATTTGAATTACGTTTCCAGATTTCTTTATTATTTTTATATTCCTCAATAGTATAATTATTATTTAGACCTGAATTTCTAGCATTTATTACTATTTCTTCTAGCCAACTAGAGAAATAACATATGCCTGGTTTGTCACTAAAACGTCGAATTTTATCGGTCGCCCAAATATTCTGGAGATTCAAAGTTAATTTGTTCACCACATTTCGTAATAAATCCGGATTATATAAATGTCCCGTTACTTTTAATGTTCTCAATAACGCGACTAGATTTTTTATTTTACATGAAAATCTAACAATTTCATCTAAATTGAATTTTTCTCCTAATTTTGGAAAGCATTTTATATCATAAATAGTTTTTTCTATGATTTGGTTGGTATCTCCAAACAAGCTTTCTAAACAATTCATAATATCACCTATGTTATCTGGAGATAATAATAAAATGGAAACTGCCTCTCTAGCTTCACCTCTCAATGCTCTATGCAATCTATATAAATTATTTGCGTTGGATATTTTAAAATGCTTTGACGACTCTTCAAAGATACATTTAAAGCTTAACCATTCAATTGGATTACCAGAAAAATATGGTAAATCTATAGAATTTGGCAATGTATTATAATAAGAAAATGTCTTACCCATTCTTTTTATACGATGATTTTCGGTCTCTGCACCCTCGCGAAGCTCTGCCATCCGACGATTCTCGAAATCAGACCTTGATGGGCCTGATTTCTGGTATCTTCTTTCTATGCCCATGCGACGATTCTCAGAATTAGACCTAGCTGGGTCTAATTCCTGGATAACTCGCTGCTGGCTATTCTCAGAACCAGACCTGCGTATATCTGGTTCCTGGTTTCCTTGGTTGTATATTGGATTCGTGTTGATACCCTCTGGAACCTCGCACTGGTTTTCTTCAATATTCTGACTGTCTAACCACCCATTTACACTGTTAATTATTGACTTTTCTGTGACTCTAGAATTCTGCTCTAATAAATCTTCTTCTGCTTCTATTTCCAAAACATCTGCCGCTAATATTGCTCTTTCTCTAGCTATCCTCGCATTTTCCTCTGCTTCTTGTAATATCGCCTGCTCTTTTGCTATTCTCGCATTTTCCTCTGCTTCTTGTAATATCGCCTGCTCTCTTGCTATTCTCGCTCTTTGTCTGGTTAGCCTCAATGAAGCCTCCCGTCTTGACGAGCTTACCGATAAGCTTTTCCCCGACAAAATTGAATTTACCTCCATCTCGACACGATCCGGCTCGAAGGACCAAAATGTTTGACCTCAATGTCCGGCTCAACCTGTCCGGCTCGAGGACCAAAATGTTTCTACCAAACCCGGGCCAGACGAAATATGTTCAATCCTCAGACTAACATTTCTCTTCCCGAGATCGGCATTGAAAATTACTAAATTCACCGATTCTAACGAAAACACTGCCAAATTGTTAAATGTATATTTTGGTGACGAAACAGCATTTATGTGGGACAACAATAAAAAATCTAACAATAAGCAAACAATTTAAAAATGAATATAGTAAAGAGAAAAATAGAATAAATTTTTTAGCAAAGATAATAACAGTGTACAGTATAAATAAGATTTAATTTAAAAAACTATTTATTATTAAAGAAATATGCTAAAGAATAATATAATAAAAATTTTACACAATTAAGTAATATGTAAGTAGATAACATAATATAAAATAAAAATTTCATTAATTCTGAGTTTTTTTTTATTAATATTTTTTTAAAGGCCTTATAATTTTTTTCAATTCTCATTTTAACAGGTAATTCGTTGAATGATGCTGGGCAGTTGTGGTAATACAGGGTAGGTAATACAGGAAATACAGATAATACAGTAATGCAATTTACCAAGATTTATATTTCTGCTACTTGATACTAGTTGGGTCAGGTCGTTATTATTTTGAAAATATTTATAAAGTTGTAAAAAGCATTTTTGTTTGAAGATAGTTTATAATGTGGGGACTTGTAATTTATTGAAAAGCTCTGTAGTCGGATAATCATTAGATTTTTTAAGAATGATCTTTAAAATTAATTTTTGGGCTAAAGATTTCATTGTGTTTTTTAATACACTACACCATGAGATGATACCATTTTGTAAAACTGATTGGACTAAAGCATAATATAGCGTTATTTTGCTTTAGTCCAATCAGTTTTATTCCTAAAATATTTCTTATTTTAATAAATACATAGGTATATGAATTTTCTTATTCAACCGATATTTCAAAAGATACATTGTCTTCAAGTAGATCCTCAGAATTTCGCATAGAAACCCAATATTGCATGAAGTGACAGCGCGGCTGAAGTGATATCGTTGGATACGATATTAAACTTCGACATAAATGGAAATATGTGTATTGTAAAGAATGAAGTACTCGTATAAAGTAATAAATTTCGTGGCTACTCAACGATATAACCAGTTAATTTTTTTATAAATTTAAAATATAATTACAAAAACATTATGTACCTCTCCACAATAAGTACTATTAGGTCCTTACATATGAAATTGGCGTTTTGCCGTACTGGCAAATTTGATCTCAAATATCTTCTCTTTGGTTAGGAATTCCAAATCCAAATTTATACAGCTATTTACTCATGTATTTGTGTTTTGAAAATTATAGTTCATTTGTTTTTTCCCCAATTGTTTTTTTCTTTGCGTCACTCAGTTTACAAAATGAAAAACTTGAAATATCGCTTTATTTACGAGTACGAGTTCCACCGTGCACCAGTGCTGCAGAAACGGCTCGAAGGATTAATGATGTGTATGGCGACGGTGCCGAAAAAGAAAACACAGTGCGTTTTTGGTTCCAACGTTTTCGTTCTGGAAATTTCGACCTGCAGAACAAGCCCCGTGGACGGCCGGAGACCAAAGTTGATAATGAAGAATTGAAGGCTATTGTGGAAGCGGATCCATCGCAAACCACATCCGAGTTAGCTGCAGGCTGCGGTGTTAGTGATAAAACTGTTTTAATCCACTTGAAGCAAATTGGTAAGGTGAAAAAGCTTGAAAGGTGGGTACCTCACGAATTGAGTGAAGCAAATCAACAAACGCGCGTTGACTGCTGCGTTACATTACTCAACCGGCACAATAATTAAGGGATTTTAAATCGAAACTTGTGATGAAAAGTAGATCCTGTACGATAATCGGAAGCGCTCATCGCAATGGCTGAACCCTGCCGAACCAGCCAAACTATGCCCTAAGCGAAAATTGACTCCAAAAAAGTTACTTGTGAGCGTTTGGTGGACTAGTGCTGGTGTCGTTTATTACAGTTTTCTTAAATCTGGCCAGACGATTACAGCAGATGTCTATTGTCAGCAACTGCAAACCATGATGGAAAAGCTAGCTGCTAAACAACCGAGGCTGGTTAATCGCTCTAGGCCACTGCTACTTCATGATAACGCTAGACCACACACTGCACAACAGACGGCTACCAAATTAGAGGAGCTTCAATTGGAATGTCTAAGACATCCACCGTACTCTCCGGACCTTGCCCCAACAGATTACCATTTTTTTCGAAATTTGGATAACTTCTTGCAAAGGAAAAAATTCAACTCCGATGGGGCAGTCCAAACCGCCTTCAAAGATTTTATTGATTCCCGTCCGAATGGTTTTTTTAGTAAAGGGATCGATGAACTAGCTATGAGATGGCAAAAGTGCATAGATAGCAATGGTACATACTTTGATTAAATAAATATATTATAATAAAAAAAAATCGGCTTTATGTTCCTCCCATACTAAACGCCAATTTCATATGTAAGGACCTAATATTTATAATACAGTTTGAGTAATAAGAACTATCACTGTCACTGCAAAATATGAAATAGCTATTTATAATATGGACTGCTTCGTGTCCATTTGGTGTAACTTCAAAACAAAGTTTCAAACAAATGTTTTATTGTGTTCATTCAACTAAAAAAAGTATACTACGTATAAGAGTTTATATCAAGATAGTTTACCTGTATTTATTACCATGCTTATATTAGCTTCACTTTTTTGTCTGGAAAGAATGATGTAATCGATATCTCACCCGCCTCTTAATGTCCAATCGAGCTGAATTTTACACATAGGCATATTATCGATGAGAATACATGAATCAATTATCAGATTCACTTATTAATCAATTAATCCATCATAATTAATAAATCAATGTTTTATATAGGAAATACTAGATAAAAAACGATAGCGCTAGATTTCTAACAAAGTGTTTCTGTACACTGGGTAATATTAAGACTAAAAAGTAGAAAATTATATTAAGAAAAAATATTTAAAAAACACGCTTATGTTTAAATGTACTAAAAAGTAAAAAATAAATTTTCAGACACAAATTTTTTGCCTCATTCTCCAAATAAAAGCGTGGGCGCTTTCCCTCCATAAACAACAGAATTCTGTACTCTATATCAATATCGTAAGTGTCCACCTTTTATGTGTAGAGTGAAGCAAAAAAATTTTTACCTTTTAGTACATATAAAAATGTAAGCGTGTTTTTTTTTTAATTTTCATGTAATTATTTCTCACTCTAAGGACCGGTTGTATCAACTTGGTTTATAATAATAGTTCGTTTATAGCCTAAATTCTTGCGATAACGAGCTATTTGATTGAGGAAAAATGCAAGAATCTATGATTTAAACGAAAAATTACAATAAACAAAGTTGATACGAGCGGTCCTTAGCAGTCGATATGTTTGTTAATACTGCGCCGAGCAAAATAAGCCAAAACGGCAGTAACAGTTAAGTTGATATAATGGAGAATATCTATACAATAAGCATAAAAAATATACATTTAATATCACAAAGAACGTGTTTTCAATTAATCCGTAGGAAAAATTAAAAATTAAAATAGATTATTTAATAACACTCTGTAAAGATGGGTAAAAAGCTAAAAAGGCGTGCCGGCGTTCAGTAGAATTTTGTTAGTTAACTGTAATTTTTTTGCTCAAATATCAATTCCTAAAAATCCCACTTATATAAACTACAACTCGTCCAGCTTACGTTTTTGAAATATTGTCTGGTAATTTAAATATATATTTTTTAAAAAGCAACTAAAATCGTCCATACATTTTTTAAAAAGCAACTAAAATCGTCCATACATTTTTTCTATGGAAAAAATTGTAAATATAAACGCTTACGATTGAAAAAGAATTTTAGTCGGCTGAGAGCCGTCGGCGAGTGAGGTCACGCCCGTTTCAGGACGGTGCGTTCCACGTTCGAATTCTTATGTTACACTGCGCACACCGAAAACGAGTTGTGTAATTTTTTGTAGACAACTGAGTTTTATATAGTATTACTAACTTTTGTTAATGTTTTGTTTTAATGTTCTAGACAAATTAAATTTATACAATAATTTGTTTTGGTGAAAATGGGAAGGCAAAATAATTAATATTTTGAATCACGAATCATGAGCATACACCGTATTTTGAGCATTTTTGTAATAATTACTTACTTTCACATGTTCAGGAATCGAGGAAAACTAGGGATTCCAAGTACAGACGCATTAAATGAACATATTGATATAACTAACAATAACGGAATTTCCAACAACAATAGAAGAATTACCAGGTCAGCAATTAGCTTCGCATTAGGCTTCACTTGGATCTCGACTTCTGGAGTGAACGGGTGTGCTTGCCACCAATTCAAAACAGAACTCGAAATACAAGACGAAAATTCCTCTGAAAATGGCCAGTGCTATCTGTCCGAAACGTTGGGTACATAATAACAGTCTTTTTCAAGACTACAATACGCTGGTTATCCTAGAAAAAACCCACCCGCCAAGTTTTCTCCATAACCACCGGGGGGTGGATAGCCCTTGGTGTCACATCGAAAATATGCGAGTTTGGTTGGGGTGGCTGTGCGTGGGTGGTAGTGGGTGACGAAAATGTGCTTTCTAGCACATTGTTTTGTTATGGGAAGGCCGCTAATGCTTCAGATTGTTTCAAAATAGGCGCGCCGACTGTGTCGGTGAGTCTAGAAGGTTCCAGGAAAACCTGCCGAAAAATTCCCGAAAGTTCTATAAGGTTCTAAACTGAGTGGCGGAATATGTCGGTGTTTCTAGAAGGTTCCTGTACATTCGATGAAAGTTCTGGAAGGAGAATTTTCTAGAAGGTTCGCGAAAGTTCTATGACGATCCAAACAGTGTACTAAAAATGTATGCGTGCGAAGCCGCGCGGGCACAGCTAGTATATTTTAAAATAGATTCGGTAAATTTGAGACTGCAATGATTCGTCACTCTTCCGTGCCTTTTTTTAAAAATAATTTATTTAGAGATTCATTTTAAAAAGCACGGACCAAATGCATGTGTACACTGTTGTATACATCACATTGTAACTAGTCTGGTTATAAGTAATTAAACTTAGTTTTGCTACTTTACAATTTATTTATTTATGATAAGATAAGACTGGTTACGTACCTACTACTTATGTATATTTTAAACTCAACTGAAAATGTAATTTGTCAACATTATTTTGAATACAACTAACAATTGCTGCTCTGAAAAATAACAGGCGCTACATTTTTAAAAATCTGTAGAGAAGCTTCGGAATATTAGTAAAACACATTAATATGTATTAACTAAATTATGTTTCTGATGATATACAATCACCTTGGGCATTGTGTATTGTTTTCGTATTCTTCATCGGCCTTTGTTATTTTAAAATTGATCAACACGTTTTAAGCAAACCGATAACATCATTATTGCTGTATACATACCTACGTTGGAAGGAAATAAAATAGCCAACAGGTCGATTTTTGGTTTTTCGGAATGAAACTTCGAAAATGTGACGAATATTTTTGACAATATTTTATATGTATGTTCGGCATAGAAAGATAATTTTTAATTAAGATAAATTATAGAAGTCACACAGAGACGACTATTTATATTTATATCATTTTAAAAATATAGTGGTATCATTACCATATATTCAACTTTATTTATATTAAATAAACTTTATTCACCAAGAGTACATCGTCACATATCGCACACAATAATTACATCGCATACATGCATACTTACCTACCGGTATGAGAATGGGCCTTCCTGAGGCAAAACGTCTATATTATTTTATTTTCATACATTAATTAACATACTACACAACTGGATAACATATTTCATTTAAGAAGTACAATCGAATTAGTATGTGAACCTAAGCCGTGCGTACGAGGCGCATTGTTTTGTTGTGTCGGTGTTTATACCCGTAAATACAGTAGCCGGCAAACATCTTGAAATTTTTCGGCGAAGTGGGGGGAAGTTTGCGCATGTACCATTCCACCAACGAGACCCAAAATTTGTCTTCTGCGCATTCCCCCACTACGCCAAAAAATTTCAAGAAGTTTGCCGGCAACTGTACCAACACAACGAAACAATATCGTACGCAGTGTCGTACGCACAGCTTACACATACTAATTTGAATGTCTTTCTTAAATGGAAAAACCTATAAGAGACATTCTTTTGGTGTTCTGTTGTTATTTAGAAATAATTTGTTCGGAAAATATGAATATTTGTTCCAATTCATATCTATTCCAATAAAATACGTAGGTAATTTCCGGGACACTCGATTTACATGTCAATGACTGACTTTGATCCAGATGCAACTCTTGACTTTGCAAAATTGACGTTTTCACGATACACAGGACATAAATTAAAAGTTCCGCAACAGTGTTCACAGCATATTAACCGTTTCAGATTTACAAGTATTTTATTAAATTCATAAACCTTCCGATCTTTGCTGATTTCAACTGAAAATTACTGCGCTGAATATTAAAAAGAAGTTGGGGAAAGGGTACCTACCCAATAAATTTGAATTATAATTAGTGTGTTATCAATCAAAACTCCGTTTTATATCATTTCTCGCTCTATCATATCGAGAATTTATAAATTATTACGAACGTTTTTATTATCAACATTTGCCGATGAAAAAAAAGTGGTCTGGATTATCTCCATTGTGGTAAATAATTTTCACACGTGACTTGAACATGTTTAACCGAGAATTTAGTTGGATATCCAGTATATCCATTAAATATCGTGCATTCATTCTGTTTTTTTTACTATATTCTATTATTTTACTGTATTATGTAATATTTGTCAGAATTTAGTCGGATATCATTGAGTCTGTTGCGCTTTGTGTATATCAATAAATGTGCACCGTTCAATATTTCCCCACGCACGTAGCGCGAACGATCGTAACGCGCACAATAAAATCACCGCTCGTCACTCGTCACGCGTGTAATTGACAGTGATTTCCATATCTAAGGAAGGATGCCATTGATAATCCAGTCTAGTGATACAGAATTCAGACAAACGATGATTGTGTGACAGGCTCCCCGGAGATCAATACCAGGAGCTCCCACACCAGGCCCGAGTCGGCAGGCGCGGGCCTAATTAGAGCCGTGATGGGATAAACCGAAGGTTTGTGCACAGATTGATTGAGGTCGCGCTCACACGCGCCTGTCCCTCGACTAAATTATTTTATCGACGTTATGTGGATTGCGCGATAAAGCAGGACGTGATCTACGTGCTGTTGTATCGCGGATCACGTGCCGGTAAGTTTACACCAGAATATTTTTTTATATTTATTCATTCATTTACGCCTAAATAGGCTTTTACATATGTAGGTACATAACAGTTATTTGCAAAAATAATATAAACAGAGAGAAAAACAAAAAAAAGAAAGTGTATATAATTTACATTATGGCGGAATGAAGCGCTCTCAGTATCGCGCCCCTATACTGTGACAGGCCAGAACCAAACACGTCCGCTATGTTTGTGTAATTGTTACCTAACCTGTGTATTCTAGGTACTAGCGAGTTGTAGTGAGCATTTGTTCTAGTATTGTCACAGTAAAAAGGCGTCGGCACTCGAGTAGTTCGACTGGGTACATGGAACATTATTAAGGACAAAATTTCAGGGCTGTGGTAATGCGAGTTTACAATTTTATATAATAAAATCAGATCGGATAAAACTCTCCTGTCCGATAGTGGCAATAAACCGGTAAAATATAATAAGTTTGTATAGTTAAGATTTTCTATTGGGATATGGAGACGGAAATTTATGTAGCGTAAAAATTTATGTTGAATTCTTTTTATTGTATGAACATGAGCATTGTAATAGGGACACCAGATAGATGAGTTGTATTCGATTTGACTTCTAACAAGAGAACAATAAAGGAGTTTGACCGTTTCAATATTTGTGAAGGAATTACAAGAGCGCAGAACAAAGCCAAGTGTTTTCATATGGTTTAATGCGGTGATTTTTTATGGAAGGTACGCACTTTTTTATGTGTATATAAATTAATTTAAGGGAAGATTCATTGTTTACAATTTTCATATAGGAAGAAAGTACGTTATACTTTTTAAAGATCTTTCTTAATACGTACCTACATTAAGAATAACTAAAAACACGGGTGTGCTTTTTCATTTCTAAAATCATATCGGAACCTTTTTACATACAAAATGAATGAGTTTCATCCGATATCTATAAATAATTCGTTAGATATTAACTGAAATTATAAAAGTCTACTCCATAAACATTTTACCAAATTGTACCTCATTTTTTATTTTTTGTTATTTTAACTTTTTCATTTAAACACGATAGTGCCATTGCCTGTTGAATTTATATAATTGTATTTAAATCCGCGGTACCTTTTATTTGTGCAGTATTAATGGTGAATTAATGTTCTGATATCGATGTTGTGTTATATTCATTATTTTACCATTAATTGACATCAATATTTCTAAACGAAGTGCTTATTTTGTGAGCCTAAAATAAGTTCTGGTAATATCTAACTTAACGATTGTTAAAAAATATATTTAATTCGTTTCTTGAACAGAAACTGTCAACCGAAATGTGACCTGTAAACGAACAGAAGTGCACCACAAACTATTTTTTATTAGAATAATTGCTGGTATTTAAAACGGCTGTTTAGGTAATAAATAATCTATTCCAAGGTTTCTTCCACAGAGATATATTAAGCTTTCATATTTTCCACGTCCGTTCGTACTTATTCCTTGCGACCAACACCTAATATAAAATACACGTGTTGAAATTTTCAGCACAACGTGACCTGTCCTTCACGTGGCCTTCATTTCAGCGAAAAACATAGGTACCTACCTACCGTCATAGACAAAGGCAATTTATTCCGTTATCTGGTGAATACATTTTTTATTTTATTCTTTTTTTTGAAATGCGTGTCCACAATTTGAAACTGACGAAATGTTATAATATTATGTGTGTCTATTTTGAACTGGGTACGTATTTAAAATAATCGGATTTTTATGTTTACATTTAACAAATAACTTGGCGCTCTTACACGAATCAGCGTTAAGATAATACTTGAACTCTTACAAATAAAATACTAATAATTCTTCAGGATTATTCCATGTTCCTGGGTTATATTACGTGACTTTCTTTGGATCACGATGCATAATATAATATCCTGCTTCATTCGTATGCAATGTCATTCTTAAACGAATATGTTCGTGTCACTTCGCCTTGTGGTTTTTGGCTTCCATGTGCAACATTCATGGCCTGACACCACAGACCAACAAAATATGCATGCACCAACGTAAATTTATTGAAAAACGAGCTTGTAAATTTTGAAATACGTGATTACGAAAAGATCAAACTAAATTCTCCTAAAAAATATGTCTTAGTAAATTAAGTAGTCGCGCTTTATTATAAAATATACCTGTAACCCATCAAAAAAGACGGTGCTTTTACATGGTGTTTCCTAAAGAATAAGTATTTATTTATTTATAAAGAAAATAAAAAATAAATATACAAGAAGTTATGAACGTTACGGGAACAGACAGACACAATGGACGAATGGGCAGATGGACAGACAACGAAATTATTATAATTGGAATACGTTTTTACTTGAAGACTCGATTTAGAACTAAGTTTAAAAATAAAAACTTACCATAAAAAAAAAATAAAAACCAAGTTTTTATTATACTCCCTTTCTCATTGAATCAGGTTTCGTGCCCACTCCACCTGTCAGGGTCATTACTTATTTGTATTGATTCCAATTTGAAAAAAACCATTAAAATTTCAAAAAATCCAAAATTTTATTATAATTATATAATTTTTTTAAACTAAAATTTGTTAGATCATTTTTGTCGTCGCCAGAAGTCTGCCTACAAAGTTTCAGCTCTATTGGATCACGAGAAAATTGTTAAAAATCGATTTTAAAAAATTCCAGCAGACAACAAACTGCAGACGCTACGAGTTAAAAGAAAGGGAGTAAAAGCCTATTGAAATAATTTTAATTTTTTTATATATTTTTTTTTATTTATATATTTGTTATATATTTATATATTCAAACGGTTATTAATTTTAATTAATTAAACATTTGTCTACCGTGGTACTGAAACAGTGGTATCGAAACAGGTAGACTGAAAGTTATTCTAAGTGGTTAACACAAAGTTTTTAATTAATTAAAATTAATAATTATGTCCAACCATAAAGTAAACGCAATAAACATCAAAAATATTTGAAATAATTTTAGTTTACTAGTAGATTGAACTATGCAAGAATAAATAATTTAACTGCATTATAAATGCCTCAAATATGTTTATGCAAGGGGGAAATACTTCCGCTATGTCCCAATCCCCTCGCTTAAGAAGGGGTTTATTCATCTCTGTACAATTTTATACCTACCCTGACACCATAGGGGAACTGGGCGCTTTTCGCTTTAACAACGACATCCTTTTTGTTTATAGAGTCGATTTCGAAATGTCATAAATTTTGGGTAGTTTCCGTGCAAATTTTATTCGAGTCCGAGGATTTCCTCAAGGTAACGGAAGATCCTCCTAATGCCTCCTGCCAACTATCAAGACCGAAAAACAGATCCAAGTCTTGCGTTAGTTTTCTTTTCGGGTGTTAATATTTGACGTTTGTGGGCCGTTTGCGACCGATGCTAGGACAGTAAAGTGAATAAGTACAAATTACAGGGTAAACTCGACGATAGTTAAATAACATTTCGTTTTAATGCTTGAACGTCGTGAACTTTTATGGGCCTCATAAAAAGGAATTATCGAGCTGAATCGGAATAAATTTTTTCGATGTTCTGAAAAATTTCTAAGTAGGTAACCTACACGAATTAAAAGGTTGATCTTATTATATGGACAGGAGTTGTGGCAAGAACACCCCACAGGGATGAAACGCCAAGAAAGAAGAAGAAGGACAGGAGTTCTTATCAGATTTTGATAATTACTTTCTAAAAAAACTAACCTAGTAATTAACTAATGTTCGTTAGCCAACGTGATCCGTCATTTCGTTTGTAAATAGGATTATTCAAAAACATTTTTAAAAAATCGTAAGGCTAAACATTAACGTGTTAGTTATTGAACCTAGGGAAAAATGTTAAATTTCTTATAACTCATTGTGAATAATGTATATTGTACCTACCTAATGTACAATATATTATAACAAATAAATAAAAAATAAAAAAATCTACATTTTTATAGCCAGCGCCGGAAGGGTATTTTTATTTTTTTGCGTTATGAGTCATAACTGGCCGTCAACGCAACATAACATAACGTAACTTATGACCTGATCTTTCGGTTTGCAACGGTGTATTTTTTAATTTTGTGGATTGTTGCCTTTTCAGTTTATTTTTCCTATTTTGGCCCAAACTTTTTTTATGCTCATTGAATGATTTGATAGTCCATTCGTGGTGCGTAATTAAAGTAAAATAAAATTTTATTTTACTTTTATACCTACTATAGACACAATATTGTTTCGGGAAGAGCATTCTTTTCTATCTTTAGATGTAAATTATAACTCAAGTTATAATTCAAATTATAATTCAAAATATAATGTACAAATTACTAGTGAAAAATAACCCAATATTATGTGTGCAGTATAAAGTTAAAATAAAAAAATAAACTTTCAAAATTTTGTACTGTTTAATACTGTATGAGTTTTATGAAAAAGTTTGGTATCATTGTCGGAATAATTATTTCTAATGTTTATGGTAATAATCTGGTGCGTAGGTACTTGTCAAGAGTGATCTCAAATGTTTCGATCAGGAAATTTGTCCTGATGATCCGATTCAAGACTTTATTCATTTTTTCTTCATTCTTTCTTTCTTCTTCTTCATTATTCATATTTATTCAAGACCAATAGAGATTAACTAGTAAGCTGCTGTGTCCGAACATGTGACAAATAATGCATTGGACATCTTTTCATAGTGATTTCGAATCCTTGATCCCAATCAACCGGACCAGTACTACCACTTCTGGTCAGGTGGTAATGAGGAGAGCAAGCGTACAGTAAAGTAAGAGTATTTCCTTTCCACATGAAATATCATGTTACTTTAGTGGGGCAGAGTAGAAATAAAACTACATAGGAAGTGGCGAAAAGATGCAAACTCGAGCGCGATTATACAAAAATAAAGCCCATACGTGTATCGCACAATATTTTAATCACAATTATTACCATATTTTTTAACAATATATATATATATATATATATAATATTAGGTCCTTACATATGAAATTGGCGTTTAGTATGGGAGGAACATAAAGCCGATTTTTTATTATTATAATATATTTATTTAATCAAAGTATGTACCATTGCTATCTATGCACTTTTGCCATCTCACAGGTAGTTCATCGATCCCTTTACTAAAAAAACTATTCGGGCGGGAATCAATAAAATCTTTGAAGGCGGTTTGGACTGCCCCATGGGAGTTGAATTTTTTCCTTTCAAGAAGTTATCCAAATTTCGAAAAAAATGGTAATCTGTTGGGGCAAGGTCCGGAGGGTACGGTGGATGTCTTAGACATTCCAATTGAAGCTCCTCTAATTTGGTAGCCGTCTGTTGTGCAGTGTGTGGTCTAGCGTTATCATGAAGCAGCAGTGGCCTAGAGCGATTAACCAGCCTCGGTTGTTTAGCAGCTAGCTTTTCCATCATGGTTTGCAGTTGCTGACAATAGACATCTGCCGTAATCGTCTGGCCAGATTTAAGAAAGCTGTAGTGAACGACACCAGCACTAGTCCACCAAACGCTCACAAGTAACTTTTTTGGAGTCAATTTTCGCTTGGGGCATGGTTTGGCTGGTTCGGCAGGGTTCAGCCATTGCGATGAGCGCTTCCGATTATCGTACAGGATCCACTTTTCATCACAGGTAATGATTCGATTTAAAATCCCTTCATTATTGTGCCGGTTGAGTAATGCAACGCAGCAGTCAACGCGCGTTTGTTGATTTGCTTCACTCAATTCGTGAGGTACCCACCTTTCAAGCTTTTTCACCTTACCAATTTGCTTCAAGTGGATTAAAACAGTTTTATCACTAACACCGCAGCCTGCAGCTAACTCGGATGTGGTTTGCGATGGATCCGCTTCCACAATAGCCTTCAATTCTTCATTATCAACTTTGGTCTCCGGCCGTCCACGGGGCTTGTTCTGCAGGTCGAAATTTCCAGAACGAAAACGTTGGAAACAAAAACGCACTGTGTTTTCTTTTGCGGCACCGTCGCCATACACATCATTAATCCTTCGAGCCGTTTCTGCAGCCTGGTGCCACGGTGGAACTCGTACTCGTAAATAACGCGATATTTCAAGTTTTTCATTTTGTAAACTGAGTGACGCAAAGAAAAAAACAATTGAGGAAAAAACAAATGAATTATAATTTTCAAAACACAAATACATGAGTAAATAGCTGTATAAATTTGGATTTGGAATTCCTAACCAAAGAGAAGATATTTGAGATCAAATTTGCCAGTACGGCAAAACGCCAATTTCATATGTAAGGACCTAATATGTAATATTGATTATTGAGTATTGTTGATAATAATATTATCAACAATAGAGATGATGGTTTACGTCTCCCAACGGCATGGAAAAGCATTTTATTCAACAGTAGATTTCTTAGTAAAAATAATATTTTAGTGCGCAAAAATCAATTAAATATAACCACCGACACAATAGAAGCAACACCAAGTACAAAGCGCATCACAAGGAGCCAAACAAACGCCATTAAGGCCAGCAACGGCCGGGAACACCCAATATTTAATACAAAATTCCCGAAAATCATTAAGGCCAATAATGACCACAGTACCCAAATTTAGACTTTGACTTACCAGACCTCACTTGGTAATAAGCTTCCGATACGAACGGACGTGTTCGCACTGCTCCTCGTGACGGAAATTTATTAACAAGCAACCTGAAGATGCCTGTTGTGATTCAGGCGAAACGTCGGTTGACGAATGGTCCTTCTGAGGACCAGATTTTGACGCGGGTTACCCCCAAAGAAATCAATACTAACATATATATATATATATTCTGAGAACACAATTACTGGTTTCTGCCTACAGAGGGATATTTATTAATTAAGATAAATTACAGAAGTCTCACAGAAATGAAACTATTTATATGGGAATGGCGTGTCTTAAGTACATATACTGCAAAATTTTCCTGAATGTATCTTAGGTACAATTCACCTAGGTGCAGGCAATGCATGCGACTGGTAAATATATGTATAGCCAACAATCTTTCAAATTTTTTTGACAATTAGAGGTTGTCTTTTCGTGGTATATCGCTATGGACTAGTGGGAAGTAAAACTTGGGTATAGTACTTTAAAACGAAATAAAATAAGTAAAGACCGTGGCAATGGCTTTATTGGAGAGATTTTTTTTCATCGATGTTAAAAATATGATTCCGATACCACGATAACCAAAATATTTTTTTTCACAATTTTCAATGTTGAAATGGCAAATCAAACAGAACACAAATCAATTTTCAGCTGTCAAAATAGCTGTCGCTGGAAAAAGTGCAAATTCGAAAAACAAATCTCTAAAAAACATCCTACATTTGAACAATCATTGTATAAAATTATCTTTCCAGTAAAGTCAAGAACATTAGATCTACCACCTACTTTTGTGGGTTTTATTTCATTTTTAAGTTCTTTATCTGTAAAAAAACACACCTTATAATCTAGTTAACGGAAACATACAAATTTACATTTTTTTAAATTTATTACGGAAATCAGAATGCTAATTGGCTTATATTATTACAGTGTATGTTGAACATCAATATTAGAAGAAGAAAAAATTGCCAACTACATGATTCCTCTAAATTATTATTGAGAATTATAATTACGCAATACAATTAACAAATCACTAAGAAGTGATATGAATTTTTTTATTGAAATCATAATTTTAAACATTTTTTAATCATTATTAAAATTGTTATTTTCAGGCTCTATCGACGGCAGCGACAGCGGCTCCGCCGACGACGCCGCCTGGGCCGTGGAGGAGGGGGGCGGCATGGGAGACAGCTGCGAGCGGGACGGCGAGTGCCAGGGCGGGCGGGCCGAGCTGGAGGGCGAGGGAGAGGGAGAGGGGGACTACGACTCGCTGGCCACCGAGGACACGGCGCTGCTGCGGGTGGCCGCCACCACGGAGATCATCATCACGGGGGCGCGCGGCCGGCGGGCCGGGGACGCGCCCGTGCCGCTGGACCTGCACCTGCTGCGGCCCGAGGAGGTCTGACACGGGCCCCCGACTGAGAGCGCCGCCGGAGCCCCGGGCCGTCTCGCGAAGCTCCGGCCCTTCGCGCTCGCCCCCCAAATACGAATTAAATTCCCAAGCGCGTTTACAGTGTACGTAGGTACATGATATGTATATAATTATTCGCTGTCGATAATAACGAGACTATTATACACTCTTTGTATATGTATTTAGAAAAGTACGCATTTTTGACCTTATTTCATGTGACTTATTAGACCTCAGGGCCTCGGCGGACTGTAAACTTATTTATTTTATTACTTGTTTATTTCAGTTTAGAAGATAACGGGTAGAGTGAATTAAAACTGAACTCATCTTCAGAAATCTTAAGACTAGGTCGGTATTGACTCACTTTTAATTTATTTTTTATTATTTCACATCCGGTGTCGCCGGTTCCTTTTGTCAAAATTGTCAGTCTGAAAATGAAGATTGAGAATCAACGGCCCGTGTCTACAGAGGAGATTTATTAATCAAATCGAATAGAGGTCATCTCAAAGATGTGGATTTTGCTCCCGTGAGATTACTCGGAGACAACTCCTTTTTCGTTTTCGTGATCCCTATGTATCACAATACACTACACACTCGCGAGACGGCATTCTTGCATCTCACTTGCTATACATTAATAATTAAATGTCGGTTTACTTCGATGTTCGGATCCTCAGTCTGGCGAATGGAAATTTCCCTAGCAGCAACGAAAATGGAATAAATGCTGGTAAATTAAAGCCTTGTTTGTCTTACATTTTATAATAAATTGTTATACATATTTATGATTTTAGGAAATGTCGAGTGACTTTTTTGCTCGCATGTTTTTTTTCTTTCAACAAATTAGAGATGGGTCGTTCATGAGCGAATTTATTTGTTCAATTCGCTTTTATCAACAACCGTTCATCAGTTCAGTATTCGTAAATAATTTGGAATTCCTACAGTCACTATGGAATGTAAAGAAGCTGTTTTAATTATAATTCAGTTATAATATTGCCATTCGGTTATATTTTATATCTTTGATTCAGTTTTTATACATTGTATAAGGCCGGCGCCACACTACGCGTTTCTTCCGTCGCGTCTTTGACGTCGCTTCAAATCCGCAACCGAATTTAGCACATACAATATTCCAGAGCGGACTTAGTCGAATATGGCGCATTCAAAAACACGAAACGCGACACCATCGATTTTACGTTGACGTAAGTTCCGCGGGCGGAGAACCGAACAGATGCCGAAGCGAGCGTCCGCCAGCGGAACGATCGATGATCCGCGTAGTGTGTTCAATAAGCGCATATTATATGAAAAGTAATGTAGGGGCATTCCGCGGGGTCGAAACGGCGTAATATAAGGCGCCGGCCTAAAGCAATTGAAAATTAGCAAAGCCATTCTCCCTTCCCCGTCAGGCATGTTTACTTTTGCATGTTTTATGTGCTAATGAACAATTGAAAATGAATAAATCATTTGAATGAACGATAGTTCATTCAACTGAACGAAACTTCCCATCACTAATCACTACTACCAACATTTAGCTGGCCCCCGAATTTCTCTGGATCAAAACCTCAACATGTGTAGGTACCCACATGGTATATTTTGAGATATATCTCAACTAAATCATCTAATCTCCTGTGGATATTAGTTATAAGAGCTAGGCTAATAAAAGCCTAGTCTTTTTCATATACTTTTAGGCAAAAAAAACATTGAAAAATGATGCACATATATTAGGCATATTTTTACATTTATGATTTTACTTAATCATGAAAATATATCAGCATTTTTCTGTTTTTATAATAAGTCAGGCCGTTTGCGAAAGCACACCTATGACACAGAACAAATTCAAATAAAAACATTTTTTAATTATTTAGTAAACTTTTATTTGAATAAAACACTATTGTTTTTATGAATACCTACCCATAATATTTTTATGAAATATTTTCAAAATTCATTCGCTTTTTGCTAATAAAAGACCATAAAATATTATATATTTAATGTAGGTACGTTTAGAATTAAGCTTGAAAATTCGATTGACTTCCTAATATTGGAACATTACACAAATTTAGAAAATTATAGTTTTAAGTAATTGAAATAAAAATTCGTCATCTCTATATACATTAAGTTTAACTAAAGACCATTAAAATAAAATTGATAGTATTATTATTTAGTATACATTGTATATTATATTAAGTATATGGTAATTAATACAATTATTAAAATGTGATCAATAATTGATAACGAATAGGTTGCAACAATTTATTAGGCTGCAAAGCTCATAAGGAGGTGCTTAGGAAATTGTTAACATTTTCAGTCTTCTGAAAACAGAAGTAAATCTTCTTAGTTGCCGTGCGTTTTAGATACTAAATTCAATGCTTGTTTTTAAGTTATTTACGAATTTTCTCCATTTTTCATATATACATAAGTATAAAGAACACCAAATATTACTAAAAATCTGCCAACGATATTTATTAATAATGTTTTCTTGCCACTTGTTTCTAACACAGAGGACAGAATAGGTACTGTGAAATTTTTGTAACCAAAATTTCATGTCATGACTACCGAATGTTGAAACAAAAAAATGTACAATTACTAAGTATTGTATCAAAAAACATTTTACAGCTACTGAATGTTGTAGGAAATATCTTTTTGTAACCACAAATGTTTTTAAAACCTAGTGAGCATTTGTAAAGGAACATTTTGTGAATTAAAAAAATTGGATGTAGTTTGTTTAACATATATTTTACCATAATAGCTGTATATAAGTACGTAATTTTTCAATATGGATTTAGCGACTACCCTCTTTATTAGATTTTATTTTATGTATACCTATCACTATGTCACCTGGGTGTATTTTGGAAGTATCTGCTATTATGAGATGCAACCTTGGAGCTATCCTTGCCTGAGAGGTTATTTTAGTCAAAACAATTCAGGGAGCAACGTGACTCATTATAAAAAGGCGGTCCATGAAAGTGTCCCTTATAAAACATTTCCATTTTACAGTAAATATTCTTACAATTTAAAGATTTTATCATGCAATGAAATTTTAATGCATTTTGGCATTCATAGAATAATATTTAAAGACGCTTACTGCTTTTGATAAAAAAATCCCTAAATTAGCATGTAAAAATAAAATACGATGTTAATGTAGATAAAGAAATTAATAATTAGGGCACAAAAATGACGCTTACAATAATAATATTTATAATGATATATCTTGTGAATTATGAAAAGTAACTAGATTGATACAATTTTAAATCTTCTTTAAATTAAATATATAGGTTACATATAGTAAATCAAACTCTTTTCCCAAATTAATGTATTATTACAATTATATGAGTTTGTCGGGGATTTTACCACACATAACTAAATTATTATTACAATAATTATAATAAAACGCAATTGAACAAAGTAAAACTTGTAGGATCAGAGAATGTGATAAAAAATTATATACTAGTATTGGCCATCTATAAACACTTACTCTATTTAAATATAACAAATTTTATTAACATCAGCAGCTTGAAGTATAAATATAATATTAGAGATTGATATCTCAACAAATCGTCAAAGTTAGATCCCGGTGCTCGTGAGAATCGTCAAGTATTTAACAGCTATCTAGTGGTTACATAAATTAATTTTATCAGTCCATTTTAATACTGCCAGCATTCAATAATGTAAGACACAATGATTATTTAACGAATTCTTAAGTACTTCTTTTTAATATACTTGAATATGATTCAAAGGCTTTGAATGACTCGGAACTATTAACCAAGGTATGTTTTAAAACTCATAAATATATTCATTTATTTTCGATGTCGTAACAATTATACAACTTTCTTATAAAATTTTCATTGTGGCCTAAAAACTAAGAAACATAAAGATCCAACATGTTAAGACGTGCACGCCATTTTTGGCTTAACAAGTATCATGTTACAAGGTTTACAATGGTTTTGCATTTATTAATAGATGTAAGAGAGTTTGTAATGTTTATTTTATGATTCACTGTGTGAACAATATGAACATAATAGATGTATATATTTGTGTATACCAGAAAAAGACAGGCACATTGCAAAATATTACATGGAAGATGTACATAGAAGACCTTGAAGGGCAAAAGATTTTCCTGCAAACAACATTTTCAAATTTATGTGTTTATACTAATGCTCATTTGGAGATATATGCTCTCCGTTTATTTAGACCATTGTAAGATAGCCTGTATTGGATATAATAATTAGGTACCGTTACAATGATGAATAATGCTTTACAAAAATTATGCTTATTTATTTATGGAAATCGAAAACTAACAGTGTTAAAAGAAATGTATTATGTTTATTAAATAAATACTAAAATTAGTATTGTTGATGGATTTTGCGTTTACAGTGTAAAGATTATTCATGATAGATTTATTATAGATATTAAATAATAGATATTAACTTTGTTATCTCTACCTGAGTCTAATAATTTATATATTTTTTTCACTACTTAAGTTTCAAAAGAAAAGAATCTCTAATCGACAGGTGAAGTATCAAACTGACTGACTACTTTTGAAAAGAAGAATTTTTACATTGTTTCTTTTAAAAAATTAATAATTATGTTCAGATATAAATAATTGTTAGGCACTTAAAAAATGAGCCGAAGTTACTGGTATAAAGCTGGTTGTAATGGGAATATTGAGAGAAAAGGAGAAGCGTTAATGAAGGTAATATTGTTAAGTAAATTATACCCTAGTTCAAATTTCTTTTAATTTCCAAACTTTCAAAATTATTACACTTACGCGCGACGGGATTGAGAAGTTTAATAGTACATGAACGAAAATAATGATTACTATCTACGATATGGTTCATAAATTCAGAAAAATTATTGCTAGTTAGACAATGACAATATTCTTTTAGTCAATTTAATACTTTACCTATCGATGAGAGATTATGTTTCTCTTGAAACTTAAGTAGTGAAAAAAATATAAAAATTATTAAACTCGGGTAGAGATAACGAAGTTAATATTATTTAATATCTATAATAATCTATCATCACTAAAAGGAATGTTCAAATATTTAATGTAATTGAATAAATTATTCTAGTTTACTTATCTGATCATTCCGTAATTATTTTAGCGAAATATTTGCTGATTTTGTAGGATTTTTTAATATCTTGACAATTTCATAACAAATGAGATGATACATCATTACAGGTAAACCAATGAAAGAGCGTAGAATAAATTCACTTTTCTTCCAATACAATCAACTTAAACCATGTGGTTTGTACTATGATGAAAGATGTGATGTACATGATTGTATTGTGACTGTTGGCTTAAGATTGATTCAATCAATGTGGTGTGAGAAGGCAAAAATTTACTATTGTAGATATCGAGTTTTATACCTATCAAGATTTAAATAATGAGTGCACTTTAAAAAAATGAAAATACTAGAACAAAAACATTTTTTCTTTCTAATTCAACCTATTGATTCTAAGGTAAATACATTTTTTTTTAATTGAAAATATTTATCGATAGTAAAATAATACATACATGTTACAGTAAATATTACATTTTTTTAACACGTGTTTAACTGTCCCCAGAAATGTAAAAATTTGTATTCGGGGACAGGAGTGCATGATACATAAGAGCATAAATAATTAATAGTTTTCGCAAAAATAATTTAATAAATAATAAAATAATAATTGACAAAGCTACGAAGCTCGACCAAAACACAGTTTTATTTCAGTAAAATTAGGCTTGGTTAGGCACGGAGCCAAGGTTAAATAAAAATATTTTATTTTTTACTAAAAATTTCTGTTATGTTAAATGTTCATTAAAATGCCGATTATATCTGATTCCATAAAAATAATACATTTGTGATGTTCATAGTGTTAACTTTGTGGTTGGACATAATTATTCATTTAAATTAATTAAAAACTTTGTATTAACCACTTGGAGTAACTTTAAGTCTACCTGTTTTTCAATACCACTGTATCTTCGTCAGCATGCACCCATCCTGACGAAGATACAGTTGTATCCAAACCATTTGGTACCAACCAAGTATTAACGACTTGAAATAACTTTAAGTCTACCTTTTTTCAATACCACTGTATCTTTGTCAGTATGCACTCGTCCTGATGGAGATATAGTTGTATCCAAACCGGTAGTAGGGGAGAACAGGGTAATGGGAGCGTACTATAGGAAATTTGTGATAAAGACCACATTTGTTAACTTTCTTATAATTTTTAATTAAGAACTCCTACATTGACTATCCAAGTAAATTTTAATCACATTTATAATCAATCACAGTCATGTATGGAGGTACAATAACGATTTTACAAAAAAAAGTCATTCGCTCCCGTTACCCGACACATGCGGGTAATGAGAGCCCATTTAACGCTTATATGGGAAATTGGAGCCATAATCTGTACTCTTTCCCAAAAATTTAACTAAAAATAATTTAAATGAAATCTTAGTTGTCAATATGTAGAACTATTTGTAAAACATAAAAAAATCAACTTTGTAACCAAAACAAATCAATAAAGATGAAATTATTAAAGAAAAACAAAGGACCCAAATTTTTACGGATCCAAACAAAAAGCCCAAATATAAGTATCTGGACTATCACTGCCAGAACATTCTTTATAGGCCTAGTTTCCGCAACTTCTTCATCGGTACCACATCTCCCCACTTTTTCCTGTGGATCAACAAATTGCACATGCAGCTTCCTCTTCTGAATATTCTGACTCATCGTCGCAAATTGCATTTAGCCATGCTAGGCTACCATTACTCGTTGACCACCATTTTGAAAAGTAATAATATAAATATGTAATTCTACTTTCAATCACAATTTAACCAATTGGACTTGTTAGTAAATGAATCTAAGGATGTAATAAGCATTAACATAATAAAATAAGAATATAATTTCATGCTTACCTTGGCGCTCGCAATCAGCAGTTTTTTATAAGCGTGGATCGAAAAAAACACAACCGTCCCTCGTGACTTAACGCATGGCACTACCAACTCGTGTTCGTCAGGTGAAGTTTCTTGATAGTTGACAGAAGCGGCCGAGTTTTTACGATCGCAAGAATGTGTCTACTTTTCGTTCAACCATCATCGCTCTTATTACCCGACGGCTCTCATTACCCTGTTCTCCCCTACTCAAGTGATTAATACAAAAAAAAATTCAATTCATTAATTATTATTATTTTTTTATTTAAAAATGCGTGTTGTATATTCAAATTGGCAAGGTGATTTATTTACGTTTTTTGCATTTTATTTCAACAACAAATTTTAAAAAAAGAAAAATATTTGCGACTAAAATTATTTATTTTTGATCTATGTATTCTTCATATACAGAATAATACTTTGCAGCATTTGTACTTTTTAAAAATACGGTGTACTCTCAAGAATCCAGGTTCATGGAAGAAACATTAAATAAACACTTACAAATGAAACATTGGATAATTTGAATCAAATGTGTATGTACCTTCTTTCAAATCATAAACATACATCAAGTCATCAAAAAAATAAAAAAAATAAAATAAAATATATTTTTTTAAATTTAATTGGCTGAGTATTGTTAAGAGTACTTATTGTTCACATTTAAAATATTGTTTATTTCTCAGAGATTTGTATTTGTGTAACAGCTTGTTCGAGAAGAACGAGAATTGTGTGTTGAATTGTTTTTCACCTCATTGACATAGTTTTTCACTTCATTAACTTATCACACATAGATTATCCAGGCATGGAAAGGTATGAATATCTTATGTGTACATAGAAAAGAGATCTAAAAAAATTAAATACTTGAAAAATTAATTAATTATTTAAACCATTTGCGATATTATTGTCATGAAATAAAAAATACCGAGACAATATCTTGAAAATCTACTTTTTTTAGCATTTGTATATGTCACATCAATATTCTTACTATTGTAAATGTTTGTATTGTGAAAAATATGACATTAATTTTTGTGTCCTGGAGCGAGATTTGAATTTCAATTGAAGGCTGGGCAAACCTCTTACTGTTAGACCAAACAAGTTCAGTAATGATACTTATAAGAAAAAAATTTACTAAGAATTTTTGTTAATTGAAAATAAAATCGAATGATCCAAAACATGTGAACAAGTTCAACTTAGGAGCCAGATTGCGTTTATTTAGCATCAAAGAGTTGATATGATTTTCTCAATAGATATTGTAGAGCCAGTGGCTTATCTGTATAAATACACAAATATTTTATCAAAAAATATTCTTAAATTTTCCATTTGAAATAAGTTTTTTAGTTTCTCAAATATTTTTATAAAGAAAATAAATTGAATCTCAAACACCAAAAAACCAAAATTTCTATTTAATATTGTAATTATTTTTAGAATTAATAATTAAGACACGTGGACAAACATTAAAGGTGGTAAAAGCTTTAAGAGAAAAATTAATTCTTGTATGTAGTTTCCATAGCTCACACAAACATTATTGACCACATCACTGACCAAATTAGATCACTGCTTTAAATGCACCCTATTTATTTAAATATAAATAATAAGAATTTGTTTCATGTCATCAGATTATAGCTATCTTTGATAAAAGTATCATGGGCTCTCAACAAATTCTTTTTTGATAAATTTTTATAGAATAGTAATATTTTCTAAAAAGATTTATTGAATTCAAGAAATATGTTTTTTCTGTCCTTTTATCAATACATATTTACTTATGTAGAAATCCTGTTGAATAAATTAATTAAATTATATTGAAAACCTCCTGAAAACATAATTTAAAAATGTACCTACGCATTGTAAGGCCTAAACATTCAATTATCTTTTATGTATTAGGCTCATTGTGAACAATCAACAATGTCTTCGAGGCGTCTTGATAAATGATGACTACTTATAAATCGGTATTTGCATATTTACTGAATTGAATATTTGATGAATTTGATTTAGAATATTAAAAAATGTTCTCAGGTATAGTTTTCTGGGCTATTCTGCCCTGTGTGTCCGACCTCTCCGGCATGAACGTCATTGGCCCCATTGGATAATGAAATAATATAGACCCTAAAATTCGGAGACATAATATGGCATAGTTTATTTAGACCGTTAATACGTATTATTTATTTTCTTTGATGAAAGATTACATGAGGCATGTTATAAAAAAGTGTATTGCGACATTCATGTTTTTATCTTCAATATTCAAACCTCAATTGCATATTAATACATATTTGAATGTGCAATAAATATCTCCTAAAATATGAAAATGTTTTAAATTTCAGATAACTACCATAATTTTGATCAATTTCACAGACTACTGATCTACATATTATGGTATCCATTAGTACTTTGTTTAATCATGGTAACTTAATTACGACATATAAAAATATTTACCCATTTATGGTAGTCAAATTACGTTTAATCGTTGCATGGCAACAATTTAGATAGTAATTTTGTTGTTATTTTTATGTTGTATAAGTTAAGTTTAAGTTAGACTGCCTTTAAAGATATATCACGTGCGAAACTATGTATATAATTTGAAAATTACTTGTAAAAATAATAAAAATAAAAGAATGATAAACCTTCAACAATTAGTTAAATATTTTAACAAAAACATTTCCAGCAAAAGCTAACAAAATCCTTTCTAGTTTAATTTATCCCATTAATGAAGACATTGGGTCTTGGAATGCTCACATTGATTGTATATAGAAATACATGGGATGAGAATTACATTCTAGAACCTAGTGAAACTGAAAACGAGTTTCATAACTGCTATCTTTCACAAAAATCCTGATGTTTTAATAATTACAAATTTTATGTAATTTATTAGTGTTATATGTAACAGTATATAATATATAAGATTATTTTTTATAAATATTAAATTTAAAAATAACTCATAATAATAAAAATAACTCAATAATCAAGTGTAACATATCTTTGATATAAATTAGATACCTACAGTTTATTAAATACAACATATTGAAAGTAAGCTGTTAAGGTATGCGAGTCAATTTTTGAATATAATCGTACTATAAATATAGACTAGGTAGTCACTAAAAACAAATCTGATACAATGTATCAGATTTGTTTTTAGATAGCAGACACTGCATGTCATGCAGTCTCTGCTATCTTCTATAACGTACTAAATGTAACAGTCAGAAAGAGATAGAAATTATTTTCATAACCAAGTATAAGAAAGGATAATAAAACATAACTGCTACGAACGAATGCATATGAAATTGGAAGAGAAGGGAAGGAAAGAAAGAAGAAAAAGTTGTTGAATTGTTTTATTTATATACAGCGCCAAAATTGGGAATTCACCGAAACTTCGCACGTGCACATCGCACAAATCAAGTAAAAATAATAGATAATAGCTTATTAAGCCTATCTCACCCTACGCATGCATTCAAATTTCATTCAAGTCTCTGTCATAGTTCGTGTACACAGATCTGCACTCTATGGTCATTTACTTTAGAGTTGAAATGAAATTACCCGTCGAGCCGTCTATGGCGTCTACAAGTCGACAGCGAGAGATGAGAGAGAAATAATCGGAGACGTTTTGTCTTGCTTTCGCTTGTTGCTTTGCACTACGTTGAATCTCGAATCGTCCACTGTCCACCGTCTACGAATTCAACTAGTCTATGCAATAAACGTAAACCATCGACGCGTCGACGCAACGTCAACGGTTGATTTCAACTAGTCCGCCCATTCAACGCCCATCCCTACACTACCTGGTGTAGTGTAGGGATGGGCGTTGGTCGTCAGGTCATCTCTGTCGTAACGTAGGGCAGATCTGCGCCGCGTTAAATCATTTATTTATCTAATTTCTTTGTTCATCATTTATTTTATTATTTGTACACGTTCACTTCCACCTGGTGCTTTACTCTGGGGAAAATAAAGAAGCACCGACCGTTCTTTCATTTTATTTCACTCACATGAACTCAAACCTTCCCTAAAACGGTATCATATAAAATGACAAAATTTAGCGCATTGTATAAGAAGTGTAATTAAAAATATTAAAGAACATTTTTGACCATTATATTATGATTATATTTCATTAAAACGCAAAACTGGGGTTGCTTGTAGGCCGCTCGATCCTATTTTCGATCTCCCGGTAGGTACTCGAAGATTAACACAAGATTACTGATTATAGGTAGGTACTGTATTTTCGTGTGATCAAATAAGTGAAAATTACTTTTTTTTTCATCAATAAATTTATTTTGAGATCAGTCCTAGTGTGATGTCAATCAACAATGTTTCACGTTGATAATTGAGATAAATATATTAAATTCAAATTATTTCAATTTCAATTTTATTTTTTGGCCTTCATCGGAAATTACCACGTGTGCTCGTGGACGTAGTCGGTCGCCACGTGTAGGTCGCCGCGGTGCCAGGTACATCCATCTTCGATCCTTCACAGCTCTTTGAATGCGGGCGGATGAAGGCAGCACCGAATAGAACCGGGCATGGTTTCTCGGAAGTTCGCGTCTGATGCACGTGGGTCACACTCTTCGGGTCGGCGCTTGGAAGGAATTCTGGTTGGCGTTTTTCTCACTGGCACTGGTGTTCTCCATCGTCAGGGCCGGCTGCAATCTTCTTCAATGCACTGCACCTGCGCAACCGGTGGCCGCATATCGGGCACGTGGAGTCCACCACGTAAGCACCACGACTGGATATGCAACGGGCAGCCTCCCAGCAAGCTTGATAATTACCACTTCGGATCACGATCGGAAAGAGAAGAGAGCTCTTCGAAGGGCGTCCGGACTTTTTGTAAGTTCTGCGCGGCAACTGGGGTGGGGTGCATTTCCTCCCCTCTGCTATCCGATTGGTCGGCCGTAAGGGTGCTGATGTTGCCAGTGAAGTCTTCAACCCCTACGTCATTGTCTCCACACACTTATATACAAGTTGTTAATTATATATTGAAATGAATACCAAGAAAATACACAATAATACATCAAAATCTGCAATTATACAATTTTTCAGAATAATCAAACCTCTAAAAATATTTTAAGTTACCCCCTACCTAGTCATATTTATTTTTAAATTTACAGAATTAATCATTTATTTGTTTATATAGAAAATATGAACTCGATCGAGACGTCGCACACAGTCGCACATAAACGGTGGCAACACTCATATTTATTATTCTGAATCATAGATAATGTTCTGAATCGGTTGACGAACCAAACTGAAAAAATAGCGATAATTTTAATTGTGACTTAATCAAAGTTGTCGAACTAAATTGTATGAAAAATAAACCTCATTCATTGTACACATAATTAATTTCTATCCATACAAATAATAATAATTCAATAAACTTTATCTCTTCGTTGCTCCATGATAATGACATTTCAGAGATCTTAGAAATACGATAGACCTACAACCGGGTCAGCGGACGGTGACGAACTAAATAACGGCTAATGTGTAAAGCCGCCTCTACACTACTAGGAAAGTCGGCCGGAGTCCAAAGTAACCCGAAGTAGGTGTCTACACTGCGAGGAACTCAGTTGCCCATAGAATAGTACTCCGCACGAACTTCGGGTCACTTCGGATTCCTTTGACTCGGCCCAAAAACCGACAACTTTCGGAAGTCGTCCGCGGCGAACCGAAGTAGCACGAAGTACCCCTCCACACTATCGTATTCGCTTCACTTCGACCGACTTTGCTAGTAGTGTAAAGGCGGCTTAAGAATCACCATCGGCCGAGCGACGCCATGATTCCTTTGATGTGTGCTCGAAAAACCGACAACTTGGCCAACCGCCGCCAAGTCGGCCAACCTGCGCTAATACGCCCTCGGATGCGGTGGGACACCAGGAGTTGGGTCGGCGTTTGAGAGAAATTTCGATTGAAAAATGGCAAGAAAGATGGGACACGGCTACCACCGGGGATGGAATTGTTCCTTCTTCCCGAGGGTGGCCGTGAAGGGTAAGGGCAGGGGATATTTTCTGTCGCTAGATCACCATACTACTCAGCTGCTATCGGGTCACGGGGAGTTCAGGTCGAAGTTGTCTGATCTAGGATTCGCTGCTGACCCTTGGTGTACTTGTGGTCGGGTGGCTCAGACGGCGGAACATATCCTCTGGGATTGTACTATTATGAATGATGCGAAATTAGATATGCTTGAAGGTTTGACTGAGTTTCGGATGAATGAAGGAGGGCTACCATGTAACGACGTCCTCGTAAAGAATGGTTCCTCGTAAAGAACTTTGGATGCTTCAGACAGTTCACTCGTGTGTGGGTGACTCGCTGGGAAATTCTGAGGGGATCTAGTTAATATTATGTTCTGTTCATGTTGCTCTTAGTGTGTTGCTCTTGCACTGAGTGATTATCTGCCGGTCCTGTGCCTTCCTAGTCGGAATCACATTGTGTTTTCATTTTATATTATCTTTCTTTTTATTTTCTCAACTACGGGGTTGTCAGTCTGACTTGAGCCATCCACTGCCGCCTCCTGTGGGATTCATCTTCTTTTAAATATGAATCAATGTTTTATTCCTTATACACTGTTTTCTTTGCTTTGGTTGCTTTTGCCTTTTTTTCATTTATATTCGTACTGTTATATATATAATATGTATCTGTTTACGATGACATATATGCTATATGTATATTAATTATTCTTAAATGTTGTTACATGTATATTAATTAAGTTTATTGCTAATAAAGACGTATCTATAGGTTGGGACAGTGAATGGCTTTGATCGAGCGGCCGCGCCGTGCCGCTTCGCAACGATTTATACAACCAGTGCGGAGCGGCACGGTCCTGCTTGTTAGTAGAAAAAAAATGTCAACCTGGAAACGATTGAGTAGGACCGATATGGAGGCTTTTGCTCTTAGAACGGTCCTGGGTAAGAGGTGGGTACCATTCACCCCCTGTACACATTGGCCGAGGCCAACATTGGGCCAACCTCGGCCAATGTGTACAGGGCCTTTTAAATTAATTAATCTCTTCATTGTATTGTATCTATTTTCTATGCTCTTGTCTATGGATATTAAATGGCGATTGGTGGGGTTGGTCGTTGATTATGTGCACGAAATATTGTTAGGTTATGTCAATTTATATTGATTACAATATTGTGTGTACATAAAATTTAAGTGAAACTGATTGCTTCCACAGTTGAAAATGGAAGATGACTTGAGGAATTACAAATTACAGTTGCAACAGGTATGTTTGGAAAATCATCAGTATGTCTTCGTGTACATTAATTTAATATGAACATGACATAAATATGCTGTTTATATTTTAATAGGTTGATGCCGCTCTTACGACAGACCCTAAAAATGACGAGTTACTGAAACTCAAATCTGACTTGGAGGAAGTAATTGCACTGACATTGGATCTCATTAAAACGCAACAAGAAGAATCTGTAAAATTCTCTGAAGACAGCCGAAGTTTCGGTGGACATAGTTACGACGATGATGACGTGACAGCCTCTTTACTGGCGGTGGAACGAGGAATTGGAGTCAGTAGTCACACGAATAGGAAGAGAAAATGGAAACTTGGCGAAAAGTGTCTGGCCAAATGGAAAGTTGACGGGCAGTTAGTAGCTATTTTTTTCAACTTGACCTTATAATTTTAAGTGCAGATTAGCTAGTATTTTCTTTATTTGTAGTTTTGAGGATTGCTTGTATATAACTAAACATTAAGAAGTGTTTGGCAATGATAAGTTTGCACTTATTGATCCTATTATCGGTTTTCAATTCATTCAGTATTGTTTCCTTAGAAGTAACACAAATTAAACTGCTTCTGAGAGGACATACAGTCCTTGACTCATCATTTTTCATTTCATAGATAGTTTTATACGTGCTAACCTGTTGTAGCTCTTTCTTAAGAGCTCAAGTCATAAATATATGTCTGGTTTCACTATTATTGTAAAATGGCTGACTGGCTGGGTCTTTCATATATACCTCAAGTTATATTCTTTTCAATATTACCAACATAGATCCTCCCTGTTCATTTGCCCTTCACAAATCCTGCCTGTTTTGATTATAATTGTCACTCGTGTTATACTATTCAAGCTAAATTTATGACGACTTGAATGACTTATATAAGATAAACTGATCCTCCAAGCCGAACGGTGCACCATCCTGGGAGCCTAAGCTAATTCGTTAAGATAAATTATCATGTTCCTGAATAATGTCTAGCCACAATGTATTGTGGAAAATTGTGTGCTCTTTATCACAATAATTAAAATCATCAATTTGGATTTTCTGTTTCCAAGTTTTATATGTATCGATTCCAGAAATGTTTTAATTTAGGAATATTTTGACTGGTATTGGAAGTTTCTTCATATTTCAGATTCTATGAGGCTGTGATAGAAGAGGTGGCTGAGATGACAGTTAAGGTCACGTTTATGGAATATAATCAGAAGGAAACATGTGGCATAGAAGAAATTAAAGAGTTGACCACGGGAGTGAAGAGACCAGCAGAAGATTCTGGAGATGAGGCTTCCAAGTAAGATATTTTTATTATATCAATATTAATTACCAATCATTAATTATAATTTTTATCACGAAGAGTGGAATCAACGAAATTTAATGTGAAATTATAGCTTTGTGGTTAATTATATACTTATCAGGGTTCGAAAAAATCCGATTTTTATATTAAAAAAATCAAAAAATTGGATTTTTTGATATATATCCGATATATATCGAAAATTGGATATATATTCAAACTTTTTTTCTCCTTTTTTGCACACTCGATTGATACAAACTCGAAATAATTAGGAAATTTATTTTGTGCATGAATTATTATTTATTATTAAATAAATGAATTGCATACTGAAAGTTGCTCTTTCTAGTGTGGTGTTGAGAACACTCAACACAAACAAACATGTTTGTTTGTGTGAAATAAAAAACGGATTATATGAAACAAATTATACTAAAAAAACAACCGTAGCACTTTTTAAAATACAATTAGCGCCATCTAGTAACAACCGCAGATATAAAAAAAAATAACAACCTCTGGCACTTTTTTAAATACAACTAGCGCCATCTAGTAACTACCGCAGATATCAAAAAATAACTTGTAGCACTTTTTAAAATACATCCCGCACCATTTAGTAACGACCGCAGATATTAAAAAATCAATCTGTAGCATTCTTTAAAATAAAACTAGCGACATCTATTAACCCCCCCTGGGCCGCGTCGCATATATGCGACAGGCACAAAATAAATTATTTATCGACGGCCGCGTATCGAATTTGAGAAACGTAATTTTTTCCCAATAGAGAAATCCTGTTGTGACCTGTCGTTCCATTTTCAACTCAAAAACATCACGGATTGTATTTTAAATCAACAATCAAAACAGAAGGATTTCTGCCGTCAAAATCGTATAGAATTGTTATAGATGGCGCTCCGATCGCGTGTTGTGCAATCGAAATTCAAATATTCCATCGTCAAGGTCACGCGCAATGTGCGCGGGAAATACGATTTATTTTTTTCGATTTTCAATTTATTTGTACACGTATATACAAATATATACGATATGTTTTGCGATATTTGTCAGTTTTTGTTGGTTTATGATTCAATTGAATACTAATAGTGATTTATTAACAAAAATACACGCAATTTTGTTGCGTTTATTTGAAATATGTGTGTGTGTGAAAGTGTATCATATTTATGTGTTATGAGTGCGATGTCCCGTCGTGTGCCGTGCCGTGCAACAAAATATACCACACAGAAGAAGATTATTATTATTAATAGTAGTGTTGTCTCTAATAAACAAATAAAAAATTATTATTATTTTTCAGAAAATGTTGCGCTGGCAACATTATGGAAATTCAAAAAAAGATTATTTTTTTTACTTAAATGATAAAAAAATCATTGCATTTCGACACTTACGATAAAATAATATGAATGTGTGTGTTTTTTTTTTAATATACGCATGTTTTCATGGTTTTTTCGTAAAAAGAAAAACCAAAAAAATTCAGAAAATTTACGGCCCACAAAAAGTTAACGACTACCATCTAGTAACGACCGCAGATAAAAAATCAATCTGTAGCATTCTTTAAAATAAAATAGCGCTATCTGTTAACGACTCCAGAATGTTTTTTTTTTATATATATGTTACAGCGAATTTGCATTTATAGTGAGACTATACTTTCACTAATAGAAATGTACTTTTCCCGGTCGGGCAGAGTGGGGGCAGTGAAAACATGTCAATCAACAAATTTACAGATTCACTACACATTATCTGTGAAAATATATTTGTCCACGAATGCGCTCATTACTCAAAGCATAGACAATATATCCATCAATAATTTGTACTTGAATGTACGCGATTCTTAAAGCATAGAAAGTATAAAGCCGGCACTTCACTAGGTGATTTTTATTCATTTTGCGGTCCTATTTTAACTCCTAAATTAAAATAGGACAGCGACACCGCAAAACGCATACAAATCGCGAAGTAAGGTCGGCTGAAAGATCGCGCACTCTGGTTTTTTAAGATATCTGACGACTGCGGGAATAAAACGAGGTTATGTCACCATTGGCGGGTTAAGGGAAAATTTTTATTAATGAATATGTATTTTGTCAATTAAGTTTATTAAATATGTTTTTTTATAAAAATACAACAAAAGTTTATTTCTTACAAATATATAAAAACGTAAATAAACATACACCCGGTATTATTAATTTTAAACCAACCTATAAAAGTGCGTCAAGTAACAAACACTTGGTGCGAAAAATAGAAAAAATCAAAAAGATTCTAAGCCATCATTTACGTTTGAAATCATTCAGCTTCTTCCGCATTTCCAATTTTCTGTCTTTTTATCAACAATGTGTCTAATGTCATTTGCGTTTTTCGTTTGCGCTGTGTAAAGTGGGTGATAGACGTACGAACATAAAGTGAGCGGTTTTTAAGTTCGCAAACTTAGGGCCGGTTATTTCAAGTTGGATTAAAGTAAGCGTTCATTTAAAGCATAGATATTTACAAAAACGGATCGTCTGATTGGCGGAGAACGCAAAAATCTATGCTTTAAACAAACGCTTACTTTGATCCAACTTGAAACAACCGGGCCTTACTCGACTCGACGTTGGTGACACACATGTCGATGTCGTCGATAGAGGAAGCCTTGTGTTATTTAGGAATTATATCATATCATATTTTAAAAACCAATAAAAGAAGACGAAATCGGCGAGTGTGGATGAAGTACTGGCTTACGAAAAGAGAGCGTCTATCACATGTAAATTTAGTAAGAGAGTTACGCGAAGAGAAGAAAGATTTCCACAATTCCAGCCCTTAAAGAATAAATTATTTTCTTGACAGAATCAATGGTAGCATTTATATGTTTCATTTGTAACAACGTGGCTCTCTACTTTATCCCTAAAAAGAAAATATATGCTTGAAAATGTACATTACGACGCTTACTGAATTTATTCTTCGTTTATTTATTCAATAATGACAAAAATTATAACCTAAAAATACAAGTACCCAATCATTTGATGATTAATCGACTGTCTTTTGAATTATAAGATGACCCAGAATTTCGTAAGTGTTCGCGATTAAATTTTTTAAAATATATTACGTTTTAGTTACCTACCTAAACTAATCATTGAATATCAAAGCCCAGAGTCGAAAAGTGTGACAGTTCGAGAGACAGAACGCTATCACCATAGAATAGAGAATACGCTATCGCTCAAAGGATAAAAATTAGAAATACTGTCGCCAAAATAGAATGAGACACAAAACGCAAAATAAATTTTGAAAAACAAGGTCCATGTGCCATTAGAATTTTGTTATATAATGAAGAATTGGTGCAGCCGAAACAATGAACACTTCAAAATAACTATTTTAATAATATCCGGTATGTAATGTTGATATGCACAGAAGAAATTAATAATGTAGTAAGAACCTTTTTCAAGCAATAACTTAAATTGTTATTCAAGGCCCAGTTGTTTCAATTTGGATTAAAATAAAAGTTTGTTTAAAAGCATAGATTTTTACGGAAACGGATGTCAGACTTGTCAAATTTAATTTTTGACAGTTCGGAAACCAATAAATTCATTGGTAAGAAATCAGGTAAAATATTATATTCATTTCTATTGGTAAAAATCTGCTTGGATATGATAAGAATGACCTTGAATGTAATTTCTCTAAAATGCCAGTGAATGTATAGACTCACTAGAAAAACAAATTTGCTGTAACATATATATATATATATATAGAACATAAAAATCAAGCCATAAATATTGTGTTATATATCGTGATATATAACATGATATATATCTGCGGATATATATTCTCAAACCCTTATACTTATATACTTTTTTATAAATGTTATAATAATGATAATAGTAGCTAATTGGTCTTGTCATTAGGACTCTCGTCTCGTGATTCAAAGGTTGTGGGTTTGAACCTTACTCCAGACCAGCAAGTTAGTCCTATTTTCATAGCCAAGCGTTTAGTTTAGTTTGAAAATAGTAAGAATATTGATGTGACACGCATTCCGTGATGGCTTCTCTGTTTAAAAAAAAAATATAGTAAAAATGGATAATTTATTTAGCACCATTTTTGTAAAAAATCATCTCAAAGGCGCTTTACACAAAACTATTTATGTAGACTATTTAAAATTGCAAACTTATAGAAATAATTTTTTTAAAAAAGTACATTTTCAATCTTTTTTAAACAATGTTTCTGATGAACTGTTCAGTATTACGGATGGATGAGAGTTCCATGTCCTTGGGTCTGCCACCCCGAATGTCATTCACTAAACTTAGTCTTTTGGAAATTGTTGATCAGAATGTTCTTAGGTTTTCACGGCCACTCAGAATCTTCAAGTTTGTGTTTACTAGGGTATTATGCCGTGTTGTACGACCTTTCAGGCCGACGTTTCGGATCCCATTGCAGGGTCCATCATCAGGGCTGATGTGTTGTCTTGAATGTTGGTGTTGTGGTTAAGTATCAGCTTGCAATACCGTGCTGAAGTCATGGTGTGTTGTGTGTAAGATTCATCTGTTGTCTGATCACTATCTCTGCGGAGTCTGCGACGAGAATGACTTTGAAGCGCCGGATACCAAGATGTTTTTAATTTGAGACCATCATCTCTATTAATATTTATCGGGTGCTTGTAGATTTCTAGTGCTTCCTTGATAAGACGCGTATGGTGACTCTTAGGCTTTCCAAGGATTTTCGGTTCGAATGCAAAATGGTGGGCGGTATCCAGAAAATGCTCAGCCAGTGCTGATTTTTCTGGATGACCGAGTTTGCATGCCCGTTTGTACTCGTTGACCCTTTTGGAAATTGTACGCGCCGTTTGTCCCACGTATACATTATCGCAGTCTTGACAATCGAGTCTATACACTCCGTCTGTTTCTAAGCGATCTCGATCCTTCGCTGATCTCAACAAATCCTTAATTTTTGAGTTGGTATCAAAAACTGTCTTAATGTCTCTTTTCTTGAGAGCTCTGGCAATTCTGTCTGTAACGCTTTGGACAAAAGGTAGAAAGGCGATGCCTTTGCACTCAGGTTCTGTATGTTTTTCCGGGCGAACAGACCTCGTTCTTATGACGCGTTGTATCTGTCGCTACGACAGATACAACCCTGCAATGGGATCCGAAACGTCGGCCCATTGCAGGGTAATGTAATGTAACAACACAGCATAATACCCCAGTAAACACAAACTTAAAGATTGTTGATCAGAGTTTCGCGTCTACCATTATACAAACTCTTGATGATACAGAGGCATAATGTTGTGTCGCCTTGTATATCAACCAACACAATTTGAATTCCACTCTTTCGGGACAATGGTGGAAAGGAATATTATGTGCGAAAATTCTGATTTTCCACATGCTGCATATCCAGAACAGATTGCAATCCATCCAGTTGAAATTTCAATAGTCCAGCATAAATACTGTTACGGTAGACCAATGTTATCTTTTAGATTCCCTGTATAACTATTTTGTACAAGCAGTGATTAATAATTAAATTATTTTAAACTTAAGCTTTTTAATTTAAAAATTAATGATTAAATTATTTTAAACTTTAGATATCTAAATGAATTTTCCTTAAATTGTATTGGATCTTTGATCTATTCTGTGTGATCGCTACAGTGAATAACTGCATAATGTCTTGGGTGTCATAACAATCTGTGATTATCGCCGCCTGTACATTCAGCAGCAAGGGATATTTATTCTTAGTTACTTTATTTTGAGGCGTTTTTTCCATTTGGACAGCCTGCACTCAACACTACGATTAATTTTTATAGAATGTTTAATGTATTTTTTTTATATTTTCCTTAGTAGAAATAAAAATTTAGCAAAATCGAAAACTAAAAAATGATATTTGAGTTTATCTTTGAAACTAATGTAGCACCATGTAATTTCAACATATGTCTCAAGGAGATCATGAAGGTATTATCTATCAATGTAATATGTAATATTTGCAGACAAGGCAAGCCTCACACACGGGACTACCTTAAAAAGAAAAAACAAAAAAAGCAACAAAGGTATAAAAAAATAGAAGAAGATCGCGAGTCAGAAAAAAATAAATGGCTATCATTTGCTGCCAAGACTTCAAAAAAACCCGGAGCAAAAGGGAAGAGTATATTTGCTTCTCCGGATAATGTTAACGGAAGAGTGGGTATAGGTACTTGTGGAATATCCGGGAAACCAATGACAGAATTTATACAAGGAGAGAAGTGGAAAAAGGGAGCTTAGTCATTATTATTTATAAAATACTTAAAATTTATATTTTAATTAATAACTAGACCAGTCATACAAATTAATTTAGAAAATATTTTTCTCTTATGAAAAATCTAACATGGAATTTTCAGATTTCTATGTAAGCAAATTTCTCATAAGCAGGGTATGTAACTACGTATTTTAAAATATTTTTGTATTTTAATTAGTTTGTCAACAACATTATCACACATATTTTTTGGCTTTAACTGAAAGTCCGCCGTGGCTTGAAATTTTCATGGCCAGTAAATTAAGTGATAAATAATGCAATAAACATATTTTTTTTCCTAACTTTTACCACAACATAAAAATATGAGATTGTTCTACGAGAAAGTCACGTGAAGTTGTTCTGTGACGCTAGAATAAGTGAGAATTTGTGGTGATCTTTTCTACATGCAAAATGTTGAAACTTTTTTTTATTTATCTAAAAAGAAAGAATTTGAAAAATAAATTAACATTTCCAAACAATTTTTGTTTTATTTATATTAATATGTTTTTTTTAAATATTTATAATAAAAAATACTAATGAGAAATTCAAGAATGAAGAATAAATTGTAATAATGATTATTACTTGCATTGAGTAGATCTTGACTGCACATGTACGAACACATAGCGTAAAAATAGTCACACCTATTAAAAATACAATTTCAACAGATATTCACAGAGTATTAGCTGTGTTTTGCTAACAGTTATATTTTATGTAAATAGGGCAGTGTATTACATACTATGCTTTAATAAACCTATGTTTTATAGTGAAATTACAACATCAAGCATTTTTTTTTCTTATTCAAGACTATATTTATTAGGAAAAACTTCCAAAAATATCTCTTCGAACTAAATCGTTCTTAATTCAAAATGGTTTCTATCTATGTCCTTCTATATCAATGTGTTATTTAATTTTAACACTAATATTTTTAATAAAATTAAATTAGAAGGATTTTAAAGCAAATTTATTACATACATATTTTAAACATCAAATCAATATTTGTTTGACCTCCTTTGGAACGGATTACACTCTGAATCTCAGCATTGATTTATAAAGGCTGCGTTCCATTGTATTTCTTCACACCACACACTGCTTTTTTTTGCAGATATTTTTACCCATTAATGACCACAGATTTTCAGTAATATCGAAATTGAGACTGTTTCCTGGCCGTGAACGTAATTTCAATCTCAATGGTTCTTTGAATTGTGATACCTGTGAAATAATGAAAAAAAAATGGAAAGGAATTCAATGTTGATAATATTCGCCGGTAAAAATTTTTTTTTTAATGATTCATGAAACTCACAGACCAGAGGTATCGAAAATACAGAAAATCATCCCAAAATACTGGATCATAAATTTTTTGAGTCAAATTCTCCGTTTTTGGTGAAACGCCAGCAAGAATTTTTTTTTGTAATTTTCGGCTTCACTGATCCTTCTAGCATAATGAAATTGCCAATACCAAGTTGTGTCGCTGTACCTCCCTCCAGATCTTCGGCGCACTGTCTGCTAACTGTCTGGACCAATCACTTCAAATTTTAATTCTGTGATTAGGAAAAACGTAGTGTCTTGGAATTCTACTCTTAGGTCTGAAGCAGAAGCAAGAAGATTTTTCAAAGAAAGCCATTTCAAAATCCCATCTCGATTTGAAGTACAGTCATCATCGTCATCACTCTTGGCTCTACAACCCCTGGTGGGTCTTGGCCTCCTTGAGAGTTTTCCTCCACTCATCTCGGTTTTGTGCCAGCTCTCTCCAGTTCAGAAGCTCCAAGGCAGCTATGTCTTTGAGGACCTTGTTGCTCCATCTTTAGTCTCGCGTCATAAATCAATACATTTTAGTTCACATAATTTTTTTTTTGAAATTTGACAAAATTGAAAACAATATTTAAATTTTTTCGCAAATGTGAACAGCAAATGTCAATATGGGTACTTGAGTAATAATAGGGTGTTGCAGCGCTGCTCTCGAGAAGGATGGTGGAATGTATGAGAGAATATGAATTTGTCAGTGCCAGACTAATGTGGATCCGGTTCAAAATTGGAGTCACGGGGGTGTTTCTAGTTATAGGCTATGCCCCGGTTAATTCTGAAAAGGACGAAGTGAAAAATGAATTTTGGACGAATGTTAGGGATTTAATGAACGTGAAACGAAGCAATGAAAGAATTATCTTCGCAGGTGATCTGAATGGCTGGGTTGGAACACGAAGAGATGGCTTCGAGACTGCCCTTGGTGTGTATGGTGACAAGAGGATGAATGGTAATAGTTTGCTTGAGGTATGCTTGGAATGGAATCTTTTTGTTTCAAATACCTTTTTTGATCACAAAAGAATCCATCAATACACATGGGAGAGAGGGAATGAAAGATCGATAATTGATTTTGTTGTGGTTGATTCTAGACTAAGGGCCGCTACGGTTGATACTCGGGTATTTCGGGGTGCCGAGATGGAAACTGACCATTTTCTTGTAGTCTCAAGAATAAACTTGTTTCAAGGCTGGCGGTCCAGGAAAAGAACTGTACCGGCTCCGTCTAGAATCAAAAAAGAGAATCTACAAAAGGACGATTTAAGGGAGAAGTTTGAAAGGAAAATTGTTGAAAGGCTGAGTGTAAGGAGGGTGAGTGATCTTAGGATAGATGATGCATGGGATTACTTAAAAAATACCCTTTGCGAGTCAGCGAAGGAAGTCTGTGGAACAGCTAAGCAGGGAAGGAAGAAAGGGGATGCATGGTGGGATGATGACATAAAGGAATTAGTGAAAGAAAAAAGAAAAGCGTGGCTCCATCTTCTGACAGTGAGTGGAGATGAATACGCGGGGGCAAAAGATGTATACAATGCGTGTAAAAAAAGAGTGAAAGCAGGTGTGAAAGAAAGGAAAGAGCGGCTGAAAAGAGAGGAAGGTTTGAAAATGTCTAAGAATTTTGGGGAAAACATCAAATTTTTCTGGAAGGAGGTGAAAAAATCTCGATGTGGGACGGAAAGCAATAGTATGAAAGCTATTAAGTCAGCGAATGGAGAAATGTTAATGGATGAAGATAGAATAAAAGATAGATGGATGAATTATTTCCAGGAAACGTATGAGAGCGAGGAGGCTGTAATAGAGGAATCCGTCGATATTCTCACGGAGAGAAGTATGAATGACGAGAATGAAGTCAGCGAAATAAGTGTGGAAGAAATAAAGTGTGCAATAAAGCATATGAAGAATGGTAAGGCTGTGGGGTATGATAACGTTGCTGCCGAATATATCAAGGCTGGTGGCCCATCAGTGATTTCGTGGCTTCATACTCTATTTAATAAATGTTTGAAGGAGAGCCACACCCCTTTGGATTGGAGGAGAGCAGTTATCATGCCTCTCTACAAAGGTAAAGGGTCGAGATTGGAATGCGGGAACTACAGGGCAATCAGCCTTTTAAGCTCGGTCGGCAAACTTTATGGAAGAATTTTGATAGAAAGAGTAAGGTCGATGACGAAAGAAAAGGTATGGGACGTGCAAGGAGCCTTTGTGGGTGGAAGAGGATGCATGGATCAGATATTCTCTCTACGAGTGTTGACGGAAAAGTTTTTAGCGAAAAACCAAAAACTTTTCTGTGCATTTGTAGATCTGCAAAAAGCTTATGATAGGGTTATTAGAGGAAGGTTATGGAAGGTACTCTCTGATTACAAGGTGAACAGTAAACTTATAGACGCAGTTGCATCCCTTTACGAGGGGAGTACTGCGTGTGTAAGAATCAATGGATCTTTCACACCGTGGTTTGATATAACAAAAGGTGTCAAACAGGGTTGTGTAATGTCTCCATGGCTGTTCAACTTGTATATGGATAATTGTGTGAAAGAACTGGAATGTATGAATATAGGAGCGAAAATGAGTGATTTGATTGTATGCTGTTTACTGTACGCGGATGATGCGGTATTAATGGCAAATAGCGAACAAGACCTACAAAGTCTAGTTAGCAGGATGTATGATGTATGCAAGGAAAGTGACCTTATTATGAATGTAAAGAAGTCAAAAGTAATGGTATTCGAGAAGGAGGAAAGTAAGACAACGTGTGAAATACTAGTAGGCAATGAATGTTTGGAACAAGTAGATGAGTTTGTGTACTTGGGAAATATGTTCGATAGAAGAAGGAATGTTGAGAAAGATATAGAGAGGAGAGTGACTGCCCGGAATAGGGTGAATGGTGCTTTGAATGCAATAATTTCTAATAGAAATATGTCTACCGAGTCTAAAACTAGCGGTACATAATGGAGTTCTGGTACCGACACTAATGTATGGAAGTGAAGCCTGAAGCTGGCAGAAGAGGAACGAAAGTAGATTGAATGCAGTGGAGATGAGGTCCCTTAGACGTATGTGTGGTAAATCCATGTATGATAGAGTAAAGAATGAAGATATTAGGAATGAATGTAAAGCTGATCGTAGCATAATACAGAGAATAAAAATAGGGTCGCTCAGGTGGTTTGGGCATGTTGAGCGAATGAATGAGGAAAGAATGGTAAGAAAGATATATGATGCAAGTGTTGACGGCGCCAGAAAAAGAGGGCGACCACGGAAGACGTGGCATGACCAGATTAACCAGATACTGGAAGATGGTCCTGTTAGAAGTCTGAACAACCGTCGAGCTTGCATGCGAAGATGTATGAATGTAGACGAAGCGAAAGTTGTATGTCAGGACAGAAGAGTATGGCGCTCTATCCTCTCTGCCTACCCCCTCGGGGAAACGGCGTGATGGTAAGTAAGTAAGTAAATTTAAGAAACTATTATAATTGAGTTGGGCTGCGTATACTGGTTGGTATTTATTTAAGTTTCTTTTAAGTGAAATTTATAAGTTTCAAAACTCACTTTTCTTTTGCTTCCCTCTGTAAAAAATGTATTTCTTTACACAATGAAGAAAATACTGCTAAAATTTTGTTTAATATTTTATTATCCGATTCGATAATATCTAACACATGTATATCTTCGTGTGGCGTAACGTCGATAGAAATTGGATAAAAATGTTTATTATCCGGTTTTGCCAAAAGTAAACAGTTAAATTGTTTTCGTAATTCATCAAAGCTTTTATCTTGGTACTTAAGAAAGTTTCCGTAATTCCGCAGTATTATTTGTCCGGCTTCTTTATGATTGTCATAATTGATTTTTTTCTCTAGAGAAAATTCACGCTGAGAAATCATTTCGAATGATTTCAACTAATTTACTTTACTGCGCAATGACACTTATTTAAAAAAAAAAACTACAAAACTGCCGCACTGTCACTGTCACTTTGACATTTTTATTTTTATGTTTGTGACCACAGAAAAGACAATATTGTGTGACACTTGGTGACCCTAACACCTCGAATATTTGTTCTGCCGTCTCGTTGTCCTTATTCTCTATGCCATTACCATCCTTTCATTTTTCATTGTAAAGTAGACTGAATACGGTTGTAACATTTATTTTTTTATTTTAATTACATACAGCATTATTACATTTTATTTTCTAGTGTATTAATACATAAATTTATTATATCGTTGTACCTCTCCAAAAAGAGACTAACTCTTGTGTCTGGAGAGGGACTTACACTTTTATATATATATATATATATATATATATATATATATATCTATATATTAGTTTATTTTATAGTACATAAATGTATACAAGAGGAAAAAAGTTAATGATATGCGATAATTAATGCATTTATGTGGGACAATAAATTAAAAAATAAAAACTAATAATAAGCATACAATTAAAAAATGAATATAGTAAAGAGAGAAATATAATAAAATTTTAAGCAAAGATAATAACGATGTAATAATATTAAATTTAAAACTATCTATTATTAAAGAAATATTCTAAATAATTATATGATAAATAGTTTATACAATTAAGTAATATGTAAGTAGATAACTTAATGTAAAATAAAAATTTAATTAATTTTGAGGGTTTTTTTAGTATTTTCTTTTAAAGGCCGCATAGTTTTTTTCAATTCTCATTTTATACCTCTAAATGTATAATGATGCTGGGCAGTTTGACTTCATTTTCTTGCAGAAACTTTATAATGATAGGTAGATCAAAATTAATTACTTTTTCATAAAGCGTTTTTATTTCGTTAAAAACAAACAATATTTCTGTTCCTTATAACTGCGATTAGGGTACACAAGAGAGTATTAAATGATGAAAATTAAAATATTCCGGTCGTTCCCAGCCAGGACAGTTTTAATTGAGGCTGAGGTCAAAGGTGACACACTTTCACATAACATTCACATAACTTCATAATTAGTTTAAAAAAATAATGTTAATTGGCCTTATGTCATCAATCAGTCATCACAGCACTTACGACCCAATTATTTAGGACTTTACTAATAAAGTACTAATAAACTTTTGAATGTTATAAAATATACAGAAAATTTGAGCAGTCGGTATTACAATTATAACACACATGAAACTGATTTCCAGCAGAGCATTCTTCAAGAAAGGAGTTCGGTTTAAAAACAACAGTATTGGTTGAAGGTATGTTTTCAGGTCGTAAACTTATCAGTATTTCGCTCTGAGTAGTCGTTTATTCCGATACCTACTTCTGTTGAATTGTGAGTCTTTTCTAAAGCGACCTCATCTGGCAATGCATTACAAAATAACCTCTTCACAGTATTGAGTTAACATTATATGAACTATACGTTTGCGTACACGTGGCATCTACAAAAAAACGATTTGATGTACAACTATTTTTTTATTTTCTGCTTTTAATTTGTTAATTTCAAGTGTGCGGCATCAACAAAAAAAACCATCTAACACACAACTATTTTTTATTTTCTGTTTTTACTTTGTAAACTTCAAGTGTGTCCGTTATTTCCCTAGATTAGCTGGACAGAGAGCGTCCGTATACTACGTGGTTCCATTTTTAACTCTTCTGAATCCCTCCCTCTCCCTTCTCTCATACAGCCTTAACGTGGCTTTTGCTTTGACCCCTTCTCCCAAGTGGAACGTAGTTTTTTTTTTCTGTTAATTTCGGAAGACATTTTGTACTATTTTCTCTTACTAAAACTATTTTTAAATTGTTGGGTAGAAAATGAACAAGACATTTCCATAATTAATTAAAACAAAAAATAATTATAATTATGAAAAAAATTGAGCGAGTCTTAAAGTAGACGCAAATGATGTGTAACACTCTTTCTCAGTAACACTTAGTAAAGACTCGACTTAAAGAAGTCTGCGGCTTCCCATGTACCGAGGGCAAAGATGTTACACATCAAAAATTTCAAAATAATTTTATTTGTTCATACTTGCAATGAAAATCTTTTAATCGAGTGAAAAATCCAAAAAAGTGCTTTTGAACCAAAATATATATCGCATGAAATAGCCTTATATGTATTTGAAAAGTATATGATAAATGAACAGGATAAAATTAATTTCATTTAGAATAAAATTTTCTACAACCAAATTTTTTTGTCAGAATTAAGAAAATAAATGTTGTTTATTATTTTTGTCGAACAGTTTTTTTTTCTAAACCTTAGTTATCCCGAGATATTAGAAATCTAAATTCAACATAACCCTGATTTACCGAATTTGATATTTTCTTCCGACGCCTAATATCAAAGTTGGATCTGCCGAAGAAAATTAATAAATTGTAAAATCCGAAAAAGATTTATCATTTCTATTTCCTGTTACAGGTTTCCATTGATGAATTTACGAAATAAGTCCCATAAACCGAGGGTAAAGTTGTTACACATCAAAAAAAATATATTAAATCAATGATACCTACATAAAAATATGTAGTATACACATAAACACTACTCACTCCTGTACTTGTCAATAATTAGGAAAACATTTTTACTTTAGGGAATGATTTTTTGTCCTGTTTAAAAGACTTCTATATCTCATTGACATCATTTTAAATTTTATCTTTTGAAAACTCGCTGGAAAAACATTTCCAATAAGCCTCGTAACGGCTTTTATATAGCGCCACTACTAAAGTATACTTGAACAGAACAAAATTAAAAATATTTTTCACTAGCGGGGGCACTCCATGTGCAAGCAAACATATGTGTTTTATATAAGAAAAAAGAACTTGAGTATAGATGGTGGGTGCCTAAAGCCTGCTACACACGTAACGATTTATCGCTACCATTTTTTTGTGCAGATTTATCGATCGTGATTCTGTACCGTTTTAATTGTGTCAAATAAAATAAATGAAAGAATTATGTAGCTCGTCTCTTACACCTCCTAAATATTTTTTCCATCTTTCCTCGCTTAGAGATTCTTCAAATAATATTTTCCGTCTTCCCTTTCAATAATGTTGCTTTTTACAGTTTTCTTTCCAATTAACCATTTTACAAAGGCGTAGGCTGTTTCCACCTTTTTTTTCACCACATTCATTTCCACTTGTCAAATTGTCGTTTATTTCTTTGCATCGATTCTGATAGCATACGCTTCTTATTTAGTACAATATCGATACACATCACTATTACAAATGAAAAACTCATAGAATATTTACTATATACGGTTTTTAACTGTCATTTTCTGTGGCTTGTCATTTATATTTTATGTCGGATTTTATTCATGTATTGTGCATTTTTAGGTTAAATGCGTATTTATAGATGATCAAGAGTTTAAAAACCATAATTATTTATGATATTTTTAAAAGTGTAATCTAATTCTTATACGCCATGGATATTATTGCTGCTCCAGATTCGGCAGATGTTCAGGTATATTTCTTAGCAATATAATTATTTACAATACACATTTACTTTATTTGATACAATACACTTTTACTTTTTTTGACTAATATATTTCTGTTTCCAACTATACCAGGCGTTTCAATTTAAACTTCAACGACGAATCAGAGTCTTCGATTCTACGAGTCTAAGTTCATCATCATCATCGCTGAACCTTGTCGTAGCCGCGAGTCGCTTCGGACTTTTATTCGTAGGATCACCGGATAACAGCCTACATGGTTAGTATTTTAAAAATATCGTAATAATAACGCATCTTAAAGCGTACTCAAATAATTTAATTTTTTTCTTAGTAGTGATCTTTCCATTTTTATAGCTTGGGTCCATTTTTCAGTGATCTGTCCATTTTTATAGCTTAGGTACATTTTGAATATAAAGAATTTTTCTAGCTCTCCACCTATATTTTTCAATCATAAGGTTGAAATTATGAATATATTTTTTTCTGATATTTCTTTCTGCGTAAATATTTTATTATATTGGCATTTTGTTTCAAGTTGGCATGAAGTTTGTGTAGTTTTACATAATATTGTTTACCTATTTTGTCTCCTCAGTTACCACCATACACATATGTACATACTATTTTATAATTGTTCCAAAAATTAAGCATGTTGTGCACACCCTGCTATTATCAAAAAACAAAGCAATGATGTAGTGAAATCGTATGAAACTAGTTCATTCATAATATAGATACAGGGAATGTTTTTAATTACATGTAAGTAATATTTATTGTAGATACATGTTATTTATCATCCGAGTCATTTAAAAAAGAATGTATTTAATGTTTTTAAACAATTGGCCGTATTCTGAAAATAACGAGATTGTTTATTTGGTTATTGTGGAACTAAAGTGGTAATCCATCAAAAGTAGATTGTTGAGTAAATGAAGGAAAGATGTTTGCGTCTGCTGTCTCCAAAATGATGGCCGCCCAAAAGGCCCTAACTTAACTGCTATTTAAAACTATAATTGGCTTTTTTCAAAATAAACACATTTTATTCTGAATATAGCAATATTGCTATTTCTGCATCTTAGTTATTATTTAAGTTTGACAAGTAAATTAATGAATATTAATAAAATATAAACAAACGTTAAGTTATTCACAATTTGGAATACTTAACGTTTGTTTACGTTTGAGAGCTTTCTAATTGATTGAATTCATTAAATTCAAACCTGTCAAACTTAAAACTCCGAAATTAACGGCATTACAATATTATACAATGTCTGTGAAGGTACAGAAATGGCAATATTGCTATTTTCAGAATACGGCTGATTGTTAAATAATGTCACTTAGGATACAGTGCAAGCAATTAAATACAGTCCAGATTCATATGTAAATTTTTTTTAAAGTTTTTCAGATAAAGAATATAATTCTTGAAGAAGGAGTGAAATGCCCGCGAAGAGTGTTCCCACTAGCTGCCTCCCCCGTCAATCTATCACTAAACTGTACCCAAGAACTACTTTGCATTGTTGCTCACACAAACGGCAGCCTGGTTGCCACAATTTATCACACCAAAAGCTGCACATCAGAGGTTTTTTTTTTAATATTGTATAGTTTTTGATTTTTATTAAGCTGTTGATTTTTATTCCGTACTTTACATAGGAATGTAAATACAGATCTAATATATGGTTAATATTTTAATTTTTAGTCATTTTATCACTCCAATAACTGTTTTGGAAAATGTCAGCTATCAAAAATTTTAATTTTGCAGTGCCCAAATTTTAGAGATAATATAAAAAACAGTTATTCAAAATTTTACTTTGTATTATTGGTGAATTTAGTGTTAACATTTTAGAGATTTTTTCATGATGATCATTAAATTGGTTCAAAAATATAAACTATGTTACTTCTTCCTGAGTTTAGTTATAATTTTACATTTTACTACTCATGTTTCGAGAGTAACAAAATCTCTCATCGACAGGTGAAGATTAATATAATTTAGATTAGATTGTATTTTGAAAAATGGTTTCAAAGTACGGCAAACCCCGTTAATTCAAACCCCAATAATTTGAAATTTTTCAACAAGTCCACAAGTCCCAAAATGAAAATTTCATAGTAATTAATTACCCTGATAATTAAAAACCCCGGTAATTCGTAATTTGAACGTAATTTTGTATGTATGTAAACGAATGTAATTTTTCAACAAGTCCACAAGTCCCAAAATGAAAATTTCATAGTAATTAATTACCCTGATAATTAAAAACCCCGGTAATTCGTAATTTGAACGTAATTTTGTATGTATGTAAACGAATGTAATTTTTCAACAAGTCCACAAGTCCCAAAATGAAAATTTCATAGTAATTAATTACCCTGATAATTAAAAACCCCGGTAATTCGTAATTTGAAATCATTTTTAGCCCCTTGCGCCGTAAATCAATACATTCACATAACTCAAAATTTTTTTGAAATTTGAAAAAATTGAAAAAAATTATTCAGATTTTTTTCACAAGTGAGAACAACACGTCGCGATCTATGTAGCGGTTTAATAAATATTGCATTTTTGAAATATGCAAAAATACAGACATTTTTTACCAAATGAACGGGGTTTTTCATGAGTATGATTTTTTGCAAATTTCGCTTTAATAATTCGAAATGTTCTTTTTGAGTCTCTCAAATTTCAAATTAACGAGGTTTTACTGTATTTTTTTTTCTAAATATTTTTTCCCATCATTGCCTCGGCCTGTTATTGTATGCCTACAGTTTAGAGGACGCAGTGATTATAACGATTATAATATATAAAGAAAATATTCTCTCGCTTTCAGGATCTGGCATTGTTTAGAGAAATTCGCCTGAGTCCTTCTTTAGGTATACAATTATGTCGTTTATTGTGGAATCCATGTCAAGCCGATGTATTAACAGTCTGTACATCGGATGGCTCAATTTCTGTTTACCAATGCAAACAAAACTCACTTGATGTTCAGTCCAAAGCAGCAAATGCCAGGTTCGATAAACTTAGCTATTTGTTCTGGTTTACACAATTTTATTATATATTTTTAAAATTTGTTTAATAAAATTTTCATTATTTGAATATTAAACAGATGCTTATCGTGGAGTCCAAAAGGAAAACAGATTGTAACGGGGAATGCTGATGGATCATTGAGTCAGTATAAACCTGATCTCACTTTAGTGAAAAATATTCCTCCTCCCCAGTTATTTGGCACAAATCAAATTGAAGCCATTGCAATTCATTGGATATCTAATTATCAGTTTAGTGTCGTATATAAAGACGCCATGGATTCAGATAACAGACCATGTAAGTGTAATGTTCTGTTTGTTTAAACTTGGGGTTAAACAAAACCATTTGTCTTGACCAAATTTTTCATAAAATTTACAAAACTTGAAGATTGTTTTGGTCAAGTAACACCCATTCCACAATCAATGATAACTAGAAAACTTTTACATAGATGTATTAGTATCTTTATACACAAAATATATTCAATTTAATTGGGTTTTTTTATACATTGTTTGTGTCCATAGTATTTGAAATATTTGCATAATTTTATTTTATGACATTGTAAGTTTCAACACATTTATTAAGCTCAAAATTTGTAAAAATAATTTATCAAAATGTTTGATTAATAATAAATGGTCGGTTGAATTTGATTATTTATTCATAAAATTTATATTTTTGTCATAATTTGTTACGAGCTGTAAATATTCACTCCGTCAACAAAAAATTTATTAAAATAGTGTTTGCAGTAATTTTTTAGTAGACATTTGAACAAGTTTATATAACTATTTTTTATTTTAAGCGTTGCCTCTATAAAATTACGAGCATTATGAAAATGGAAACAGTTTGACATTTCATTCATACAAAATACATAAATCATGAGCATTTGTGACATATATAGCAAGTAAATAGTACTAGATTGTACGAAATAAAAACAAGTGGAATCATGGGACCAGCAAATTTTGTAAAAAAACGTAATTATATGAATATATAAAATCTGGGTTCCTCTGTATTATATTTGCATGTAATAAGATTATTTTGCTATTCTAGTTTAATGTTAAACTCAATAATATTTATGAAAACAATTTAAAAATATATATATTATTCTGTTTTTGATTTTTAGTCAAAATAATCTTGGTTTAGGGCCAAGTTCTGATGAGTTGTGGGTATATCAAATTTGTCCAATGTCATAAAATGAAACATGTAAAACATTTTCAGGTGTAACAATTGTAAACACACCAAAAGCTGGTTTAGTTACCTGTATCAACTATGAAGATATTTGTTACAGCATGGGCGGTGTACGGCCAATACAATATTATTTAACGCATTTTCCTACATGGTAAGTAAAACTGTAAATATTTATTATTTTCAACATGTTATTATAATTGTAAACATCTTTATTGAAAGTATCAGTCCTGACTGATTAAATTATTGACGTCGTGGAAATATATCGCCCTATGAGGTTATGATGACAGCCGCGTATATGTTTATGTTAATGAGTTTATCGAAAAGTAAGAGGAGAAAAAAGAGGAGAACGCTAAATTATTTACTGCAAAGAGAAAGAAGGACGGACATTCTATGCGATCTTCGATCGATACAGCTCGATGAGTTCAAGAACGATTTCGTTTCCCCGCATTGTCATCTTGACAGATACAGCGCATGCGTATTCACTTGTAAACATCCCACGTGGTACTGACGCTCCGCGGAATGTTGAAGTGAGCTCTCTCGGGTACCGTGCGCATGGCAACGTTGCCACGGCACGTAGAAATGCCGCGCTATGTTGTGCGTGACGTCGCGGAACAGTGCACAACGTTGCAACGTCATGTAGACTCTATGCCGCGCGTGCTGTTGAGGGACAATTTGTCCCCTAGTGAATACATGGCTTTAATCTTTCAAGAGCCTCAACAACCTCATTAGCCACAAAGTAAATAATAGTATGTATTTGCTGAAATTATAAACAGTTACCCCTTTTCTTTTTGAATTTAGTGTTACTTGAATGTATAAATTTGGTTTAATTTTAATACAGTAAAAACCTGTTAATTCGAACCCTGATAAATCAAAATTCATTATAATACAAGAATTAAAATTAATGACTTTTTTCGTGAGTTTTATGTTTTCTAGCTAATTTCGTGTAATCGAGATTATCTTTTTTTGGTACCTCGAATTTCGAATTAGCAGGCTTCCACATAATTCAGAATGTTTTTTTTGGTCACTTAATTTAACGACGTTCCGCTGTATTTTCTACTCCCGGCGAACCTTGATATACATTGGAGACAGGAATGCAGGGAAGGTTGATAATTTTTTGTTTCAGGGGTGTTTTATTAGCATCATCAGCAAACAGCATGGAAGTCGGTGTGCTAGGAACAATAGATCAAATCAATTGGCAGCAATGGATTCAGGTAAGAAACTGATTTACGTAACAATGAATTACTAAAGTCATTTTATCATAAACTGAAAAACTGGAGTATTACTTCTGGATATGTCCACTTTCTTCAAGTGGATTGTTGATTTATCTTTCATAAGTATTCTTAAATAAAAAAAGTTTAACCATTTGATTTTAACTTGAATCCTGTATTAGTGAGTTAGTAGATCAATTATCGATGTTATCAATTAATTATCTTTTTTTTTTCAATTGGTTGAGCAACTTATAACATTTAAAAAAAAAGATTTTTTTATTTGTTTATATCTACTTATATTCATTAATTACACCTACATTACATCACTCATTTTGACATTTATAAAACACCCTGATGATGAAAAGGTTTTCCGAAACATGTAGGTGTAATTAATGAATATACAGTGAAACTCTCTTAATATGTTTTTCAAGGGACCAGCAAATAAAAACTTATTAGCCGTGAAAACATATTAACAGTGATTTCAATATTTTCATCAATTATTTACACTTTCTAATTTTGTATTTTAATTAAATTTTCGTTTATATAATATGACAATTTAGGGACATTTTATTTAAAAAAAATGAAGTAGGTATATATATACATTTGCAAAATATTACCTATGTAAATAAATACGTAGTACCTGAGGGTCAGAAAATGATAAAAACCACCAAAACTGTAAAAAAAATTAGCACTGTCAAAAAATTTAAATATAAATCGGTGTATATTGACAAATCAAAAACCTCACGAACACGAAAAAAATACAAAAAGCTACCTGTATCTACTTTCCCTGGCTTGGTAAAGATTGCATATTTGTAAAAAATAACCATTTGTAAATAGTATTCTATTTGACTTCATTTTTAAAATTTATCCCTTTTGATGATTTCTACATAATTTTGGTGTACATTCAACATACCGCCTTGAGCAACGTCCTTTTATTTGTGATTAATTATGGTTTTCTTTATTTTAATTATGTTTGATTTCACACTACCTTAATATTTTCCTAGGCGCGAAGAAAATTCGTGGTATTTTTTATTGCTAAATTAAATTTTAAATTAGATCCGTTTTTTGTAACTCATTAAGGTCGGCGCCACACTACGCGTTTCTTCCGTCGCGTCAAAACCGCTACTGAATTTAGCCGTCACATACCTACTATATTCCGCGGCGGACCGCGCGGAGAACAAACGCGTGCGGACAATCTATCAAATGTGGCGCGTTGCAATCAAAAACACGAGACGCGACGTCACCGATTTTGACGTAAGTTCCGCGGGCGGGGTACCGAACAGACGCAGCGGCGGCGGAACGATTGATGATCTGCATAGTAGCAGCGTTCCGCGGAGTCAAATACGCGACGGAAGATACACCTAGTGTGACGCCGGCCTTAGAAAACAATAGGATATATTACGTAATTAATATTCCCAATTGTTTCCTTGAAGAAATGCAACCAAAATGAAAACAGTTTCGTTTAGGCGAATTTATTTTGCGCCGACGTTGATTGATTTTGAAAAAATTATCGTAGATAATCGCCGGATAAATTTATTTATTAAATATTATTTTATTAGCCTATTAATATACTACAGGGTTTTTTCAGCGGCTAGAACTTTTGTGACGCCGCCAAACCCACTTAATTTTTATTGCGTCCATTTTTCATTTTTAGGAATGTTTGAACAAAATTTCGTCTTCCGAAAAACGTATTATGAAGTTTTATTTGTATGAATAAATTGAGTTCGGCTATAAATATTTTCACGACTTAGGCGAGAAACGAACATAAGCGGGAAACGTATTAAGCCTAAAAAATATATGGGATTTGTATGGGACTTTTTCGGGACCGCAGAAATTAAACTTATTTAGCGGGAAAACTTATTAAAAGTAAATTTATTAAGCGAGTTTCACTGTATATAGATATAAACAAATAGAAAAATAAATTTATTTAAATTAATTATCTCTTTAGATGGACGAAGCTCGAGCAGAACTCCCCTTGACAGATGACAAGCAAGAAAACTATCCTATTGGCTTTACACTTGATGATGCAGCCATATATCAACTTCCGTGGGGTAACTAACTATATTACTGATGTTTTACTATTTCTTGTACTTATAACTTGTCCTCTTAGTTTGTGAAAATTTTGCTGGGTGATAAATGTAATATTTTAACATTGGATTATTTAAAACAATTATATTTTCATGTTGCACGCTAGGAAAACTCGATAATAGTCAAATCTCAAGAAGTTACACCGCCTTGATGCATTAAAAAATACATTTAAAAAAAATTGACATAACTATTGCACATACAAAATTTGTTTTATTACCATTGTTCAAACCAAAAATACTAACTAATGAATTAGTTAGTATTTTTCATTAACAAATTATTTTGAAAATTTCAAAATGGTGAATATTTATGTGCTGTCTCGCAAAGGTCCTTCTCCGTGGAGATTTGAGTGAAATAAAAAGTTAATTATTTTCTTATCAAATGATGTAATGTCTTTGATGTAGCGTATCAAAAAAAATTAATATTTTTTAGACAAATGAGAGCAGTTTGAAAATAATTTTCATTTTTAAAATAGCAACGAAAATGTGTGAAAAACAAATAGCGCATTTTATCAAAAAAATCGTATGCTATATCATATTTAATATTATAAGTAAGATGTGTGCAAAATTTGAACAAAATCTGCCCATTAGTTTTTGAGTTATTCTATCAACCACACTGCAAAAAAGTATAAGTTGAATAAAAACTCAAAAGAATAATGAAATTCATTTAAAAAAATGCCGCTCTAACTTCAAATCGCTATAACTCAGCCAATTTTTGGAATTTTTTAATGAATGATTACTGAAATTATTCTTAAAAACAATTTTTGGAAATGCCCTTAATATGTTGGCTAATGCTAAATTGATAGGTTATTAGCGAATACATACCAGGAAAACCAGAAAAATGGCTTTGTTTGCCGGGGTACATTACTGGGTGCATGAATTAATCTCATGCACATCTAGTGCAAGTCTTCTCCGCAAACGAAGGACAAAACAAAGATGGAGTGTGTACGGAAGATTTAATATGGCATTTAAAAGTAACGCGGGACTACGTAGAACAATTGTTGTTTGGTGCATTTCCACAACCCTCACACGTTGCTGTGAAACCTGGACTTGGTATACTTAACCCTAATGGACTCGAAAACACAGAAAAAGAAACACATACATATTTATAATTGATATAAATTAACTTTGTTAAAACCACTTATTTGCAAAAATTCAAGATGTTTCGAAGCCGATGGCTTCTTCGTCAGGATAACAAAAATAATTTTTGAAAATCTTTTGATCTATACTTCGATTTTTAAATATTATTTTTGTTATCCTGACGAAGAAGCCATTGGCTTCGAAACATGTTGAATTTTTTCAATAAATAAGTGGTTTTAACAAAGTTAATTTATATCAATTTTAATTATGTTACCACAAAATAAATTTGCTACATTTGAAGAAGAACATATGTATTTATTTATTTATATTTGTATAATTTATATAGTGCAGTTTTCAAGACAACTCACCTCAAGGGCACTTTGGGTGTAAAAGCACAGATCGGGGAGAGGTTGTTAATGTTGAAAATAGATAGGTGGGCCATATTTCAATATGCATAGATAATCAATGGAAAAATAATATTATCCATAAGACAAAAAATACCTAGAATATCTACAAGCAGGTAAATTATCAGACGAGTATGAGTGATATGGCAAAGATTTACAAAGGACTGAAGGGAGTAAGTAGGTGAGCTGTGAGATTCCTACATCCAGTACTTGATTGACAATGACGGATAATGTTTACTATCCTCTATGACTGCATTAAATTTTTTTTGGATATTGCTGCCTTTGCTTTTATGTACCACAATAATGTATAGTGTATATAATTTATACATATAAAATATAGGATACACACACTGAGTTTGCATGCATACTAAATGGATTATTTTGTATTTAGTATTTGTATTTTTATAGGGGATAATCAAACGCTGCCTCACATGCCGATGATTCACATACTGAGTCACACTGGAACATTGGTGTCGTATTATGCCATAAATCTTTCTAAAGACTGTCCTCCAATGTGCAGTCCACCTGAAGAAGTAACGCTTCCTCAACATTTGATGATTTCGTGAGTGAAATTGTTGTTTTAATATACATACATATATGTACTACAGCTCTCAGTACCTGTGTTTTCACTTTTAATATTACTGATATATCTTGAAAAACTAACAATTGTTATTCTTTCCAGCGACGTCGCCAAACCTATACAACAGTCTGCACCTGCAACAATATCTGAAATTGCAGTGAATCCTTCGCACGATGCCTCTTCTTTCATAATACCACAAAATATAATTACTTCCACACCCACAGTAAGTTATATCTTGAATTAATTAAAATTTTGCTCTCGTCGATTCCAAAAGATTATTTATTTTTTAAATAGTTCACTTATTTGAATGGTAATCTTGGTTCATAGTATGCACCGTGATTGAGATTGCTTTATTATTTAATTATTATAATTATTATTAATGCTTATTATTATTTACTTATCATTTCAGATCCCTAAATCTAACAATAGTCCTTTCGCTCTTAGTGGAGCCACCAAACCGGTGGTTGCGAACCTATTTGGAATTAACAGTGAAAAAGTGGCATGTGATTCTGAAAAACCAATAACAGAAATCGTCCACAGACAGAATGCTGCTGAGAATAAACCTCAAGAAGCATCTAAAGTAACCTCCTTTGCACCAAGCCCAGCACCATCCCTGCAACAAGGTAGCTTTACCGCTTTTTACATTTATTTCTTGTATCTTATATGTACTTGATTTTATCTTATGTGTACTTGATTTTATCTTACGTGTACTTGATTTTATCTTATGTGTACTTGATTTTATCTTATATGTACTTGATTTTAATTTGACACGGTAAAAATGAATTGCTGAAAATTTGCATTTAGCTAGTTCTCACCCAGTTCCACGCTCCAATTAATTTTTACAATTTGTACTTGCGTTGTTTATTCTATTTCATTTTTTGATTTATTAAAGTCAAATAACTTTAACAATAATAATAATTTAATAGCAATTTGGAATTTAGTTGTGTCATTTGATCACCTCATTATATAACATATAAAAATATAATAGAATCTGTGTAGCAAAAATTTCTTCGCATGCTTAAATTTAAGTATAATCTGGGCAGCACTTTAGTATCTCATCAAGAGCGCTTAGAATATTTTCATTTAGACAAATTGGAAGTTAGAAGACTAATTGCTGAGTTAAAATATACCTGTATAATATAATACATGGTAATATTGATTCAGAATTTTGTGTAGAAAACATAACTTTGAATGTTCCTAGTCGCCGACTTAGGACATACAATACATTTGCTCTTTCAACTTACAATAACAATATGTCCCTCTTTAATTCTTTATCTAGGATGTTGAGGTCATTCAACAAAATAGAAAATAACCATAACGTCCTCGTTGACATATTCCATGACAGTTTCCACGAATATAAGAGAACTATTACCAAACTTGTGAAATTAGCTGTTTAGTCTCTTTATTTAAAATCACTTTTTTCTGTTCTTTCTTGTAGATGTTTTATTAGCCTTTATTTTATCTCCATGTTTGCCGTGTTCACATTTAAGTGATGAAAAGCATTTAAACTAATTGAATTATAATTGTATTATCTATATCATGTTGTGTGTTTTTCATTGTTTGTGAACTATTAAAATAAATAAATATGTTCATATGTTCTGAGAACACAATTACTGGATTTTTTCCACAGAGGTTATTATTATAAATTATAGAAGTCTCACAGAGATGAAGCTATTAATATGGGAAATGTGTAAGCCCAGGGCTTATGTGTGATCTGGTTTATGTGATCCATTTACACATTGCAACATTCCACCGTAAGAACATCCACACATTATCAAAATTTTGAAAATTGTGTATACATGTGTTCTAAATCAGTTTCTTTCATATATTCTAATAGACTATGCTATAAATATCTATGGTCTTTCCCATGACAGTATATGTAGATTTCACAGCTAGTAATGATACCTCTATATTTTTAATGTGGAATATGAAGTAATATTCTTTTTAATGTATATACCTATACTATTCTTCCGAATTATTTAACGTATACACTAGAATATGCCCGAAAATTATTATTTTCTATTTTCAAATTTTTTACCATGAAGTGGAAAAGAACTGTTCGAAAAAATTGTTATGTATTGTGTTATATGTTAATACATTTTATCTTTATTTTACGTCTTACATTCATATCTTCACATTTTTTCTTATTTATTCCAGATAAACCCTTTAGTGTGGCTTCAAAATCATCCAATTTTTTCAACACACCATCAACTCGGCCAGAACAAAACACAGATATTATACAGCATGTAAGCAAGCATTACTTTTTGTATTAAATATTAATAGGTAATAGAATTTAAATACATGTTTTTTTGTTCATTTTATTGCTTAATGTTTTACACTCTGTTGGTGACAATATGACACCGTAGTAAATTCGTTTATAACTCCGTTGACTACCTATATGTCGCCGCAAATAATAGATATTTTTATCTCCAAAAAAAGTCCTAATGCCTATTAGTGCAGGTATAAATAAACACATAACATTTGTTCTATACAGCTATTGCTTTTATTCAGGTACACGCATTGTCAAATATTTATAATGCAGTTTCAATTGTTCGTAAAATAAATCCGTTTATATTTTTATATAAAATGAATACGAAATTCGAACTAAGTGACAGTGAATTTGAGCAACATTGTAGATTGACATTTTTAAAAAATATTGATAATTTTATTTGTATATATCTATTTTTATATGAGTAATTCCACCAACATGTTTCAGAAATTACCATTCCATCATCCATGTTGTATAACTGTCAAAATATCAGAAATTCAAGGAACCCAAAAAAAAAAATTTTGAATTATGCATTCATTAAATAATTATACATTCATTGAAAATCAGGGTACCAAAAAAAATTTCAATCGCGATACAATTGCGAAATTCCCAAAAAATTATAAAACTTATTAATGAAAAGTCATTAATTTCATGAAAAATGTACATATTTAAAGAAATCTCAAAAATGCAATATTTATATTGTTAATTCAAACATTGTGCCATTACTAAATTAGCCAATATCAATATATTTATACTTGGAGAGAAAAAAAATCAAATCATTTTTTCCAATTTGTAATGCTTGGATAGCCTTAATTACGTATAATGTTTAGAATTATCTTTGAATTTATAGAAAGCTTCGTTAATCTTCACTTGATTTTAACTTTCAATTTCATATTTTTTCTGAATCACGCCAATACAAGCATAGTAATTAAAAATACAATCGTCTACAAATACGTGAAATAATTCAGCAATTTGTTAAAAATTAAATGTTTTAACAATGCAAACATAGTTATTAGAAAAAAGGATCAAACTAAAAGAGAATTTAAAAAGTGAAATACAATTTTAAACGCATCCAAGTATGAATATTTACCGTAAACTAAAACTATCCACGCATATCAAGGCAGCCAACTTTCGCAACATAATATGTCTAGATAAAGGGGATTCTACAAGGTACTGCGAAATGGTGCACGTGGTTAAAAAGGCATGCATTTATAACTTCTTTAAAAATTTAATTATTTGATTTAAAATTGATTGATTTTACGGTGTAAGGATATAAAAATTATTTTGGATTATGAATTATTGGGTTTACAAATTATCGGAGTTCATGAACTATGAAATTAACATTTTAGGTCTCGTTTGTTTTAAATTTCAAATTATCGTGGTTGGAATTAACGATTTTTTACTGCATTTTGTTGCACATATTCTTTGTTTTGATAATATTGTTTAATAATTTCAGCAAAATCCAAATCAGGTACCAACAGAAAACAAAAATCATCAGGAAGAGGAACAAGGAAAGTCCTATGAGGCATTACTGAACTTGGCTTCAAATGAAACAATTAAAGCTATGCTGCTGAAGGAAGTTAACGGGTTTCAATCGGAGCTCTATGATTTATTGAAAAAATGCAAGTCCATCGACACTCAAGTACGTGTTCGGCAATATTGTCAGAGTTGTCATAATTTTATTAATTTATTTTTTTAAATTGCAACGCAATAACCACAAGTATGTTTCAAATAACAGGTTGGAAATCCAAGCGAAATGAAAGAGATTATATCAGTATTAGATCAGTATGATCGGGAGCCATTAGAGAAAATTTGCTCCAACAAGGATGTGAAGCAACAAATCACGGCATTGAAACAAAGCTTGATCAAGATGTGCTCAGTTTTGGTCAAAGCTCAAATGCAACCAGAGTAAGTGTTTAAAAGATTTAATTATTAATCAATTAATGTATATTATAGATATCTCACAGAGACGAAACTGTATTTCTTATGGGAAAGTAGGTATAGAAGTCATTTGGGTGTACATAAGACTTATGACCTATCTTATGGTTGGCTTATGTGATCACTTTACACAATGTAACATTCGCCATTTCCACCCATGATAGAATATACCATGCTTACTAATTTTTTGAAAGTTGTATGTATGTTCAAATTGTGTGGTAAGCTTTCACATATGAGTTGTAACCGCCTTTCCATGCGGCCTGTACAAAGCCATTTTCATTTCCCTAAATCCCCACAGATGTTGCTAATTATTTTAATATCGTTAATGTCGCTAAAATGAGAAAATCTACAATTGATTGCCGAATTTTGGAAGCAATATACTTTTTTGTGTAATGAAATTCATCTGAATTACTTGCATTACACTAGGATACGCCAGGAAATATTATTTCCAATTTTTGTTAAAATTCCTTTTTTTACCAGTATTTACAATTCAGAATATTTTGAGTTAAAAATTTGGAATTAATATTGGAATTAATCAAAATATTCTGGATTTAATTATTATTCATTGTTTTGTCTTTTCGATATTACGAATAAATTTTTATCTTTTGTTCGACAATTATTTATACAGGTCCTTAGAACTGGAACAACTGGCTCAGTTGGATCCAGTATCTGCAGGAAAAATTGCAGCCATAAAACAAAATATTTACTACTTAGAAACACAGTTGAAGCAGACTAACAATGTTCTTGATGATCAATGGGAAACATTTCAAGAAGAATGTAAAAAAAGAATTACGTAAGTGTGATATAATTCCGTATTATGGTAATGTGGTTAATTTTATTTTTAATCAGACAATAACAACACTGGGTACAAACATAAAAAAACAATACATGACTTCTTTAAAATTTGGTCCACTTTCTCAATTACACTCAAGTGTCTTCAGCCTGCTCCAGCAACATAATTTAGAATTTCAAGGAATTGAGAGCAGTCCTTTGTCTATTTTGAAACGAGATTGTGGCTGTGGGAGGCAAATGAAACACTCCAAGTAGATTTCTGATCAATTAATTAAATTAACACGTTGATTGCCGAGCTGAAAAGCTGGATTTCATCAGATGGCCAAACTATTATTTTTCTTTAAATGTTGTTTTACTGTGCTTAAATAACTTTGTACAATGTGTCTTTAGTTTTAATATTATCTAAGTAGGTTTTACGTAATTTAAATATTTATCATGCGGTTTCGCGTTATCGGCCATACATAACATACAAATCTATCAGGAAGAAACTATCTCGAAACTATTCCACAGCTCATACAAATCTATCCGGAAGAAACACGCGTATATGCGTGATCGGCCATCGGCTGACGGGCCGGATCACACGTATATACGTGATCGGCAATCAACGTGTTAAATCACCGGACACGATCATTTAATCATAGCGTAATCATTCTTTAATTTACACCAATGCACTAATTATCACTAGAATATTTCACAAATACATATGTAGGTACTTTTCTATTTCGCTTTACTCTTGTCTATCGCTTGTTTATGGTCACACATTCGCCTTTCTGTGGTTACTTTTCGCTTATCGATATAACTCTGAACTGCGCAACTGCCCGTTATCACTTATATACACAATGTCGGTTCGTGATACATCGAGAATGATCAAATGATTTCTCCACATTTACAGTGATTATGGTTTCTTCGAAAATAGTTCACATAATTCTAAATTGATTATCTGAACGGTAGAATGTTAAAAAGACCTCACAATGTGCAGTTACCATTGTTTTAGACTATGGTTTCTTATTTTTTGAATTATTAGAATGAAGTAAAATTTCATTAATTTAAAGTTAATTAAATATTTCATCTCCCAGATTATCCACCAATTTCATACTTTGTTTATTAATTATAAAATCCCGGCAATCCGTAATTCCGAATAATTCAAGATAAGAAAATACATACATATGAATAATTCAAAATAAGTAGGTATAGGAAAAAATAAAAATATTAAATGTGTTATATTTATGATCTACTGACTATCTTTAATTGCTGGGAAGTTAAGCGTTCCGTATTAATTTTTTGCACTCTAGCAAGCACACTGTGCATTGACTTTTCATCGTTCCTAATCCATGTTCCAAAATGATGCGTAGTGGCTTGTCAGTAAATGTGTGTGGATGCTGGATAATGATATCAAAAATTAAACAGTAAAAATTCAGTCACACAAGAATGAGTGACACAAAGGTCATAAATAAATTGTTTTGTGATAATTTTGAATTTCTGGTGCATTTATAAACATACAAATGCGAGGAAATGATAAACTCGGGCTCACTCTATGTGGCAAAAGTGTCGCCGAACTACTTACTTACTATCATGCTGTTTTCCGTGGGGGTAAGCAGAGAGGATAGAGCGCCACATTCTTCTGTCCTGACATACAACTCTCGCCTTATCCACATTCACACATCTTCACATGCAAGCTCGACGGTTGTTGAGGCTTCTAACGGGGCCGCTTCCGCCAACACTCTCTCTTTCTGGCACCAAATATATTATATTTTCGCATATTTTGTTTTCATCAGCAATCCTATGATAGTATTGTGATTCAAATAATTTGATCACAAATTTAAAATTATGTGTAAGCATTCTGCATAATTCAAAATTAATTTTTTTAGGTCCCTTAAATTAGCATTCTACTGTAACAAGATTGTTCTGTTTTATAGATTTACCGCCAATTCAATGTGAGAACACCTTTTTCAGCGAGCATAACCTATATTTTCTGTTACGTCTTCCAGCGCTTTTCGTGGTTTGAATGATGGTGACATGATGAAAATGCCAACACTAGAAAAGGTATACCAACCGCTTGTGAGGCAACATGATATCCTGGCTAGACAATTGAGTACAATTAAAACATTACAAAAGCTGGCAGAATCAATAAAGCCGCAAATTCTGAACAGTAAAATTGGTAGGCCACTGACTAAGGCGTACAGAGACAGGTTTGTAAAATATTGCACTTTATTTACGTTTGTATAAAATTATGAATTTTTATGTACACATTGTTGTTTCAATATTTTGATAAATTTACCACTTTATCAAAACTTACTTTGCTAACTAACAGAATATATATTTTTAAAAGTGGCTTTAATAATGAGTGACATAAGTTCACACAAGATTATAAAACAATAGATGAAGGTATCAAAAAATGTGTGTAGCACCAATTTTTTAATTTGGTGATCTGCTTTTTTCTTTTTATTTGCTCCTAATTGTACGATTTCACTTTGTTTTTTTATTTATCTAATGTTTACAGAATTTTTTTTGGTTGTATTTCAGTTTTTTATTATTATTATTTGTACGTATGAACGCTCTCAATTAGTATTCATATTTTTAATAATAATGTATTTTTACTTTGTCATGTAATTTGGCATGCGTCTTTTTATAACATTTGAGGGTTAACTTGTAATACTTGCTCTGTTACAGCCAACCCCTTTCAACGTTGACAAAAAATCTTCTAAATTTAAGTCTTCAACCGACGGACATTCTAGATGCAAAATACAAAGCTGTATGTGAAAGAGAAACAAAGTATACAACAAAAAAGCAAAATGCGCTTCGTGAACTCCTTGCCGATCATCACACCGTAAGAATAAAACCGACCAAAGTGGAGGCGTCTAATAGATTGCAGAGTTTCTTCGATCGAAACTCCTTGAGCGATTTTGAATTACAACCTTCAAAGGAGAATGTAGAGACTGTCAGTGTCTCTGTCACCAAAGCCACAAGCACTCAACCCCTTAAACAGAATGTGCCAGCTGTTTCTGAGCTGAATACGTCAGCTAATATGTCGGCCTTGAATTCTAAGATGATGGAAGCTATCCTTAAACCGACTCCCCAATATACAGATACTCAACCACTGACAAATCTAAACAAATTTGTTTCCAATATCACCATTGATAGTGACAAAGTAGCAGCCGCAAAGCCCAATCAGTCTGCTGCCTCTAGTAAAAGTACACCTTCAAATGGATTAACCGTATCTCAACAGTCGCCGTCGATTATTAAAGCTCTTCAGCAAACAAAAAGTAGGTAAATCCTTTGTGGCCTGATCAAATAATGGCACTCACCAACCCCCTTTGTTTTTTTTTTACGGTATAAATTAAGATTTTACTGTATACATATAATTATTATCAAATTATTGATTATATTTAATTTTATTGTTGTCATATTTATTAATTTAAAGAAATAGTTTAATTATGTATTTGACACATTTATTTATTACATATTTGCATTTTATCGTCACTATTTTCAGTATGAGATTCTTCCTTCTATTGTGAACATTTCACTGTTTTTTGTAACCTGATTGTACATTCTAAATATTTTATATTTTCAGCCACTCCACAAAATACTCAACCTCCCATTACAAAGGTGACTTCAGGTGTAACCACATCTGCTGTTCCCTGGAAAAAAAATGATTCCGTACCTAGTGCCAATGTTCAAATTAACAGCAGTACGTTTATGGGACAACCAATATGCTCTCCAATACCAAGATCAACAGGTAAAAAAATATTGTGATCTGTAGGTATCGCATCAGTATTCATAATATTTTTCAAAATATTGATTTGATTTATTGGTCTCTCAAGAAAAGTATCGAACCCCTGGCGTCAGTTAGCTACCGGTCACTAGGCTTGCATCGTACCACAAGACTAAACGAGTGAATACTAGAAACGAATAAAGCACTAAGTGCCAAAAATGAATTTTTTAAATAAGTAGGTATATAGATTAGTACTATGTAGGTATATGTCTTCGCCAACACATAACATACTTCACTGAAGTCCTATCTGTGTTAATTTTCTAGTTATATGGGAATGCATAGCGCATAGTATTAAGTGGCACGTCTTTTTTTATAAGTGCGTGGTAGCGGTGTCTAGTAGTATTGAAAATATTAATGAAAAGGTGTGTAAAATAGCACAAAGAGCGAAAAAAATTGTCAAGTGTCGTATTATTCTTGCAACTTCAATTCCAAATTATTTTATGATTGTTTTGTTTTGATTTTACAATGATCTCATAATGTACGCATTTTTTCCAGGTTCAATATTTGGCACCAATTCTTCACAAGTTCCGTTTGGTTCCGCTGCTTCTAGCAATTTTATAGAACCAAAAAGCATTTCTGTATTCTCTTCACCAAAAACAACAGTTCCAACTGCAACAACTGTCAGTTCAACTGTTGCATCAAATTCTATATTCAAATCTTTGTCATTTGCTCCACAAGCAGTTTCCAAGGATACGTCAGCTTTCACATCTTCCAAACCCCAAACAAACATCCCTAAACTTGAAACACAGGAAAATGTTCAGAAAAGTGGTCAGACCACAACTTCAGAGGCAGGGATCACTACAAGCAATTTAACTTTCGGTTCATTGACAATTTCCAAAGTGACTAGTTCCTCTCAACCTGTTATTGCTGCAACCACAACTACAGTATCATCTGGTGACAGTGTCAAATCTGTTATAGGCTCACAAGCCTCGGTATCATCACTTCCTTCTACCGTAGCTGCTGTTTCTAGTTCTGCTCCTGCAACAGCTCCTAGCTCAAGTGTTGACACAACAGTAAATGTGAATGCCACAAGCGCCACATTACCGAGTTCTATTGCGACTGCGCCTATTACATCCAGCTCATTATTTGGTCAGACTCCGTCAACTACTCCACTTTCATTTGGAACGCAAAATAAACCATCAACAACATCAATGTTTGGAGTACCTAGTTCTAATAGCCCTGCATCAATATTTGGTGGAACTAGTATTTCCACAACAACTGCAGCGGTGAGTGGAACAGTTACTACAACTGCTTCAACACCTAGTGGAGAAGGATCAACGATTCCAGCCTCTACTTTAAGTGCAGCGAGTACTTCAAGTACAACACCTGTAAATTCTGTGAGCAGTCCGTCTACTCCAGGATCCATATTTGGCGGAGTCAGTAGTCCTACCACCACCACATCTTTATTCAGCACACCATTAACTACTCCTTCTATATTTAGTCCATCCAGTTCACCTTCAATTTTTGGGGGCATTAGTTCCACATCAGCTTCAGTATTCGGCAGTTCTGCTGTTACCACGACTGCAAGTTCAATGTTCGGTGGAATCGTCACTCCGACAGCCACAACACCCGCATTTGGAAATTCTCCCCAAACGCCTTCTGTGGCGAGCTCTCTTTTTGCTTCTGCCAATGCAAACATCACGCCAGCGGGATCAATGTTCGAATCTCTCAGCGTATCGACAAACTCTGGACCGACCAGCATTTTCGGCTCCCCTGCAACTGCAACGACATGTGCTTCATCATTGTTTGGAGGAGCTAATGCCTCTGTGCCGTCTACAATCTCTTCGCTCTTTAGTGCCGCAAGTATATCCACGACAAGCGCACCTTTTGGAACTCCCGCTAGCTCTGGAGGATCAATGTTTGGGGGCGGATCTACATTTGGAGCTCCTTCTGCATTTGGCCAGTCTGGTGGTTCCGTCTTTGGTGGTGGAGGTTCAGCATTTGGACAACCACAGGCTAACGTTTTCGGAGGTGGCAGTGCATTTGGAGGTTTTGGTAATGAAAGTTTTTATTTACATATTTATTTTATATTTACTATGAATCTTTAATATACATTTTTGATTCCTTTCCCAACAAACCCACTAATAATAAAACCTTTATACTTAATAATTTTTTTATTTATCTTACTAGACTATAAATTATTGAAAATGTGTTCCTATTCCTACAGTATTTTATAAACCTAAGCGTGTCTGTTCTCTCCAGGATCCACGCCATCTCCGGCTAATGTGTTCGCACAATCTCCTTCCACTACAGGGAGCATATTTGGCGCACCGTCGAGCCCTACGCAGGGCAATTTGTTTGGAGGTGGTGGGGTCGTTCAACAAGGGCAATCCATTTTCGGATCTGCCGGAACCGCTGCACCCGGCAGTCCTCAACAGGGCGGCTCCATATTTGGATCGCCATCAGCGCAGTGTAAGTGCATCCATTGAGAAATTATTTTAATTTTAATAAATTACTCGAAAGCAGCTGTAAAAAATATTTTGCGTTAATTCTGTTTTCTTACATTTAATCTGTAATTTTGTCACCAGCTTCTGTGTTTGGAGGTGCGGCAGCATTTGGATCCAAACCAGTATTTGGGCAGACAACAAGGTATATATATATTTTCCTTATCATCATCATCATCTCTGTTCCGCACACGATCGACCTCGACGGCACACATGAACAATTTTTAATTTTAGTTGAAAATAACAATAAATGGTGTGTGTATTATTGCCCATCCAGTGATTAAATTATGTAAGTAAACAGTGCTCACAAAATGCAATTAGTGAATCATCCTCTGTGCCATAGACCCACATAAATGTATGTGAATGAAAGGGGTAATTAGGGTAGACAACATGGCCGCTAATTGCCGAATTGGGGGCGGAGCTTGAAGCTCGTTAGCAGTCCCCGCCATTTTTTACATTGTAAATTTAAACTCTTTAATAATGTCTGAAAGAAATTGTCTGAAACAAATAACTATTTCTTGCATCATGAGACAGCGAATGGTTTTGCGCATCCTCTGTGCCATGCCATTTCCAGTGCTATAGCACGGTAGTTGCAATCAGAATTCTAATATGTCAACTAAGCGGCAAACATGTGGATTCGATATGGGCTATTGCTTTTTGCTCGTTCCATTATTTTTAGCTTTATTTATACTATGAATCTGTCCATATTTCTTATTTATATGTTCCAATAATGTTGAACACAATTCTAAAATAAATATATTTGCATTTTGTTAATTTTTTGAATGTATGTTTGTTGTTGTGTATGTTTTAAATGTTGTCTCAAATAGATACCTAATTATTATTTTAAAAATATAAATTTATTAAAAAATATTTCTTTGTAAACATCCCATTACTCACACATAAATCATCTCTATATAGATTTGAATGAAGTGTATTTAAGTATGTTTCCTTTATAGCTTTGGATCATCCCCCACCGGGAGTGGAGGATTTGGGTCGTTCTCTGGCAGTGGAGACCAACAAAATGTTGCAACAGCTGGTTTTGGTTCCCCTAGTGCTTTCAGCAAACCTCCAGGTATTATTATTCACATTTTTTATATATCATTGCTTTTATTTTCCAGTCACATTGGAGTCACTTGTCATGTAAGTTATTTTTTAATAAGGCTTACCTTATAAATATTGTAATGATTTCACAATTTTTAGGTCTTCTTTTACATTGCACGCGTTTATGATATAAAATATTTTAAAACACGTGCTTACCAGAAAACTAATCGGGAAAACTCTCTTGTGATAAATAATTAGTCATTTGCAGTTAATTCATAGTAGTACTCAATAAGATGTAATTTGATTTAATAAGAATTCATAAGTTTACATTTCTTTTGATAAGACAGGTACTGCCAATCACAGGAACGCTAAAATCTTGTTACGGGCTTCAGACCTCACTACAGCACACACAAACCAAAAACTCAACATGAAAATATCCGAGAATCATAGCCTCCACTTTTTTATACGGGCCCTAGGATCGGTACCTTTATCGATCTGCCATTCTTTTATTTTTATTTTATTATTATATTGGTGAAAATTAAAAGAATTGAAACATTATTACCTAATATTTATAAATAAAATTGAAAATATTGTATGAAACAAAACAAAATAGTCTATGTATGATACATAAGAAACTATAATAAATTTACATATTGCATATATATGTACACACATAAATTATCTCAAATTGTTTGGGTTTCTATTGAAGCAAACTTATCAATGACTTCAATAAAATCTATTTGTTTGGTTTAATCATTCTCAATACACAAAGGAGTCTAATAATTAAGTTGTTCTTGGGTCATTGAATATCTTTCCCCAGTTATTGATGAATTTCCCAGTCAACTAAACAATATTTTTCACGAGGAAGACTGTTTTGTAAATAATTTTTGAATTAAAAATTTATTTTATCAAATCATCTGATATAATCATTTTCTTATAAATTTACTAATTTTGTGCTTAGTGAGAATTTGGTCATCATTTATGTTTTGAAAGTTCAAAATCAGAAAAAATAATTCAAAGATCTTGTCTGCTCTTTGAATATCATCTTTATATACTTTATTATTACCTATAATTCCATAAGCCGCAGACGTTTGGTCGCGTGGCAACTGCTATCGGTCATTATAATCGCCCACAGGGTCTAACAGCAGCTAAATGGAAAGATAATTCCAGACACTGTCGGCTGCGCGGCGGTCACTAGGGTGCCAGCAGGGCCTAGCGGTGTGCAATCGGCGAAAAAATCAGCGGTTATATTGGCCGCGAAGCGGCCACAACAGCCGTCTGCAGGCTCTAGCAACAGACAATGGGCAAGAACCAATTCCAGACACTAATGGCCGCTCAGCATCTTTAAAGCAAATAGCTTTTCTTCTTTGGTTTAGGATGGTGTGAATTTTTTTTCAACAAATAAATTTGTTTTGCGATTACCATGACAAATAATGTGACTGTCCTCGCATATTTTTATTTTCCAAAATATTTTGTTAAACTTTAGTGAGATGTTGTTATGTCACTTCGTACTTCCCAATTACTGTATTAGGTCCTTGAAAAACTAAACCTCATCTGACATCAGCCCTGATAAACTTAGTCATTGTCACTGCTCCTCGCGCTACTGTATTATTTACTTCCCAAATTATTTGTGTACTTTTATACTTACGCATACAACCCATGAAATAAATAAATTGAATTATTATTAATTTATTAATTGACTAAAATGAGTGTAGACTTGTTCGAGATGTTTGTCTCTTTGATCTTATATAACTTATCTCTCACTTGTGTAAAGTTTTAAAAATCTGTCCAATCCATCTGCATATTGACGGATGTCTAAACTCGTGTTCCACTAACGACGGAAGTGCCAGCCATGGCAGGAACATGGTCAGCGTGAGTGACATGTTTTAATTACTCGCGATGCCCGCATTCATGCTCATTTTCCTGCTCACCACCACGGAAGTGGGATAAGTGTAAAAATCCTGAATTTTATACAGAAGTTGATAAACCGATAGAGGCAGCCGGTATACAACTATAATGTCGACTGCTTAGAGTAAATTTGGTATAATGCCAAAAACATACAAATATATAGATTAGAAGAAAAATGCACAATCATAAGAGATGTTAGTAAGTGCATACACATAAAAAGTCTTTAAATTTTTTAATGATAATTATAAACAATTGTTTTGATACCATACATGTAAAAGATGGCGCAAGAGTAATCACTCTATAAGAATTGTCTATGATATTTACTTATCGCTGCTTATGTCACTGTGACTTTGACATTTGTGAAATAAAAAGAAGCAGAATTCACAATGACAAACCGTGAATACTCTTATCACTCTTACTCTTCAAGAATGTGGAATAATTGTATGCTTTGTCTCAATGTGAATTTTGTGGCAACAACTGCGTAAAAACTACAGCGTTTAGCAACTCGTCTTGAATAGACTGGTTCAACATGGACAATAGCAGACTAGGTTGACATATCACAACCGTGGCTGCAGATCTTCAAGAGTACCCTTAAACATCAACCAAGCGATGAGTCACGCAATTGGGCTTCAATAAACGTTCTTTACAGCGAATTTTGGTGAAAAACTTGAAGATGTTTGCATACAAAGTGCACACGGTGCGTTAGCTACAGAACGCCTATCGCGTATAAATTACTGCCAAGTGATTACCTTTGCGCCACCTTATATAATGATGTTTTTATTTTTTTCAGTACACCGAATTGCCACTAAGCAGTTGATATTATTTGAGTACACATATTTAAATTACTGTGCTATTTATTTTTAAATAAATTGTAAATTTGTACTATTAATTTCATGTCATTGATACGTTTCATCTAGTGTTCCCGAAAATGTTTTCTTTCATTAATACATGTACATTTTTTTAAATTAGTTTGTTTTAGACATAGAATATGTAGAATATTTAAAGTTTCATTTTATAGTTTTGCTGTACGTTTTTGCTGTTTCAAAATAACCCGAATTGAGAGTTCAGTAAAATATATTTTTTACAGTTGCTGATTTCGCAGTGGGAGTTTTGTTGTACTCAGAAAATGTTAGTTTGTAAAATTATTAGAAGTGATAATGGTTTGTCAACTCATTTTACTATAAAAAGAAAATGTGTCCTGCAACAGACCATTATGTTATCCAGCGTGCACCAATTGCTTATAATTCAATATTGTATTTTGGTCATCCTGTTTTCAGGAGCATTCGGTGGGAGTCCTTCATTTGGTAGTCCAAGTGGGTTCGGGGCGCCCCTGGGTTTTGGTTCTTCGTTCGGTTCTCCCATTAAATCATTCGGTTCGCCGGGAACAGAGTCAGGTGTGACACCATTTTTGATATCGCGTGTGGTTTGCACTTGTGTTTTAATATTAGTCCTTTACAATTTTTTTATTATTTTGTATTTTTCGTAGATATGATTCCTTATTTTTCTCATAACATTTTTCTTTATATAGTACAGCGCAATTCTCGCAAATATTGTAACCTATTCTCCTATTGGGAATTAGGACCTCGACAACCCCCATGAACAAGAGCCTTAGCTTTATTGTATACAATGTACAGGGAACCTGCCAATCGGCCCGATTCTGAAAATAAAAATGTCTGGATCTTTAAGATCTTTATCCCAACACTTAATAGACGATATTAAAAATTAAAAATGTCCAGAGCGAATTTTGTAATTCTACAGCTCAAATACACTGTATTAAAAGATGATATAAGAAAGATTGTTTCTTACAAACGTATTAATTTCTTCATACACAGTGTCCAAATGAAATATCATGGTAAACGAAATGTCACAACCGCGTTCGGCGTTACCGCATATTCAAATCTTCCCATCTTGACATTTTTTGACAGATATGTCTGGATCTTTAAGATCTTTATCCCAACACTTAATAGACGATAATAAAAATAAAAAATAAACAAGACATAGCTTTACGTCGGTGTTTGTTTCTGTAAGTTTCTATATGAAATAGATATAGAGGGAGGGAGAAAGATGTAAATTGTTATCTGTCAAATGTCAAGATGGGAAGATCTGAATACGCGGTAACGCGGTCATGACAAGACATGATATTTCATTTGGACGCTGTGGATGAAGAAATTAATACGTTTGTAAGAAACAATCTTTCTTATATCATCTTTTAATACAATGTATTTGAGCCGTAGAATTACAAAATCCGCTCTGGACATTTTTAATTTTTATTATCGTCTATTAAGTGTTGGGATAAAGATCTTAAAGATCCAGACATTGTTATTTTCAGAATACGGATGAATATCTGACAGCTCCAACCAATTTACTCCCTAGTAAAGGTGTCCGATATATCATACAAGAAAGTAATTAAAAAATTACATCCTATTCATAAAAATATATTTAGACCAAAAAAATTATTTTCAGACACCATTGTACACATTTTTGTAGAGTATTTAGTGCATATAGGTATACCAGTCTATCTTTACAATCTAACTTAACATCTAAATTCAAAGTCGAAATTGTTGTTTCAAAAAAATTATACCATTATGAAGATATTCCTAAATTTTTTTTACCAAATTGGACAGTATCTTCTTAAAATACATCTTTGATATGATTTTTACTTAAAAACAATTCATTGATTAATGATTAAGGAACTTGATCAGTTATCCCACCTGCATAATAGATGGTTAATAAGAATTGCAAACTTGTTAATTTTTTTAAATAATATGATCATAAATTTCAATGTTGATATTTTGTCTCTCACTATGAAATGAATGAGAATAGTACTCAAATTAACTTAAATTATTTTCTATCAGCTTTTGGTAACTCCCAATCATCAACATTTGAGAATCTGGCGACGCAGAGCACCATCACCTTTGGAAACCTCGCCCAACAATCTCCTCCCGCTCAACCAGCCGCTCCAGCATTCCAGGGGTGAGGATACATACCTTAACTGCTCAATGCATTTATGTTCTAAATTTTTCAATTGCAATTAGGTTAGTTTCACAAACTGGCAGGATCTCCATAGTATGTATTGAAAAATTAAAAATCAATCAAAGTATCGCAACTTTACATTATTTATACATTTAGTATACACTTTATTTACTTAGGCCCGGTTGCGCCATCTGAAGTAAATTTTACTCGAGTAAAATTAACCCAAGTAACTTTTTTTACCATCCGCCGAGAGTAAACTCGATTTCGAGTTGCTCAAATGTTTTTTTTACCTCTGTTAAACCAATAGTAAGGCTGATAGGGTGCCATGCGGAATAAACCTCATATACCGCATATGTCAATGGAATTTGATTCATTTCAGTTTTTTACCACTGGCAATACGTACTTTTGCAGTTTAAAACCAGTTCAAACAAACCAAACAAACATCAAACCATCGCTAAAATAACGCGAAATTGAAAGATTCATTGTAATGTTTACATATTTCAATACGACAATGACAGTGACAAAATTCAAATGACAAGTACAGTAGCCGGCAAACATCTTAAATTTTACGGTGTAGTGGGGGGAAGTTTGCGCATGTACCATTCCACCAAAGAGACCCAAATTTTGTCTACTACGCCAAAATTCCCCCACTACGCCAAAAAATTTCAAGAAGTTTGCCAGCAACTGTATCTATGTATATGGAAAAATGTCACATTTTCAAATCAGCTGTGAGAGGACGGCCATTTTTAATACCAACGATTTTACCTTTACCCACCGATATTGGGGAGAAAAAAATGTTACTCTTGTATGTAATTCGGCGAGTAATATATTTTTTACCATAGGATGGAACAACAAAAAGTTACTCGAGTAACTTTTTTACCTTTACTATAGATGCGCAACCGGGCCTTACAAGTCAAAAAAACACCCTTATAGTTACAAAATTTACTTTATTTTATTTTAATTATGTTAAAAATACTTTCAACTATGTATATTTACCCAGTTTCCATGTGCACAGAAGAATATAAAATATAAGACAAAAAGCTGACTGGATGTCTTGCCGAGGTAAAATACTATCAAAGAGAGAGGTACGGTAAAAGTCACAGACAGATTAACAGAACATGCCTGCCGTATTGTGCGGAAATTTGTATGGATACTCAAGATGTATTCTCAACCCTCAAGTGTTAAGATTTTTTCGGGTAGTGGAAATCTGTGAAAAGAAGCGAATAAATAAAAGAGTTTCAATATTTTTGTATACATCTCTCACATAAGTACACTTCTTGTACATTACAGTTTGTAGAATGGAGATGAACCTTTCTGAAAATGGCTACCTCTAATATATAATATAAAGATTTTTTTTGTTATTTCAGAAATCCATCTTTCTCCATGTGGCGTTGAGGTATGCAAGTCTTTAGCGTACCATAATATTTAGGTTCAATTTTAGTTTAAGGTATTATTGTGTAATTATTATTGGTAAATAACATTATTTGAGTACAATTTTATATATTTTATTGTTCATAAATAAATAATTGATTTAAAGAAGTTGTTTTTATTATTACATGTATTAATTAATCTATCTAATAATATATTATTACTGCTTTAAAAAGGTTTATATCCCACAAAAAGCGACACATTTGAGAGTGATGGTAAGCGAATTACATATTTTGTTAATTCCATGAGTCAGGTTAGTTTTTATTAATGACTCCTTGTACTAGTAATGTATTTTTAATGCCTTGTGCCGAACAGGCTTCGAGCAACATATGTGGCATGCCGAGAGACTCAACTTATATTTTTTTAAATGTCGAATAAATTGTGAATAGTCTGGTGATTACGTGAAAAACATGTATTTTGCTTTGTTTATTGACTAAATGTGTGTGTTAGAATGTTGACAATGTGCCAACAACTAATGTTTTTACAATACATACAAAAACTGTACAAAATCTCACGAATGCTGATCGAGTGTTGAGTGTTCTGACAGGACCTACTGTCTTATCAAGGTGTCTTCTTCATTCAATTTGAATAGAAAATATTATTTACTCTTTGAGATAAGCAACACGAAAGACTACATTTTTTTTCAATGTTTCTGATTTATTTTCTGTAAAACGTTGGACTATCACTGCAGTGACTTACGAATATGGAATATTAAAAAACAATATTTGTTTTAATATGAAAACCCTACAAATTTTTTTTTTCAAACTTCTCCAATTCAAATAAAATTACTTTCATAGTCTAATGTTTTACAATAGAAAAGCAAGAAATATTGAAAAGGAAATGCAAAATTTGATATCGCATACGTGACTGTCGACATTTCACCCAAAGTGCAAAGAAAATTTTCAAAATTGAATGAAGACGGGTGTAACTTGCCGCCGTCCCGACTCCAGGTGCGGTCCATGACGTGAGGCGGGCCGCCCAAGCGGTACGCCTCGTCCCCCAAGCGGGCTGACCGCAGTGGGTGGTCCTGCCCTTTCCCAAAAGTGAAACTCTCAAGTAAGATAAAGTGATCCATTTGTTTTTTTTATCCATGTGTTAAAGTGTGAGCTTTACGAAACAACATTTAGTTATCGAACAACATTTAATCATTTTATTCCACGCCATCCTCGCCAATCTTGTACATTTCCTGTTTTTTTTTTTAATTGTAACATTGCCTAAATTTCTTATAAACTTAATTTCCATACTAATTTGTGTTTCATTTGTGATCAACTGGTCGATGTAAAATAATAATACTGAACCCACCCAACACCTGAGATATAGAAAGTCCGCTTTCCAGGCTAGCCGAGGTAAAACTGTAGGTGAGTACATCTCCAATAGGTATTACATTATATTTAAATTCTTATGGAGGATTCATCTATTACACAACATACAAAATAAACAGGATGTATGCACAAAGTTTTTATAAGAAATATTAAGATTTATAAAACCACCATAATAATGCCAATCTATAAAGCTGGAGACACTACGAACATCTCTAATTACCGACCAATATCTGTCGTATCAAATGTCGCAAAAAAATTAGAAAAAATCGTTAAAAAACAAATTTTCAAATTTATCTCATAAAAAAATACTAAATGACCACCGATTTGGATTTTGCAAGCATTTGGGTACACAGGATTCTTTGGCTGAATAATAATTGTAATGATGTTATGGCTGCAGCAAATCGGCGTATAAATATTGTAAAACAATGGTTCGACGAAAACTTATTATCGCTAAATACGGAAAAAACTCACAATATTCCTTTCACATTAAATGAAAAAAATTCCCTCAATAACTTAGTAATAAAGATTCATTCTAATAATTGTCCTAATAAAAATAGTTATATGACATGTAAAAATTACTGTTAACTATTAGGTTATAAAAATGTTATTAAATATTTAGGAATAATAGTTGACTAATATTAAATGGAAAATACAAATCGATAAAACTAGAAAGAATAAGAAAACTCATATATGTATTTATTAAAATAAGAAATATTTTAGGAATAAAATTGTTTAAAACACTATATTATGCTTTGATTCAGTCAGTTTTACAATATGGTTTTATCTTATGGGGTAGTGCATTCAAAACTACATTGAAAATTTTAGAAGTTGCCCAAAAATTGATTATAAGATATAAGATAAGATACAGAAATCGATTAAAAACCTAATGATTATCCAACTATAGACGTTTTTAATAAATTACAAGTCCCCACATTACAAAATATTTACAAACAAAATTGCATTCTTCAACTTTATAAAAATTTTCTTAGTAGGTACTTAATAACGAACTAACCCAAATTGTATCAAGTAGCAGGAACATAACACTTGGTAAATTGCATATCCATGTAATACATACCACAACTGCTCAGCATCATTATACATTTAGAGATGTTAAATGGTTTAATGAATATTATCTGTTAACATGAGGATTGAAAAAAATTATGAGGCCTTTAAGAAAAGTTTAAAAAAATACTCTCAGAGTTAATTAAATTTTTATTTTATTATATATGTAATCTATTTATTACTTAATTGTGTATACATTTTATCATACAATTCATTAGAATATTTCTTTAATAATAGATGGTTTTAAATTTAATTTAATATTATTTATACTACATACTGTTATTTTCTTTGCTTAAAATTTTCCATTATTTTTCTCTTTACTCTATTCATTTTTAAATTATTTTGCTTATTCTTAGTTTATTTTACTTGTCTCACATAATTACATTATGATCATCGCATATTAGTTACTTTTTTTCTTATATATAAGTACATAGTAAGTATTACTTACTATTTAATTTATTTAAAATATAATGATACTCCTCTCCTATTTATTATTATATTACTCATGTAGAAGAGAAATACCATTGTAAAAACTGTCAATACTTTATTATTTAAAAAAATGTATTTATCTATTAAATAAAAAATTATAAAATCTTTCGCTCCCTTGCTCAAGATAATCACGGCGAGGGCGCTTTCTGGAGATCTTTCCCTCTACTATTCCCTCCAGTATAGTTTTTAGCAATTTTTATGGCGTAAAATATGCCCCATCCATTTTGCACGCCTTTTCGAGATGTCATCATGTGCCTGGTTCATAATATTGGTTATATAATAGCAATAAAGTCGACTGTTGTGCATTATTGCTATCCTGAGAATTGGGAGGGTTTGGCTTTATGTTCATAAACCTTCAAGAACGTAGCCACCGTCGCACAGTGGGTCGAAACCGTAATTTGAGGGACTTAGGGACCAACTTTCTTTTTTTACTTTTTTCTTTATGCAGATGGATAGAGCTCATTAACCTTATCAATAGTTGTCCTATGAAACTTTTTCCTAAACTTTATAGTTTGGGCAAAAAAAAAAGTTTTGTATTTTTTGTATAGAGCGGATCAAATAAAATTAAATTTCTGCTAAGTGGTGACTGACCCTGCTTTGACACCTTTTTTTTCTCATACCTTGTCTAGTCTACCATCGTTTGATGCTATGCACATGTACATAAACTTGCAATTCTACCAGATAAATGGATCGAAAAAATAAAAAAACGTATATATTTTAAATATTATTTTTTATTTTCGTAATTTCTTTTATGTCAAACTAAATATGAAATAGTGAGTAAAAGTACATAATAACTCAAATAATCAACAAAATTCGACTAAAAACTAACTAAATGAACACTTAATAATACAACAGCAAACTTATTTTTTTACAATTGTAGATAGTAGTTCTACGATATATATACAGGGTGTACCAGAGCTAGCAGCAGAAACTTGGCCGGTAGATTCCTGACTATGTTATGAGTCTAAAATGTTGAAGCAACCATGGCCTAATATCAATAGTAATGGAAATATGCAATATCAAAGTTTGCTTTTTTAAATTTTTGCAAGGTTTTTATCATTTTATTCGACTTGTATTAAAGCGAATGAATTTTTCATAATTGATATAAGTTACTGTAATGATAGTTCTACTTTTTTCAAAAAAAATAAGTAAGAAATATTGAAAAAATATGCAAACTTTAATATTGCATATCTCCATAACTATTGATATTAGGCCATAGTTGCTTGAACATTTTAGACTCATAAAATAGTCAGTAATCTACCGGCCAATTTCTGCTGCTAGCTCTGGTACATTATATACTATCGTAATTTCAAAAATAATATGTTTGCTGTTGTATTATTAAGTGTTCATTTAGTTAGTTTTTAGTCGAATTTTGTTGTTTTTTTTGTTGATTATTTGAGTTATTATGTACTTTTACTCACTATTTCATATTTAGTTTGACATAAAAGAAATTACGAAAATAAAAAATAATATTGAAAATATATACGTTTTTTTATTTTTTCGATCCATTTATCTGGTAGAATTGCAAATTTATGTAACATGTTCATAGCATCAAACGATGGTAGACTAGACAAGGTATGAGAAAAAAAGGTGTCAAAGCAGGGTCAGTCACCACTTAGCAGAAATTTAATTTTATTTGATCCGCTCCATACAAAAAATACAAAACTTTTTTTTTTGATCAAACTATAAAGTTTAGAAAAAAGTTTCATAGGACAACTATTGATAAGGTTAATGAGCTCTATCCATCCGCATAAAGAAAAAAGTAAAAAAAGAAAGTTGGTCCCTAAGTCCCTCAAATTACGGTTTCGACCCACTGTGCGTCGTCCCCGCACCATCTTAGGTGATTTTTTTATTTAGTAATAATATCGATTTAAAACACATCCTTAAATTTTGTCTATGCCTTAAATGTTCGGCTGTCTGGTCACTTTTTCTATGATCACATCACTATATAGTCCGTCTAAGGCCCGGTTGTTTCAAGTTCGATCAAAGTAAGCGGTCGATAAAAGCATAGATTTTTACGAAAACGGATCGTCTGATTGGTGGAGAACGTAAAATTTCAGTTTAAACTCTACGCTTACATTGATCGAATTTGAAACAACCGGGCCTAAGGCCCGGTTGTTTCAAGTTCGATCAAAGTAAGCGTTCTTTTAAAGCATAGATTTTTACGTTCTCCACCAATCAGACGATCCGTTTTCGTAAAAATCTATGCTTTGATCGACCGCTTACTTTGATCCAACTTGAAACAACCGGCCCTAACTTATCTGAAGAATGGCCAAATTTGGAACTAACGACGCCATATTGGATTATCTACAGCTGACAGACCGTTGACAGAGTTTGTTTACAGAGGGTTCACGACTGTTTCGATAGTTTTTTAAGAAAATTTTAAATTGTCACCATGCCAAAAATCATTAAAAGCGGTGTTCGGGAAATAATCTTGAAAATGCACCCGTTTTTTGAAGAGGAACAACGTCTAAAAGCCCCAATTATACCGTTTGATTTTGTTCATAGACTTACTGCCGCCACTTCAGGTTAGTGCTGCCATGCAGTTATAATGATTTTCCCATACTTAGTTTTTTATTTTACTATTATACAATTTCTTCAGGTATTTCTAAATCGGCAATTTACAAAATAGTTAAAGAAGGTAAAGCGGCCGTGGAAATGGGCATTAAAATATCTAAACCCGGAAAAAAGAACAAGGATAAGTGGAAAAATTGATTTAGAAGCCGTAAGATGAGAAAAGTTTTAGAACATATTTTATTCGATAATTTTTTTACATAGAATTTTTATTATTTATACTTTTTATTACATAATTCATTAACGAGTTCATTTGTATAAACATCTTTTTTCAAAAATATTTTTTTTTATTTATGCACATTAAAGACTGGTTGCATCAACTTACTTTATAGCAATAGTTCATTTAAAGCATAGATTTTTACGAGAGCGAGTTGTTTGATCGGTGGAAAATGCAAAATATCTATGCTTTGAACGAAAGATTACTATAAACCAAGTTGATACAACGGCCCTAAACCGATTGATATCCTTAGGTGTTACTGAGTTAAACATGGTGGTAATGATCATTAGGTATGAGACACCGAATAAAACCGGCGCCACACTGCGCGGATCTTCCGCCGCATCTCTTCTGTCGTGGAACATCGCTACATTTCTTTCCATACAATATGCGCTTATTAAACACACTACGCGGATGATCGGTCGATCTATTTGCTTTGCCGATTTGGCGCAACGGAAAAAACGCGGCGGAAGATCTGCGTAATGTGGCGCCGGCCTAAAAGAATTATTATCGTTTGTTTTTTTCCTGAAAATTGTGTTTTCTTTGATTTTGAAAAAACGCCATTTTGTGACGTTATGTATTTTACGAATGTATATTTTGATAAATTTATTTGTACGTTAGTTTACATTTTTTGTTTTTTATCGTGTCGTATACTGCTTAATAACTTGTTTAAGAAAAAACGAATTTGCAAAAAATTCCCTACAAATGAGATAATTTTTAGACTATGGGCAGTACCACAACGATTGGGACGCCCTCCTTTATTCTCCAGATAAGTTGGACGGACTATATTACTTCATATATTCTGTGATTATCTTTTCCATGGATTACTGAGCGTTGTCTTTTGATTTACCGCAAGTGGCGCGAGTGCATATTTTCTTCGAGCATTGCGCAAATTTCTAGATAAAAATGCCCAAAACCAAAAAAGTCGCTAGCGACTCAAGTGATAGTGATGAGGGTCCAATCGACGTCAGTATAATTTTTCTTATTAATGGTATTTTGCAGATTTTATGCATTCCTATATTCTATCAATGGACGCATATGACCTGCATTTGTAAATTTGCCGCATATTCAATTTATTTTGTTTGCTTTTTAAACACTCAGTACGCCAGTAAAAATGCGTATATCTATACGCGTTTATGTAGCCGTATTTCAAGTTATGTATAATTAGATACAACAATATCTTTGAAAACAGATTGTATGCAATGCATTCAGCAGCAATAAAGTAGGCTTTAATCAATTAAATTTCTGCGCTGTATGATTGTGCCAAAGCCTGAGCTGTAATCCTATTCATCTTCCAAGCAAGTACCAATCTTAGACGTGTAAATAAGGCATGCCTGCTACAAATCATTTTCTAACCTTAGTTTATTAGGGCCGGTTGCACCAACTTCATTTATTGTAGTAATAGTTCGTTTAGTAGAACGTTTTCGTTTGAAGCATAGATTTTTGCATTCTCTACCAATCAGACGATCCGTTTTCGTAAATACCTTTGCTTTAAACGAATGCTTACTTTAATCCAACTTGAGGCAACCGGCCCTTAATCTGTTTTAAAAATTTAAAAGATTATTTTATATTGCAATACAAAAATGCCAATACATAATAAGTAAATTGGTATTTGTGAGATTCATCTGAAATGAAAATTCAGTTTTTTGTTTTTTTTTTTAGAAAAATCCACCTCCTTCGAAAAAAGCTAAAGGCAATACGAGTGATGCTAGAACTAAAGACAAGGAACCGACCTGGGTGCTTCAAAATAACAAACTAGTCAAAGTAAGGGAATTCAAGGGGAAAACATATGTAGATATCCGCGAGTTTTATGAAAAGAATGGAGAACTTTTACCAGGCAAGAAAGGAATCAGTCTTCCTGTGGACCTGTGGAAGAAATTGCTTAGCTTGAGTGATGAAATAAACGAAACTATCAGTGGTTTTTAAGGAAATTCGTGCCTCAAACATCAAAATATTTTGTCCAAGTTTATATTTGATTATTTCCTTAGTTTGTATTTATAAATATCTGAATTTGTATTAAGTGTTGATATTCAAATTAATATAATAAAAAGGTGTGATTGTGAACATTGTTTTAATTACCCCCTTAGAAAAACCTCTGTCACCCTTAGGCCAACTAATTATTACTTAGTAATTGTTTTATTTTATAAGTCTATCATATATACTGATGCTGTACCAATCGCCCTGTGCAATTAAAAGATAAAGTAAAGTAAAAAAATAATCAAAAATAATAACAGGTTGATTGCTGAGGGAATCAATGCTTGGTGTTAATATCGATGGAAGCTTACCTTTGCTAATGCAGGTCCGAAGAGGTAACTTTACACTTAAATACATGTAAAATTATTTTAACTTTCCAATAAATAGTGTGCAAGCTAACGGTGTGCTGAGTTATATAGGTATACATTAAATGTCCAATTCTTTTATTTTAGATGATTTTGAAATACATTGTCCATAAAAAAAGAAAGAATACTACACATACTTTTGCACAAATTATTTGTTCTGGTGGTTCTAAAAATGTATGTATCCAGCATGAAATACAAGAAATTTGCTTGCTCTCCGAACAGGCAGACAAAAATCGCAAGAATATTTCATAAAGTAATGGTTTGATAAACCTACAGAAAATGAGGATCTAATTGAATTTATGACAGACTGCAGGGACCTAATAACAAAGATGATGTTGTGTTATGTTTATGCTAATTTATATAGTGCCATTTTTGCGTAAGAGGCGCGATATCCTGAAAAAATGAGTGTTTCTTGAAGTGTTCGTGGTTCTCCATAGATCGCAGCACTGGAGGCAGCTGATTCCACATAGCTGGGCCCGCAAAGTTGAAAGCACGTTCTGCAAACTTGGTGGCTCCAGGTCTCCTTGGTATTACCAGCCTGCAGAGCACCTCCGATTTAGCTGACCACAGTGTAAGCCATTTTCCAGTGATATTATCTGGGATACAGAGGTCAAATATTGTGGTGCTTTTCTTTAAAGACTTTTGTACACCATCAGAGAGAGTTTGAAATTTATCCGCTCTGGTAGGCGAAGCCAATGTAGCTGCTTCAACATTGAGGATATCCGCGAGAACTTTGATGCTTTGAATATAAGCTCCGCCACAGCATTCATCACTGACTGAAGACTGAAGAAGATGGTGAAATTTATCAGCTAACAGCTTGCTTTGATTCACAAAGGCTTGCAGTTTGGCACGACATTTATTCACTCATAATCCCAATATAGAATGAAGTTTAAAATAAAATATAAACAATAACCGAAAACAAGACTCACGCACTACCAACGGACACTGAGAACTTTTATGTAAATTTATTCAAAGATTTACATCATTTTTGAGAAAGTCTTTACTTCAAACTATTGCAAAATAAGAAAAATATAAAATAAACAACAACTTAGACAACTTTATCAGCAATTACTTCAATAAACAATAAAAAACCGTTGCACACCTTTCGCACCAATCATAGAAAAAATGGGTTACTTTGAATTCATTCTAAGAATGAATTTTAACTTTTTTACACCATTCTGATTAGTGGAGAACCTTCATTCGTTCAGTAAGAATACACGCGAAGGGATTTTGAACTGTATTCTGTAATATTATAATAGATAAACGGAAAAATGCTTGCGGGCGTAGAAGCGCAGATCTGCGTCCCGGCAGTCTACGGAGGTAGCGCGGATACGCGTTCTTGCTAAAGCACTACACAAGACTGCCTACTTGTTCAATCTGATATTGACTCCTTTAACAATATTTGGTTATACATAGTTAATAGTGATGCAACGAATACTACTTTCACGAATACGAATATAAAGCCTACTATTTATCGAATACGAATAATTCAACAAGGTAATAATAAATACACCACTTCTTTTTTTACTAAGAGATTTAATAATTAAAATTTACCACTGGCAAATTTTTGATCGGAAAGCACAACATTTCTTTTATCTGTTTGTACATTCCCAGCGGTCGAAAATAAATATCACTTTTTTCACGCTTATGAGAGTTCATGTTATTAGATTCAATTTGAAATTACTTTATAAGAGTTAACACTTTTACACACAACGGAAATGAATGTGTGGAATGAACAATATATTACAAAATAAAAACTACATGAAATGAGCATGTATAATAACCCATCGAAACTAAATGAAAGAACTCATGTTCAATGTATGTCAATCATTCAATGTAGGGAAATCCCCGATAATAGAGTCCGTAGGTGTGTTCAGATACACGATGCAAAGCCAAACCCTAATTTACGCTATGTTCAATTATAGTTTGTTATGAATATTCGTATTCATCACTAATAGTAAATATTATAGACATCACTAATAGTAAATATTATAGATAAATTTATACATAGTTATTAGGATAAATATTAAATATAAGATAGTAAATAAAGGTGTTACGGACAATAGTGATAGTAAAGTAAACGGCTTAGAACTTAATATGTATAAAAAAAATGCAAAATAATGTATTTTATAGGCCAAAAAGACTCAACTCCTTTGACTATAAAATAGAAAATATAAAACCAAATTAATTAATCAATTAGAAAGACATACAGAAAAATCAAGGCGCTATAGCGTAATTGGAGAACGCGCCTGCCCCGGAAAGCAGGAGATTCGTGGTTCGAATCCCGGTAGCAGTCAAATGTTTTTTCGAGGATTTGATTTTTCTGTATGTCTTTTTAATTGATTAATTAATTTGGTTTTAAATTTCACAGAACTTAGTTCTGGAAAAATCACAATAAGAATGTGTTCTTGAATATATATAATATAATATATAAGGCAGAAATACAAAGTGATTTGTGCCTACCGTACCAGAAAAAGTGGATCGCTCTAAAAATGGATAATAAATGTTAATCAATTAATAAATCAGACTTATAGATAAGGTCAATATATTCACGGAAATACACAAGGCCGCTATAGGGTAATTGGAAAATGCGCCTGTCCCGGAAAGGAGGAGATCTGTGGTTCGAATCCCGGTAGCAGCCAAATATTTTTTGTGGATTTGATTTTTCTGTATGTCTTTCTAATTTGATTTTAAATTTCACAGAACTTTGTTCTGAAAAATTGCGACTTCACAATAAGAATGTGTTCTTGAATATAATAGAAAATATAAATTTGGATGTAGTCAAGTCTACTAAGGACTTTGTTGTTATTTTGGACTATAAACTTACATTTAATGAATAAATAAAATAAAAATTATTTAATAACCAAATTAATTAATCAATTAGAAAGTCATACAGAAAAATCTAATTCACGAAAAAATATTAGGTTACTACTGGGATTCGAACCCAGGTCACCTCCTTTCCGGGACCGGTGCTCTGTATGTCTTATATTACCAAATAAAATGAATTATTCAATTAATTCTGGCATCCATCTAACGGTGGCATTGCAAAGTAATTTCAACTACCGTATCAAAAAAGTGGATTGCTCTATGGAGCAATCCACTGCTCTATGGACAAAAATAAAAATTAATCAATAAATAAAAATAAGAACTACATATAAGATCGATATATTCACGGAAACATAGAGGGTTGCTATAGCTTAGTGGTCAGAACACCGGCCGGGAAAGGACCTGGATTCGAATCCCAGTAGTAACCTAATATTTTTTCGTGAATTAGATTTTTCTGTATGTCTTTCTAATTGATTAATTAATTTGGTTATTAAATATTTCACAGAACTTTGTTCTGAAAAATTACAACTTCACAAATATGAATGTGTTCTTGAATATAAAAATTGTTTCATTTAAATTTATTACATATTTTATAATTAACAAAGATCCTGCTATGAGCATAACTGTAGCAGGTTTCCTCTATTACTAATGAATATACCTTACCAATTAATAACAGTGCTGGCTTACATAAGAATTTATAAAATTATATAAAAATAGTTAGAATGCAGACAGTTCACTAATGTTCATAATAAACTCCCTGCATGCCACTTTTACCTTGGCATATGAATCCAACCCAAACAAGTCAGAGGGCACACCATTGAAAACTGTTGGTATTTTAGCTTGTAATATTCTTTCTCCATGATAATTATTGCATCTCGGTACAATATATTTTCCAAGTGACATTTGTCTCGTATTATACATATTCATTACAAGTGTTTTATGGTCATCACTATAGTATGTAGTTACTCAGTATAAGCCTATACTTAAATAACTTATTAATATTCATTAATCTTCAAGTTTGTGTTTACTGGGGTATTATGCCGTGTTGTTACGACCTTTCGGGCCGACGTTTTGGATCCCATTGCAGGGTCCATCATCAGGGCTGATGTGTCAACACATCAGCCCTGATGATGGACCCTGCAATGGGATCCGAAACATCGGCCCGAAAGGTCGTAACAACACGGCATAATACCCCAGTAAACACAAACTTGAAGATTCTGAGTGGCCGTGAAAACCTAAGAACATTCTTAATATTCATTAAGTTTATTTCCGTAAAAATATTTTTTACTTTGTTTTTGATAAATATAGGACGGTAAATAGATTAGGTATGGTAAATATCCATAAAATCCTTAAAAAGTTTAGGCTTGGAAAATGCAATAATTAATAATTTAAACAAAATTTTACTATAAACCACGTTGATACAACTGGCCCTTAGTTTATATAGGGACTGTCGATATATATGATGATAATTGTATAATAAATGCTCATTACATTAGTATATGCATAGAAAGATTTGCAAATATTTTATACACTTTCAAAAATGTATAACAGAAGACCAATGATTTTATTATTTGTATTATAAATATTTGTGCTTTTATATAAGATAATTTGTATGTATGTATTTCCTAGATATGAATTTTAAAAATCAGTAAAATTTCATGGTTAGTAGAAAAATAATGATTACCAAAACAACCTCTTATTAATAATTGTTTTCTCTTCTATATATATTAGGTATATAAATACACAAAACCAAAATTTTTGTGTTTTCACTATTTTCTACTATCCAAGTAAAGGTGTGATGGAACTTTGTAGGAAAGTTTGTCTCAAATCATTTCTGGATTATGTCACAGATTTCGTCATCTGTCATCATTTGCATATGATCCACACGTCTACGCCAGTTGGTAATCTCTACAAAGTTTCAAATGATACTAAAAGTGTACCATGAGACATAATCACCGGGCTCAGATAGTGCCTGATTACTGGTCATGCCAGTCTATTGTGCTGATTAGCGAGATTCTATTGTAGGTTGTACTTGTTTTGCACTGAAGGGTGTTCTAAGTAAGACCCATTCAATGCTGTTTCATTACAGCCCGCTTTTGGTAATACTAGTAATAGTGAGCTTAAGAAACTATGTTACAACAACTACAAGAATTATTTATTTACAACATTGTTATATTAAACAATAAACCAGGATTGAAGATTTTTCAATAATAAAAGAATTTTACCTTCCATTAAAATTCCTATTTTGTTTCCCTCGACGCCTGGAATCCATTATGAGAGAACAGCCTGCTGTTTCGGCACTTATTCACGCGTTCCTACCCCCTCTGATTCCCTGTTTGCGACAATTTATTCCCGCTGGTATCCCTGTTTCCGGTTGCGTCGGCGCAACGGTTTTTCTTTCATATGACTCATAATGCACCAGGTAGGGATTACCTGGATTCCAGGCGTCGAGGGAAACAAAATAGGAATTTTAATGGAAGGTAAAATTCTTTTATTTTGTGTTCCGTCTCGACGCCTGGAATCCATTATGAGAGATCTGTTTGTTATCACCTGGTGACCTAGTGGTTCGACGTTATATGTGACTGCCTATATTGGCGTAAAGAGAGGCGCTAATGAGCTCTGGGGGCATTGTTGCTTGGGGTTATCTACTATCTCTCTTTGGTAGAATTTTCGGAAGGTGATTTCACTCTGCCAGTTTCCCCTTGACAAGATCTCCTCTATCGGGTAGTTTTCCAGCCAATTCAACGAAGCCACAGCAGAACGAACACTTCCTGGCGTTGCTTCCACTCCAGCCTCTCTTAGGATTGACTTGATCCAACCACCTATCATTGTCCGTGAAGCTGGCTTTACTTCACCTGCCGTCGTCACAAATAGTTCTTTCATGTCCGGCTTTCGTCTCGGCTGTGAGAGTGAGACCAGCTTTCGGATCCAAAACAAGGGGTTGATGTTCCTTTCATCCGATGCGCTCAACCTCCATCCCGATTGTTTGTGTCTTGCCGTGTCAGTCTTCGCTCCAAAGGCTGGCCATAGCGTGATGGAGTCTCCTTTGTCGATCAATCGGTCCGGGGTGACTCTGAGAAGTGTCAGATCTTGGACTCTTCGCCCAGATGCCATGATGAGTAGTATGGCCGTCCTCCTTGACACGTCATACCGGCTGTTCCTTGGCGGGTTTTCACGTAGCCACTCCCCCACTACTCGGGGGTTCCAGATCGGGAGTCTCTCAGTGCATCCACCAGAAACCGAGATGGCTTTAAGGACGTGCCTGACGAGGAAGTTCGAGCTAATCTTATCTGCATCAAGAGCTGGGCCACAGAAGGATACGATTGCCGATTTGTGGACCAATATTGTTCGAGGGGCTAGCCCTTCGTGGATGAACAGGTTGGCCAGATATCTTGCCACTGTTGCAGGGGGAGGGTTATGAGGTTGGACAGAATGCGTGGTACACCATCGCTGCCACCTATCCCAGGCCGGCTTGTAGGTGTTCAGCGTTGAGCCTCTCCAGCCAGATCTGAACAGCTGCTGTTCCTCCTGGCTCCAATCCGCTATAGCCTGTTCCCACCCACTGCTATTCTCCAAACTTCCAGTTGGAGGTCCGACACCCTCGGTGGGGGAAACCCTGTCGACGTATCGATCAGGACGCTCTTCAGATCTCTTACGCTTATTGGCCCTCCCTTTGCTCGTTGTTTGAGATCGGCCCTCCAGAATGTCTTCTCCCATCTTGGCACAACTAGGAGAAAGGTGCCTCTTGCCAGGTTCAAGTGCGCCAGTACTCTTGGGACGAGATTCGGCGGCGGAAATACCCAGGCCAGCTCGTAATCCCAATGCTGACTGAATGCGTTGAGATAGGAGGCCGAGCAATCGGTTGAGTCTAGCGACACGTAGTTTGGCACCACATGGGCGGTGGCCGATGCGAAGAGGTCGATCTGAGGACGTCCCCATATTCGGAATATTTCCTCTGTCGCTGGTTCCAGGAGGTGCCATTCCGGGAGTGGTGTCCCCCGTGAGAGTCGGTCCGCAATCCCGTTGTATCTCCCTGGAATGTACTGCGCTGTCAGAGATATTTCCTGCTGGTCGATAAACTCTAGGAGGTCTCGAGTTATCTTCAGAAGGCCCACTGATCTTGTCCCCCCCTCCTTGTTGATGTAAGTCACTACTGTCTTGTTGTCTGTCTGCAGTAGGGTCTTCGTTCCTCTTAGCAGGTAAGCGTGATCCCTGATCACTGCGTAAACAGCGAAGGCTTCTTTCTGGTTGGAATGCCACCGCATCTGCTCTGGGGACCACTGGCCTGATATCGTCTTGTCGTCCACCTGGCCGCCCCAACCTGCGTCCGCTGCGTCTGTAGTCAGGAAGTGGGAGAAGGGGCTTCGTGTATTGGGCAGGACTCCTCTACGGCCTCCAACCACCACTCTAGGTCTTGCCGAACCGCGGCAGGAAGCTCCACTTGTCTGGATGGCTCGTGCCTCTGCAGCTGGCGGCTGAATCTCTGCAGTCTTCGGCAATGCAAACGACCCCGAGGGGTGGCGAAGTTTGCGAAGTTGAGTCTCCCCAAGAGGCCTAGAACCTGCTTGGGGGAGCAACTGCCGGCCTCGATCGGGCGGCGCAGTACTTGGCGAAGGCCAGAGCACTTGCGGTCCGAGAGGGATTTCTGGTCGGCTTCCCAAGAGGCCTAGAACCTGCTTGGGGGAGCAACTGCCGGCCTCGATCGGGCGGCGCAGTACTTGGCGAAGGCCAGAGCACTTGCGGTCCGAGAGGGATTTCTGGTTGGCTTCGGTGTCCCAAGTTATGCCCAGAAACTCCAGCTTTTGGGTAGGTATAAGGACACACTTGTCGCGGTTGATGCACCAACCCAGATGCTGGAACAGATTGACCGTCTCTACTGCCTGGGTCGCTAGCAGGTCCCTTGACTGATTGGCCAGAAGGAAGTCGTCCAGGTAGACTACGGTCCTTATTCCTCTCTTCCGCAAGAGTCCCGCTAGCCAGTTTGACAGCGTTGCGAACATTCTCGGGGCTGATGACAGGCCAAAGGGCAGGCAGGTCATCTGGAGAAGTTCCCCTTGGTAGTATAGTCTCAGGAACTTTCGGTGCGATTCCGCTATTGGTAGGTGAAAGTATGCCTGGGTTAGGTCGATTTTCACCAACCAATCTTTGGGCTGGAGGAAGTCTGGGACCCGAAGGTGGTTGAACAGCTTGAAGGGTTTCGCCTCCACAAAGGCATTCAACGCCTTCAGGTTGAATATCGGCCTTAGGGAGTTGTCCGACTTCGGAGTTAGAAACAGATTTGAGATGAAGCTCGGAGAATGATCTGCTCTTTCCAGCACGCCTGACATCTTCAGGGCCTGAATGTGACTCGACATGTCTCGAGACTCCTTCGTGCTGAAGCTGCTCAACAGCTGCCTGGTGGGGAAGACTAACGGAGGTTTGGCCACAAAGGGGATTCTCGCGCCCTTGAGGATTCTCAGCACTATAGGTGGTGCCCCGAACTCCTTCCACGTGCTTTGGAACCTCCTCAAGCGTCCTCCCCAGAACTGGTTGTTCAGCCTCGCGTCATCTTCTACCTCTGCGGCTACGGTCACCAGCGGGTTTTCGGCCGTGGTCTGCCTTCCGGTTAGGTCTCCTGTTCGGGTTCCCTGAGCCTCGCTCCCTGTGCCTCGGCTCCGGCAGAAAGGGCTTACGGGACTGGAGGTATCCCTGGTTCGGAGCTCGACGAGAAGTTGACGGCTGGGGCTGAGATGTTGACGGTTGGGCCAGGTTTCGGGTTGCGGGCGAGACCATCACCTTCTCCTGGCCCCCCGTTCTTTAGGATATACGCCGATAGCTCTTCCCTATTGAACAAGTATCCCGAGCTTGGAGGGATTTTGGCCGCACCTTCTCGCACGAAAGGGTCTTTGAAGCCCTCCAATATGGCCTTTCGCCGGTTCAGTATACACTCTGCCCGTCTGCCGCACACAATCTGCAGGATGTCGTCCGAAACCTTATTGTACGGAGCATCGCTGGTGAACATCGACTGAATCCGCTCGAAGAGAGCCGAAGCGGACAGATCCGTGCCGGGTTCGGATGCCCAATTCACCAGCAATTGCATCCCGTATCTCAGGGTCTCCCTCTGGGCGAGCAAGGCGTTTGAAAGCGCGGCGAGCGATCTTTTTCAGCAAGCCAGTATGGGTCGGCGCGTTATCAATCCTTCTCAAGTCGTCGTTCACCGACAATTCCACAAATGTGGGAGTCGCCGCGTAGGTTCTCTGCGTTTCCGCATAGCGAACGCCTGACCACTCGTCGGAATCGAAGTGTTGCAACTTCGAGATCTGTTCGATCCGCTTCGGGTCCGCTCTCGGTACTGGCGGCTCCTTCACGACCGTGCTGAGCTTGCCGAACTCCAGCGTATTCTTCGCCCTTCTGAGGCTCGGCGGCGGCTGAATAAAGGACGCATTCGCGTCCTCCACGCTGGGCTCGCTCGCGGCCACGTGTTCCGGCGTTGGCGGCGTTGTTGATGCAGGAGCCGCGCCGCCTGCTAACAAGGCCTCCGTCAGAGCAGTCACCTGTTTTAGCAGGTGGTCTACACGCGGGTCGTATGCTACGCGGCGTCTCTTTCGACTCGGTTCTTCGAAAGAAGATCCGTCATTCGAGGATACCGGCGAACGAGCTTGCTCGTCCGCCATCTTGTTAACAAATCGTTTGACGAAATTCACGGGATTTACACTAAAATATCAACGTCCTGTCGCACTATGTTAAAAAATTGTATAGTCTAATGATTGTTAACCTAGGGATCAAAAATTAAGGGGGTAGATTGCAATAGAAACACAAAAAAAATCACAACAAAAGTTGGCGTGTCTAGACGCGTGCAAATGGCCGAAACAACAACGTCATATGAAAGGAAAACCGTTGCGCCGACGCAACCGGAAACAGGGATACCAGCGGGAATAAATTGTTGCAAACAGGGAATCAGAGGGGGTAGGAACGCGTGAATAAGTGCCGAAACAGCAGGCTGTTCTCTCATAATGGATTCCAGGCGTCGAGACGGAACACAAAATATTCATTTATATGTAGATGATATTGAAGAATTGTCAGTCATATATATATATATATATATATATATATACATAACACTCCAATTAACCTGTAAAGCTCGATGGGTCAAAGAAAACACAGTCGGCGATACCAGTATATATTGTGAATAAATTCAAACAATTACTTTTTTTCTGTAAATTACCAATGAGTTAATGACACAATATAGATTTACTAATGAAAATTAATGTTACATAGTGCAAAAGATAATGAAAAGAATTGAAACTTTGTTTTATTGAAGAAGTAAGGAAACAGAAAGAAAAATAATGTAGAAGAATGATTGAAACTTTTATATTAATCAGTTTATTAAATTTTTATTCACACTTGAACAATGCTGTTTTAATATATGTATATTCATATTATAAACTTTCAAAGCAGACTCCTTGTAGTATTTGTTCGTGAGATTTCATGTGTTTTTTTAATGAGCATTTCTGACCAAATCCCCTATGGCACAGCTCGCAAATGTGGGGTTTCATATCAGTATGAACCACAACATGGCGTTTGAGGACTTGAGATTCCATGAACTGTTTCGGACATAAATGACATTTGTACGGTCTGTCTCCTGTGTGCTTTCTATTATGGACGGTTAATAAACTTCTTGTTCTAAAACCTTTATTGCAGATGGAACAAGAGAAAGGTTTCTCATTAGTGTGGGACTGCATGTGTGTCGTCAGTTCACCATTAGTAGGAAATCTCTTACCGCAAATAGAGCACACAAAGTTTCTCACTCCCTTGTGCCTTTCCATGTGACTTTTAAGGATGGAGTTTGATTTAAAGAGCCTGCTACATTGGTTGCATTCGAAAGGCCTCTCAGAGCTGTGTGTGCGCATGTGATTCTGAAATATAAAGGTAAAAATAACTTTTCAAACATAATTGATAGTGTCATTGAAAGATTTGGCAGTTACTTCGTGGAGTAACATTATAATCTACATGTTTTATTTTATCTTTGTAATATACACACAATGTGTGTATATTACAAACATAAAATAAAACATATGTAAAACAAATAATTTTACATTACTGTCATCATAACATTTACTTTATTTTTAAGGGGAAAGGGATTCAACTAACAAGAGTAATTAACTAACTAATTACCTGGCTGAAATCTAAGTACACAAATAAGAAAATTGATCTTTGTAAGGAATGCATGAACTTACGATGCAAAATCAAAAATAGTCAAAATGAGGATTCAATGAGAAAAAATATACATATTAACATTTCATGCGATGATAATTATGATAATATGCGTAACGAGTGGCAAACAAAATTATGCCAATTTTTAGCCCTGGTATCCTGTAAAAATTTGTTATGCATATTCGTTAATAATTAATGTGTTAATGCACAAGTTAAATTTAACATATAACATGTAGTTTTAGAATCAAATCTGACATTATATTATCAAGTTTTTTTGCTGGTAAATAAGGAGTTAAATAACATGTACCAAATCGCACACCTAGAACACCGCCACAAACTGAAAAATGTCTACCTACAGTACTGTGCGAATTAATGTGAACACAAGTGATAATTTGAAAAAAACAACATTTATTAGTTGTAGACGAAGAAAACAGGGAAAAGAATACAATTCAAATTGTTTTAATAGGAAATATGTCCTCCTTTGGCTCTTATAACTTCTTCAACACGTTTTGGCTTAGAATCAACAAGTTTTTTTTACAGTTTTCTGCTGCTGGTCCCGAAACGGTTTTATTTTTATCACAACACGTCAGCCCTGATGATGGAACCTGCAATGGTGACCGAAACGTCGGCCAGAGAGGTCGGATATAAATGGCAGAATATTCCAGAAAACTATATGCAGAAAAAACTGATAAGGGATTTTATTAGTTATATTGTTATGAAAGTTTTGTGTAATTTTAACTCTTATAAAATTTAATGGTCTTTAATAAAATTCTGAAAAATTATTTTCCTTCATTTTTCCCGGTTAAAGCCAGAAGGGTGAACGAGAAAGGACCTACTGAACCAACTACAGAAGGGTGAATGAACCCATTCCATCTCATCGAACCATGTTTTTAATGGATGACACGCTCCCCACATCACGTTTCTTAGTAAAAAATTAATTATACAATAATTTCTGACTGTAGTTATTTAAGTAAAAAAACGCTTGGCACTCAGACAGTCGATAAAGGATATTAACCGTTTTAGTGCTGAGCCATTTTATCTAATTTCTAGTACAATAGGAAAAAATTAGAGCAGCACACAAACTATAAAGTTGATTAAAAATATAAACTTCGCGGACACTCGCGAGATTTATATTACTAATCCATCCAACTTGCTCGCAAAAGTACACTGGCGAGAGCAGCGCCGTTGCGTTTCCCGCAATTTTAGAGAGAATTCGGGAGAAGCGCGATGGCGCTTCTCAGCACTATAACGGTTAAAGAATTTTCAGCATGCACAAGTAAAATGTTCACATCGCTGTTCTAGGGATGCGAAATATTAAATAAAGAACAAATCAATAAAATGTAGGTAGAGTAGCCGGCAAACATCGTGAACAATTTTCGGCGTAGTGGGGGAAAGTTTGCGCATGTATACTCCATACTACCTTGTCACTTGCAAGTATACTCCATACTAACAAAAATTTGTCTTCTGAAGCCAATGTTCAAGATGTTTGCCGGCAATTGTACCTATATAATTTTATTTTTATTGTTATAAAATTGAAAAAGCTTATAGAGTCGGCCATTAAATATAATTTCTTCAAGGGTAATATAATACATGTATCCGACATATGTACCTTTTATTTTTGTCACTAGGCTTTCTTAAAGCAAATAAAATCTTTTCTTTTACATCAAAACATTTTTCTCACCTTTGGATGAAACTGGCATTATAAACTCGACAATTGAAATTTTTGATTACCGAATGAATCTTTTTATAACCTTTTATTTTTGTACTAGGCTTTCTTTCAGCATAGAAAATCTTTTCTTTTACATCGAAACATTTTTCTCACCTTTAACTGACCCGATTGGATGAAACTGGCATTACAAACTTGACAATTGAAATTTTTGATACCCGAATGAATCTTTTTGTGAATTTCAAGCACAGTCGGATATGCAAAAGCCTTTTTACAGATGTCACAAACGTAACTTCTATGCCCGCTGTGTCTGTTCATGTGCATTTTCAGTGTTCTCCAATTTGAGAATTCTTTATGGCAAATTTTACAATCAAATGGCTGAAATAATTTAAATATACACGTATTAAAATTAATTTACTAAATGTATTTTTATTGTCACACATCATGATAAAACGTCACTTAAAATACCTTGAGTCCGTAATGCTGTCTTATATGAGCATCAAGTCGGTGAGACATTTTAAATTGCTTATCACATTTTGGACACTTGAATTGTGTTTTTTGTGTAGATTTACTAGAACATTTTGTTAATAAATCGTCCTTCGGATTATCTTTATATTTACTTCTGCAAAAAAATATTGTGGATTATTTTTACTTTATTTAAGTATTATTAGTATTAAAATTCGAATGTTATTTGATTTTTAATTTTCAACAAAAATGTAATCAAAATTTCTTTATAAACAAAAGATTCTCAAAACTGCTGTGAGGGATTTTTAAAAGTAGCATGATCACATGGATGATAAAAGTGCTTTTAATTTTAAGATTGTGTAGAAAGTTATGACAAGGTCGAAGGAAACATTTATTATGAATGTCTAGTGATAAATAAGTCTTGCATCAGCTTGCATTTTCTGCCTAGGGACTGCATGGCTAAAATATTAATACAAATAGAAGATAAATTATAAACAACTATTCTTTTTGTTCATGATGTGCACAGTCAGAGTGTACAACACAGCACAAAGATGCCGTTATCAATCATAAAATCAAAAATGTAGCAATAAAAATTAATATATGTTCAAATTACTGCAGTACAGTAAAAGCTGTTAATTTGAACCCCAATAATTGAACATTTTTAGAACACACAATTCCAAAAATGTTTATTTCACAGTTTTCAACCCCGATAATTTGAAATAATTTTTACACACTTGCGCTATAAATCAATACATTTTATGTCACTTAATTCGAAAGCTTTTTAACAAGCTATGAAAGACTAATAATGCGCGCAGCTTTTTGATTGCGCACACGCATGTTGAGTATCCTTTATGTATTTCACAGTACCTCGTGGAATCAACTTTATCTATGCATATTACGTTGTAATTCCTCAAATTGGGGAATCCTATATATGCTTTTTACAGTTAGCTGTCGTAACATGCATGGATAGTTTTTGTTTCCTAAAAAATGCCCTAATTCCTCATACTTAAATTTTTTTGCTTTATTAAATTCCTCTTTAGTTTAATTATTTTTTCTAATAAATTAAAAGGTTTTATTTTCTTTGGAAGAAGTTATTACCGAATTATACGTGAAGTATTTATGGACTTTATTTGTGCTGTTTGTGGAAGTACACTCCACTTCCACAAAGAGTGGAGTGTACTTCCACTTGGAGTTGGTAAAAAATCAGAAAGTTAAAATCGAGTAATGATTGAAGAAACTAGCAGTAAATTCAAAGATAACTGCAAAGATTTTAGATGCGAGAGCGGAAAATATCGATAGAAATGTTGCAATCTTTGCATTAGCATAATACATATTGCATTTTCAAAGATTTTTACATAAGTTTTATACAGTTTTTGGTGATTTTTTTTTTGTTTCTTAAATTTCCACATAATTCGAAATGTTTTTATGTGAGACGTCATTCGTTGGACTTATTTACAAATATCACATTTTAATTTAATAACACTAACAGATTCTTGAGTCTAAATAAAGTTGAAGAAGGCATTTTAATTTTTTGAGATTTCATCAGTACCTACTCTATTATAGGTTTGTTAGAACTTTTTAATATGAGATGAATAAGCAAGAAGTATAATTAAAACATGTTTCAAATGATGTTCATGTGACAGCTATTATACTGCAAATTTTATCAAAAGTCCATTACCCTTTCTGAATTATTACAATTTTCGTTTATATGTGTGGATTTGATCTTGACGACGCTTCCTATACTCTTCAAAACCTCGACTACTAACAAAACTGTTACGGGACATGAATTCCGGATGCATATTGCCTTCTTTAGAACTATGCAAGTGAGAAAGAAAATCAGGACTGTGGTGATAATTAATAATACGGCAATCATGGGTTTATCCATCTATTTTTTGTTATTATTGATGGAATGTACACTACCAGACTCTCTATATACTCTCGCCTTCTTTCTTTAGTACAGATACAAATAGTTTAAGGATCACAAAATTAATGAAATACCTTTGATTTCCACCAAAATGTTTATCTTTCATGTGGTTTTTTAATAATTTCTCCTTATAAAATATTTCATAGCATATCTTGCACTTAAATGTGTTGAAGTTTGCATTCTCCAGCGTATTTGTGTGCATATCTAAAATAATTTTACATTTATTTTAATTGAACATTTTTTTTAAGAATTAAAACATACAAAGTTATTTTATTTACCTGGAATTAATTCATTAGCTATTACTGAGGATTCTTCTTGTATAATTTCAACGACTTTATCTGTATTTTTACCATGTGAAACACTGGCATTTAGGTTTTCCAATTCGCATTCTGCAGTCTTGTGATCGTAATTATAAATAAAGTTATCATCAAGAGTACTGCATTCATCTTCTTCCAGAAAAATTGGCTGCGCTGAAGCTTGAGGATTTAATTCATATTTCATGTCGTATTTCATGTCCACTACACCATCTTCTTCCTTAATATTTTCTGTTTCCTATAAATATTATTATGACAAAATTTATTTCCAATATCATTTTTGCATAATCTTCAAAGCTCGAACGATTATATTAAAGATTTATTCAAATACTTTTAAAATGCTTGAAAATTTTCCACTGATAACACACTTACATATAAATCGAACATATATATACATAAATACCTGGGGAATGATAATTTGTCTCAAAGTTTCATCGGACCGAATACATTGTTGTTTAAAATAGTACAGTGTATTTAAAAGAGTGACACAATTCCTACACAAAGCTGTAGGAAGACCGTCGTTTTCAGCAACTTGCAATGATGTGCAATATGAGAATACATCTGAAAAACATGTCTGGAAAATATCTTGCATGTCTTCATGATCACTTAGGCAAGCACGACATAATTTTCTCGCAGAATAGAGAGAATTCATCTCTAAATTATTGATTATGACTTCCATTTTTCGGAATCTGATTCATAATACTACATAAAAAAGTAATATAAAGAAATTAATTATCATCAGAAGAAATGACAAACGTCAGAACCAGTCAGAATGGTCAGAACTATTATGTTATCTATGGTCAGAACTGACAGATATTTTAAATCTTGCCATGATGTATATTATTACTTATTTGCGAAAATATATTATAGAACCTACCTGTATAATGAATGACGAAAATTCACATTCGATAGAGATTAATTATTCATATTTAAAAAATCATTGCTGCTTTAATTTTGATCCACTATTACCTAGCTTTACTTTATTTAATGAATTAAATACAAAAATTATAACACTATGCAACATGTTCATTTAACTTTAGGGTGCCCCATGCTAATTAAACCCGTAAAAATTTGTCACGTACATTTTATACTTAAAATCTAACTTTTATTGCTTCTAATAAAAGTGTATTAGTACTTAGGGGATGATGTGTCCGCGGATCCCATTATTGTAAATGTAATACAGGAAGAAAACAGCTGATAGGAAAGAAAAGCGCGGTCAGTTGTATGGATGTTTATTTGTATGTGCGCTGTCGCTCGACCTTGGTAGGTAGCGGCATTCATCGGTGTGCCAGTTGATAGGGTTTGTGTCCTGGCTACGTGCTGTTCCACGCTGTTCCTGGCCGCGTGCTTAGCGGATGCAAGATGCAGTCGATGAAGGTAAGATCGTCGCAGAGAGCTGGAGATGGTGTTGATGACTGGTGAAGGTGGCGAATTGCGATGAGGTCTAGGATGATGGTGGCACTGCAGACAGTAGATGGTGTCCGCTGCTGGAGGTTGCGAAGGCAGTGAAGCGATGATTATCTATGAATTGGAGACCGGAGGTGTAGCGCAGAATTAGATGAGCGGCGTAGCGACGTTGTTTGATGTCGTGGCTGCTGCAGGCTCGAGATCGGCGTATGGCGTAGAAAGAAACGCGCTACGTAGCGAGGTGAGTACGAGTAGCGGTTGTCGGGCAGCGTGCCTTGTATCTTAATAACAACAATTTTTCCCTAATTTTCAAACCATCTCATAGAAAATAATCATAAAATTTGACTCTAAAACAGGGATGAAAATATTAAATACCAACAATAAAGGTTTCAAATTAAATAATTTAGAATTTTTTTACATTAGGAAAGCGGTGAATAATAAAGCATCTCTAATAAATAACCAAATCAATTTTTCATATAGCCCTTTGTTCAGTTTAACTTTCACAAAATATTAAGTATATAAGATCAAGGCAGGATTATAGTCCTGCGAGGTTATTAATGTTTTACAAATAACCCTGTATATTCACACTGACATACTCATAGTACTCGGAGACTGGCACGTTTGAACCAGATGACGTGTTTTTCTTCGACTTCCCCCGCTAGGTACAGCCGATATAGTTTTAATGTTTTAAGGTGGGAGTCTACTTTAGGACGCCGAAAAATAGGTGAATTTTAAGATATTTAAAAATAAAATACAAAGCCGATCTTTCTGAAACATTAGGGACGGTTTATTTACTTTCAATAATAGAAATGATTTTTTTCATTGAAAAATAAAAATGTTGATAACATATTTTAGACATTAATGTTATGCCTCGTAATCGGAGTTGCTGATAGGCGGTAAAATTGGAACCTCCGACTTTATCTAAAACAATAAAACATTATTTTTTATGATGTTTGTATAGAATGGTCTGGTATAGATAAAGATCAAGTTGTCGAAAAATATTACTTTTTTGTATCTATTTCCAATATCAAATGCGATTTTATCGAAACTACTTTTTTCAAATTGGTGGGAAAGGTAGAAAGAAAACTATTCGACCGATCGATCCCATCTAAGCTTTTTAGTTGAATAATTATCAACCATTCTATGTAAACCAAAATATCCACTTTCCAAGCTATGGCTAGATAAATATTCAGAGTTTTCCTCCATAACTTAACAAGTATATTTTACTATCGATTAAAGCAAAAAATAAAATAGCGAAATTTTTTAACTTGTGAAGTAGATTCCCCAAAAAAACTATTTCGATCCTGATCCAACACGTGTCATACACCGCTCGGTGAAAATTTTTTAATCCCAGTGCTCGTTAAAGTATTATTCGGCCGTATTCTGAAAATAGTAATCTTTGCTGTATGGGATGAGGCCGGTATCCGACTCCCATCAGTGTGTAGAAGGATGTTATAATTAAAGCCTTTTGCATACGTGGAACGCCAACGTGGGAAATACCGCGTCAGCAATTTCACTTGGCGTGGTAACCGCCCCGTCAACGAATCCCGTCTCTGCTCCTTGTTCTTGGTCGTCGGCGTTTTTTTGGATCTCTCAGATTCGACATTTATCAGTGTGTATTTTCTCGCGTGAGCATTTTATGTAGGAGCGTGCGACTTGTATTTCATGAGAAAACGGCGCTGATTAATTTTGCTTGTAAGATCGTCAATTTTGACGATTTTAGATTAAATAAGTTTAAAATGAATGAATTCAACCAATCATAAAGCTCTAAAATGTAAACAAACTTATAAAATCAGATTTGTTACTAAATGCCATGATTTTTTATAGAGCTTCAAAAAGTGTATGGTACCATCCCGTCAAAAATATTAAAAAATCAGATCTGTTAATTTTTTTAACTGAATGCATAATATCTCAAGAATATTGTGTCAAAATTGTAAGTCAATTGGAACAAAATTGACGAAGTTATGAGTATTTTTATACCTGTCAAATTTTTATACCTACCCGACCCTAATGCATTGGATTCGTTCAAACACACGTACAGTGCTTTTCACTGTACGTGTGTTTGAACATGATGTTTTGGATGCCATCAAGCCTATTCTTTATGGACCTGGCATTGATGATTCAGTGTGAGGTATAGTCCGTCCAACTTATCTGGAGAATAAAGGAGGGCGTCCCAATCGTTGTGGTACTGCCCATAGTCTAAAAATTATCTCATTTGTAGGGAATTTTATGCAAATTCGTTTTTTTCTTAAACAAGTTATTAAGCAGTATACGACACGATAAAAAACAAAAAATGTAAACTAACGTACAAATAAATTTATCAAAATATACATTCGTAAAATACACAACGTCACAAAATGGCGTTTTTTCAAAATCAAAGAAAAATACAATTTTCAGGAAAAAAAAAACAATAATTCTTTTAGGCCGGCGCCACATTACGCAGATCTTCCGCCGCGTTTTTTCCGTTGCGCCAAATCGGCAAAGCAAATAGATCATCCGCGTAGTGTGTTTAATAAGCGCATATTGTATGGAAAGAAATGTATCGATGTTCCACGACAGAAGAGACGCGGCGGAAGATCCGCGCAGTGTGGCGCCGGTTTTATTCGGTGTCTCATACCTAATGATCATTACCACCATGTTTAACTCAGTAACACCTAAGGATATCAATCGGTTTAGGGCCGTTGTATCAACTTGGTTTATAGTAATCTTTCGTTCAAAGCATAGATATTTTGCATTTTCGTAAAAATCTATGCTTTAAATGAACTATTGCTATAAAGTAAGTTGATGCAACCAGTCTTAAATGTGCATAAATAAAAAAGTTTATTTTTGAAAAAATATGTTTATACAAATGAACTCGTTAATGAATTATGTAATAAAAAGTATAAATAATAATAATTCTATGTAAAAAATTATCGAATAAAATATGTTCTAAAACTTTTCTCATCTTACGGCTTCTAATTCAATTTTTCCACTTATCCTTGTTCTTTTTTTTCCGGGTGTAGATATTTTAATGCCCATTTCCACGGCCACTTTACCTTCTTTAACTATTTTGTAAATTGCCGATTCAGAAATACCTGAAGAAATTGTATAATAGTAAAATAAAAAACTAAGTATGGGAAAATCATTATAACTGCATGGCAGCACTAACCTGAAGTGGCGGCAATAAGTCTATGAACAAAATCAAACGGTATAATTGGGGCTTTTAGACGTTGTTCCTCTTCAAAAAACGTGTGCATTTTCAAGATTATTTCCCGAACACTGCTTTTAATGGTTTTTGGCATGGTGACAATCTACAATTTTCTTAAAAAACTATCGAAACAGTCGTGAACCCCTCTGTAAACAAAGTCTGTCAAAGGTCTGTCAGCTGTAGATAATCCAATATGGCGTCGTTAGTTCCAAATTTGGCCATTCTTCAGATAAGTTAGACGGACTATAAGCCGATAAAATTCACTTATGAACATTTTAACCAGATTTTTTAGTGTTCAAACCTTTAAAGCACTTTTCTCACAACTCACGTTTTCAAAGTCGGTGCCCCTCATAACTTCAAAACTACTGCACCGATCCTTTTGAAATTTTGAACAAATTTCTATACATAATTTACGACGTAACGCTGGAGATTTTTTTCAAATATGTTGATAATTTAAATTTTTTAATAACAAATTAGCCATTTTTTTTCGAAAAAAAACGCGTTTTTCCCTTCAAAGTGTTCCAAAAAAGTAAAAATTCGAAAATCCCCCCAGCGTTACCTGAGGAAAAGTATTATCTAACGAATGAACTTTGATTTTTTTATTTCAGATGATCCAGCACCAAGTTATGAGGGGCACCTTAATTCTACTTTTTTTTCCGAGACACGTCCGAATAATTGCTGCCATCACTGTATTTTTTAATATTTCTTCGTGAAAATTTTACACAATATTCTTTGAATGTCATACCTTAATGTACCATTGGTTTTAATAAAGAGATTTTAACCGTGTCGTCACAAAAATTTCACATAAACATGCCGAATTAACTTTGCCCCCCCTTAACAGAAACACAAAATACCGTACAAAAATTGTCCATAAAATATTTTGACGAATTATTTATATTATTGACGAGTTCGCACGAAAACAACTGTCAAACGAAAATGAATGTATATAAATATTCAGTTCGGTCATGCAATAATCGCGTTAAAAGCGGAACAAACTTAACTCTACAGACGTTGCACTGAGACTGACATTGGGGCGTTCCTGTTAATTTTTGTATTTTCTAGCTGTTTGGGTCTGGGATTGCAATACATATTAGAGGCGTATGCGTACGTAAAACATGTCCAAGTGAACGCCGCAAGAATTATGTCAAATGGTTTTATGGGCCTAGTACTACAAGAAGTTTGAAATGTTTCACTACCTTGTCGGCAGGCCGCCGCGCATCGCCGAAAAGGCCATAAAACCGTTCGCATACGGCAGATGCAGCGGCGCTGCTTTGTACAATAAGTGCGAAATAATATTTTCATATTTTAACATTTTGTTTTAAATTTACTGGCATGTTATGAGTAAATGTATTGGCATGTTTTCGTCCGTACAAAAATGATTTTGCTATAAATATTAACGGGATTTCGTTATATAAATGCATTTTTGTATGAAAAATTGGTTTTAGGGAATGAATTTCAATTTTTTTTTTCGATATACGTTATTTTTCGCTACATCGGGTTTCGTTATATCGCGATATTACTGTATCTGGTTAACATGCTACGTCTTCTGCGGTCGCCCTCTCTTTCTGGCGCCATCAACACTTGTATTATATATCTTTCTCACATTCTTTCCTCATTCGTTCGCTCAAAATGCCCAAACTATTTACGTACACATTTTTTTGTTCATTGTTTTTTTTTATTTTAGCTCAAATGTCATATTATTCAAACTTTATTGTACTCCTAAATAACTAAGTAATGTATATTTTCTTCTTCTGTATCATTTTCCTGTTTTCAACTATTCTCTATTTTTCAAATATAAACAAAAGCAGTAGACAAAACGAAAGTTTTTTTTTATATTATACTACTTAAAATTTTTATCATATTTCTAATTATATACATTTTATTTGTATCACATTGATAGATTATTAATGAATTGAGTAAGTGTTATTGTTTAAATCACACTACTGGACCCAACGGATGAACCTGTCTCCTTTACCACAGGCCTCGGCCTAGCTAAGGATATAGGGAACATCTTTTATATTATAACAAACATTAATAAAGAATTAAAAACACTGAATTAAAAACACTTATTCAATGTACGCAAATTCTGTTCTGTTTAATTAAATAAATATTAGGTCCTTACATATGAAATTGAGGTTTTGCCGTACTGGCAAATTTGATCTCAAATATCTTCTCTTTGGCTAGGAATTCCAAATCCAAATTTATACAGCTATTTACTCATGTATTTGTGTTTTGAAAATTATAATTCATTTGTTTTTTCCTCAATTGTTTTTTTCTTTGCGTCACTCAGTTTACAAAATGAAAAACTTGAAATATCGCGTTATTTACGAGTACGAGTTCCACCGTGGCACCAGTGCTGCAGAAACGGCTCGAAGGATTAATGATGTGTATGGCGACGGTGCCGCAAAAGAAAACACAGTGCGTTTTTGGTTCCAACGTTTTCGTTCTGGAAATTTCGACCTGCAGAACAAGCCCCGTGGACGGCCGGAGACCAAAGTTGATAATGAAGAATTGAAGGCTATTGTGGAAGCGGATCCATCGCAAACCACATCCGAGTTAGCTGCAGGCTGCGGTGTTAGTGATAAAACTGTTTTAATCCACTTGAAGCAAATTGGTAAGGTGAAAAAGCTTGAAAGGTGGGTACCTCACGAATTGAGTGAAGCAAATCAACAAACGCGCGTTGACTGCTGCGTTGCATTACTCAACCGGCACAATAATGAAGGGATTTTAAATCGAATCATTACCTGTGATGAAAAGTGGATCCTGTACTATAATCGGAAGCGCTCATCGCAATGGCTGAACCCTGCCGAACCAGCCAAACCATGCCCCAAGCGAAAATTGACTCCAAAAAAGTTACTTGTGAGCATTTGGTGGACTAGTGCTGGTGTCGTTCACTACAGCTATCTTAAATCTGGCCAGACGATTACGGCAGATGTCTATTGTCAGCAACTGCAAACCATGATGGAAAAGCTAGCTGCTAAACAACCGAGGCTGGTTAATCGCTCTAGGCCACTGCTGCTTCATGATAACGCTAGACCACACACTGCACAACAGACGGCTACCAAATTAGAGGAGCTTCAATTGGAATGTCTAAGACATCCACCGTACTCTCCGGACCTTGCCCCAACAGATTACCATTTTTTTCGAAATTTGGATAACTTCTTGCAAAGGAAAAAATTCAACTCCGATGGGGCAGTCCAAACCGCCTTCAAAGATTTTATTGATTCCCGTCCGAATGGTTTTTTTAGTAAAGAGATCGATGAACTACCTATGAGATGGCAAAAGTGCATAGATAGCAATGGTACATACTTTGATTAAATAAATATATTATAATAAAAAAAAATCGGCTTTATGTTCCTCCCATACTAAACCTCAATTTCATATGTAAGGACCTAATAAATACATTGATGTATTATAAATAGACACGTTATTCCCATACTATTCTGATTTCAAATGTAGCAAATACAGAAAAATCTGGTAATTTGAAGTCACGGCGACTAAAATAACATACTCATTCTTACGTATGTATTAATAGTGTACGATACTCTGTTCCTTTTTTCCCAGGACTCTTTTTTCGGAGTGCCGTCATGTCCATTCACAAAGAAGGTCCGTTCGATAACGAATGCAAGTAAGGCAATTACATTCTTTTTGACTTGCCACGATTTCACATGTAACGTATATACAGTTTATTATATCATTGAATAAATATATATACCTTTTGTAATTATTGTTGTTTTGTTGACCACGGTGACCACAGCGCTGTGCTGTTTATGAAATCCAATCTATCATCAGGTGTGCAGACTTTGTGCCCATCGCTGTGATTGCATGTTTTAGCAGAAATATTGTCAAAACCTCACAACCAGATCTGACAAATTAGTTTTCTCCCACTTCGTACATTCTTCTCTTGAGTCTTGACTAAAAAATCATATCACATGCAAGAGAATAACAACAGTAAGCTATTTTTAATTTGGAAATTTCTTTTAATTACCTATCTCCAATGTAAATATTAATGTGAGATTAAAATTAATTGGAAAAACATCACATATAAAAAACTGACCCATAAAAACCAAGTTTTTATTATGCTCCCTTTCTCATTTACTAGTTGAAACAGGTTTGACGCTTACCCCATGCGTTGGGCTTGAGTCGGGCGATGCTATGAAAGGGAGTAATAAAAATTTCGAAAAACCCAAAATTATACTACATATAATTAAATTTTTTTAAACGAAAACTTGTTAGATTATTTTTATCATCGCCATGAGTCTGCCTGCAAAGTTTCAGCTTGATAGAATGTATCGCCACGGCGATACATTCTATCCCACTCATATTTATTTTTTCTTACTCGCAGAATGAGTTGATGAGAAAATGACGAAGATCAACCATCATATCCATTAATTTACTAAATATTTTTATCTATCTTATTCCAATACATCACTGATGGTACTTTTTGCCTCTGGAACTTAGCTACGTGAATGGGGATAAAAGTTCCACCTGACTGATCTGATTTTTTTATAAAAAAAACTCAATGCCTCTCACTTGTTTTTGATAAATTAAATGAGTCAAAGATATTTTCTTTAATATACATTAAGTATTGTATTATAATCCATCCTATCGTTTGTAAAAAATACCACTTTCATCCCCACCCTACATAATATAATATGTCCTTTATATTTTTTCTTTGATTTATACCTAATATAGCTCATAACATTGTAATACATAATTACTTTGATATAACGACAACTAATTTGATATTAATTTATCTGTAATAAATTTCTAGAAATAAAACTAATATTTTATATTTTTTATTATTGTGCATCCTCTCAATTTAAAAAAAAAAAATTTATTAGAACATTACATCATTCTACATAAATTAAAAATACAAGGCTAAAAAGTGATCAGAGTAAGGCTTCATAAATAATTAAACATAGAATTATCATTTCACATGTTTATTTATGGCTTAAGTCTAACGTGACAAGTATTGTATAAAATGATAACAATTGAGTCAGCCCTTATTTTAAGACAAAGTGAGTAGTACATATTTATGTATTGGCCGGATATCAGTCACCTTCTTGCTCGTGGAGCTGTGCGAGGAGCGCAGCACGTTGTGTCTCCAATTCTGTTTCACTTAGAGCGCCGGCCTCTCCGCCTGGCGGGGACCTAAATATATTAGAGTAGTTTGGTAAACTTAAAAAAATAACAATTAATCCCAACAGAAGCAGTTAGAGTTGATTCAATTATTGATGACTAATAAATTAGATACATTCAATTCTTTAAGAGTTCACAAAAAATAATATCCAAATACCTAATTTTAAAATGAAAAATATTAATAAACCATTATTATAATTTTGCAAGTTCACAATTGAAATTTAGCCTCGAGATAAGAAAAGCTGTTAAGGTCAATATACTCCACTTGATTATATATGCTCTCCAAAAAATATAATCAAAGAGAAATCAATGTCGCACACCATTAGAGACCATTTGTTATTCGCATAATGCAACAATTTATTTTTAAATAAATTTTTTTGACGATTTCCTAGAATCTAAAAATTGAATTTTTGTCCGACTGGTACATTTTCTTCATTGATTTTCGTTGGAAGGTCATTGCAGCAAATGGACAAAAATATTAGAAGACGGTATTCTATGTCATGTGAATTTAGAGTGATTAAATCCGTAAAAGTAACAGGTATCAAAATGTAATAACCTGATTGTTGTCTTATCTGGACTCTTCCTTTTGTCCTTTTTTTTCTTGGGCTTGTATGAGCTTGAAGATTCTTCTTTTTCTGGAGTCTCTGGTGCAGACCTTTTAGATTTTTTTGACTTGTAGCGGATTTCATCGGGTGAATTAGCGCGCACAGGTGAAGCATTGGGGGATCGCTATAATTATTGAAACATCTCGAGTTATATAGCGAGTAAGATATGCTATAGTCAGGAGTTGCATAATATTAATATATGTAGGAAACAAATATGTAACATGTTTTACATCATTTCTGCATGACACTCGTAATAAATATATCAATTAAACAATGAGCAGGATTATTATAGCATTATTCATCAAGTTGTGTTAAATGTAAATGGGTAAAGAAAAATTATTAATTTTTGTAAATATGATTAAATCCAAAACAAATTATAAAATTTATGAATAAGTAAATCACATGACATTTAGTAAACATATTAACAAACTATTGTAGACAATTAATATATTCTATATAAGCTTTCAAAGTTTTCACATATTTTAGATGAATCCCCAATACATATAAAAAACAACATATATAAAAAAAACTTTTGGTGTTAAAATTCTCATAAGGATATTTATTTTTATTTATTATACACTATTATTTTGATAGGATTTTTAACATCCATCATATAATGCCAAATGAAATTTTCAAATAGACATAGAATGTAGGATAGCAACAGAAAAATGTTCATGCAATGAGATTAAGAAACTTACTTAATAAAACATACAAACTTTTGTAGTTAACATTACACCTACCCACAATATCATTATTTTTTGGAACCTACAATTTGTAAAATTTTATAAAATCAAGAAAATATATTTGGTACTGATTGGTGATTCAGTAAATTAAAATTTTTTATACAAAGTAATCTCTCTATTGTTAGCAAGGCTAAGCAATTAGTATGGTAAATGTTGATACCCCATACAACATAAATGTACTATAAATATAGACTAGTCAATAAAAAACAAATCTGAGACATCTAGCCTCTACTGTCTTCTATTACGTACTAAATGTATTAGTCAGAAAGAGATATAAAATATTTTCATAACCACATATAAAAAAGGACAATAAAACATAATTTTGTAGAACGAATGCGTATGAGGTTGTAGCTAATGCAATGTTTACTTTTTGCCTTAACAATTCAAAAAATCCAACTTGAAATATGTCTGTTTGTTATGTTAATCGTTGTAATGCTTCATCACATAATAAAGACGAGGATATAACCGTTCATAGGGGACTTTTATTTCAATAATTTATAGAGAAATTCAAACCGACTTCAGAGTATGGTGATTTCTGTATTTTCTACGTTGGTAGTCTATGATATTTTCTCTTTCTTACAGCGCAGCTAATCAACTCCCGCGATGTGCATCTATGTTCACAGTAATCCCTGTTATAGTTCTGTGTAGTAGATATTTTGGTTTGTAACTAGTCTATATTTATAGTATGTCTGTGCCGTACACGTTTTACAACTTAGATATATTTTTTTAAATGCATAGCTTTTGAATATGTTGATTTTTAGGATAAATGTTTCTAAGTATGTAATTTAAGTAATTTGATAGTCAAATATGTAGGAAAAATAATAAAACAAAGAGATTATCTCGCACCATGAGTACTTAATTAAATTAATATTAAGTATAAAGTCAAAAAATATTTTTTTTAGTTAATAATGCAGTTTTACTCAGTATTTTTCGGTTTGTTTATTCCATTAACGAAGTAACTTACATAAATTGCTTTGTAATTGAGTTAGAATGAAAATCATAAATTTGAATATAGATTACAGCATTAACCTAAACTAAAATCTAAAAACTAAAAAACTAAAATCATATTAATGTAGCTTCCCGAAACTTTAAAAAAAATGTTAATACTACATTAGTGTATTAAGTCAAAAGCAATGAGAAATAATGCAAAAACCATTTATGTTATATTTTTTGCGTGTGAGGACAACCCAACATCCTTGTGAATTTGTAACTTCAAATGCTGATATCTTGAAACAGTAATTTTTTTTAAAATTAATATACTTAAGTAGGTACTCATGGTGTGATTTAATCTTCGTGAGAGGTGAATTTTAATCCGAGTTCTGTTTGCACCAAGGTTTCATATCACCAAGACTTGCAGTGTCCATCATTTGGGTGTTTCATAGTTGATTTTATTTTTTAATTAAACGGATACTTAACCATAAATTAACTTCTTCAAAGATCTAGAAATAATTTATCTTAATATTTTTATTTTAATAAGATATATCGGGCAAGTGTTGAAGTTGTTGTTGCAGGAATAGAGGGCGTTCACTTAAGAAATGGCACGACCAGATACTACAAATATTAGAGGAGGGCCCTATTAAAAGCCTCTTCAAACCTTCAAATTGACTAAAGTTGTATATATCTCCCTGTATAACCATATATAGAATGATAAATATTTTTTATATAACTGATGTAACATTTAATTTCTTAAATATTAAAAAAAATATATACATAATAAAGATTTTGAATAAATCAGTTACGACCACATACATATTTTATTATTATTCATTTATATTTGATTTTATATTTAGTGAATTTTTCTTAATGGTCCATATTCCATGTTTTTATGACTTAATCTTCGCTTGCTTCTCATGTTTCGTGAGTTGCTATGATATTTATTTTTAAGCTTACTGAATTTTGCAATTTTTTATACACAGCCATTTCACAAATTCTGTTTATTTTCAGAAATGCCGTTATACAATTAGCAACTAAAAAAATTTTTATTGACTATAGCTTCATTTTCTGATAAGTGCTCAAAATTTTATTTTTCATGTGCTACAACATCACATGTAATTTTAGTACCTGGTTATATTAAAGTAAAAAGGAGTGAACAAATTTTCACAGAAATTGCAGGAAAACATAAGATCACTTTAATACAAGTCAAATAAACATCCGTATTCTGAAAATAACAATGTCTGGATCTTTAAGATCTTTATCCCAACACTTAATAGAAAATAATAAAAATTAAAAATGTCCAGAGCGGATTTTGTAATTCTACAGCTCAAATACACTGTATTAAAAGATGATATAAGAATGATTGTTTCTTACAAACGTATTAATTTCTTCATCCAGTGTCCAGATGAAATATCATGGCTAAACTTGTCATGTCCGCGTTCGGCGTTACCGCGTATTCAAATCTTCTCATCTTGACATTTGACAGATAACAATTTACATCTTTCTCCCTACCTCTAAATCTATCTCATGTAGAAACTTACAGAAACAAACATCGACGTAAAGCTATGTCTCGTTTATTTTTAATTTTTATTATCGTCTATTAAGTGTTGGGATAAAGATCTTAAAGATTCAGACACATCTGTCAAAATGTGTTGGGATAAAGATCTTAAAGATTCAGACACATCTGTCAAAATATGTCAAGATGGGAAGATTTGAATACGCGGTAGCGCCGAACGCGATCATGACAAGTTTAGCCATGATATTTCATCTGGACGCTGTGGATGAAGAAATTGATACATTTGTAAGAAACAATCTTTCTTATATCATCTTTTAATACAGTGTATTTGAGTCGTAGAATTACAAAATCCGCTCTGGACATTTTAAATATTTATTATCGTCTATTAAGTGTTGGGATAAAGATCTTAAAGATCCAGACATTGTTATTTTCAGAATCGGGCCGAAAATGACAAAAACCTTACAACAAAATCGAGACATTTAAGATTCTATCGGGCAACTACAATACTCCTAATACATACAGCAATTTAAGAATAGGCTGGATAATCAAGTGATAACAGTGATATGGGCTTATCAGCTTAAGCTGCCTGCCCATTATCAACAATAATAAAATCTTTAAATAAAATAACTCTTTGTTTAACACCACTTTATTGAGTTTAAACCAACTAGTTTCATCACTGTTCCTCTTTCTAATGTTAACTTTAACAAAGAACTAACGGTAATTAAATCTATTGTAAAAAATAATGGTTATGAAAGTGCCCTAATTGATAGAATCCTCACGAAAAAATTACGACCAATTAATACTAAAAAATTTATTTATACTAACGTTCCTATCAATAATATCATTCTAAATAATCAAAACCACGGCTGGCATTGAATTTTATTTATTAATAATCTGTCATCATTGACTGTTCTAAAATTTCCACCTGAAATTAAAGCCGCTTTTTACACAAATAACAACTTAGGGAGACTTTTGATAAATTCTAAAGATAAAGCTAAGATAAGATAAAGAAAAGATAAAATAAGCTATTCAGGGATATATAAACTCAGGTGCAATGATTGATAGGAAAAACAGCTAGGAATATAAATACAAGAGTCATTGAACACAAAAAATTCTTAAATAGTGTAGGATATTCAGAATTCCCAATTCATTTAATAGAAAAAAAAAACACGCATTTGACCAATCTTCGGGTGTAGATGTACTTCATAGAAATGACACAGAAATACGTCTCAATAATTTAGAAGCCTTAGAAATAAAAAAATCATTAAAAATAAATTACTTAATAAACAATTAGATTTATCGCGTAGTCCAATTCTAGATTAAATCCCTTCCAATTAACTACACCCACCCATACCTGCTCTCTTTCACCCAACCCCACCACAGTTGACGTTCTATCTCTTTCTTTCCTTAATGCTTTCTTGATTGTTTATAATTTTGTTTTTGTTTAGTTAATACTGAACCCTGATGAAGACTCAGCTATGAGTTGGTTAAAGTGGTGTTAAACAAAGAGTTATTTTACTTAAAGATGTTATGTCTCACCACAATGTGTTTGCTTCGTGTGAAAAAAATAAAATAAAATAAGAATAATAACAAAATATTTTTCAAATTTTTGCAAGCTTTTAATCATTTTAATCATTCATAAATTACTCTGATATCTCTTATCTCTGTAACTGTTAACATTTCACCCGGAGTATAAAGAATATTTTTTATTCAAAATTGAATAAAGAAGATGCCTCAAAAGTTTTCCTACCAACTATGAGACACTCTGTATATTCAATACAAATATATAATAACATTCTGCACCACTTCTTTAAGGGGTACAACACCTCCTTGAAATTTTCAAAAAAAACATTTTTTGCTTTAACTTACAGCTTGTAGTTCTAAGAATAATTTGTGTCATCATACTTTCAAAAAATTCCAAAATCGGCTGAATTATAGCAATTTGAAGCACGCGTGATAGAATTGAATTGTCAAACGAATTGAATTATTCTTTCACGTTTTTCTCGAAACTCCCTTTTTCAGACTCTTGGAAATGATATCTCAGAAACAGAATCAGGCTGATTAAAATTTTCACAAAACAAATCATTCAAATTTTGCACAAGTCTTACGAATAAAATTATTTATTTATGAAAAAAATTATTTACGAAGTAGCATACGATTTTTTTGATTAGATGCGCCGTTTGCTTAATACGAATTCTTAATCTAGATTTTTTAGGAGAAAAATGAAAATTATTTTCAAATTGTTCCCTTTTGCATCGTAGACATATTACCTCATGTAACAAAAAATAATTAGCTTTTTCATTTCAGTCAAACCCTAAGGACGTGAGAATTTCCAAAAGCTGCACGCGTCAAGGACCTTTTCGGGACAGCTTATCGCGCCCCCATTCAAATAGTGTCGCAACTCAAAAAAATAAAAAATCAATTTTATTACACCATTAGTTTCACAATGCTTCAAAATCTTGTCTCAGAAAGTGTTATGAGCATATAGTTCAATTGTTGTCCCTAGAGGGCACTAGTATCATTGTAATGTTAACCAAAATTATAAACATACCAAACATAAACAGTGTCACGTAACGTAATGTATTTTTTTGAGCTGACACTGTTTGAACGGGGGTGCAATGTAAGTCCGCCATTTTGAAATTTTAAAAATAATTTGTTAATGAGAAATATTAAACAAAGTATGCCGTAAACAATAATAGTAAAAAGAATTTCATATGTGCAATAGTTACATACAAAAATGAATTTGAATGCACATATTTATTGATGTTTCAAGGTGTTAACCTTGTATTAACCTCTTAAACTGCAAAATTATCAGGGAATCGGTACCTAAGAATAGGTGCCCTCAGGTCTAATTAGATATTAATTGATTACACCTGATGACGAGAGGGACTGCTCTTTCCGAAACCGTATTAGTGACAAAATTACTCAATATGTGTGTATTAGAAAAGTTAAATTTAGTATAAATTAACTTAAAATACTTATTTTAATAAATTCAGTTTTGAACATAGTCATATTGCAAAACAAAGATCCATATTTGCAAAATTACACCTATGAGCTGGAAGTCTGAAATCCACAATAATGATAATTTTAAATGTCCGACCGTAACTTCCTATCCAATAGCTGATCTCATTTCGTTTTCAAAATTAGTATGATTTCGAAATTGATATATATAAAATAAAATTAAAATGTTGACTTTATGCTTTTTAATAAAATTCTGAATCTGAATTACATTTTTATTATTTAGATTTTTTCACCTAATTTTTGTTAAAAAATGACATAAATATATAATTAATTATACCCATTTTTTGGCAACACCTCATGTGCGACTTATGAAATGACACAAATTGTTCTTTACGGACGGATTGCCTAATTTTAAGAAGATTTTTTAATATTTCGGTCTAATGAAAATTTTAACAAATAAATGCACCCATTACTAACTATATTGTATATGTCATTAATCAAAATACATAATAATATCCGTCACCAACGCTACCAGATGGCTCATATAATAATGAGGTACAAGAAGCAAATAAGCATAATTGTCTATTTAATAATGTCCATCACAAACGTTATCAAGACGCTACACTACTCTAGATATTGCTGTTCTCACAGCCTTAACTGGAGGCCGAAATATATATAATAAAAGTATGTAATTTTTGATGGTTTATATACAACTAATCTCAATTTTAAATACCCCAAATTGTAATCTTTAAACTCCAATGTCTTTGAACTAAACTGCCTCACACAATGTAAGAAATTTCCTTTTATTTATGGTTTTTGTGTTTAATTTGTAGAACTCCATATTTATTTTTAGCGAAATTTAGAATAAATTAAATTTTAATAAATATTATTATTAAGTTCTACGGGTTAAGTATTTTTATGTGTTATAGCTGTTTCGGCTTGTAAGGCCATTATCAAACCTGTTTGATAATGGCCTTACAAGCCGAAATAGCTGTAACACATAAAAATACTTAACCCGTAGAACTTAATAATATTTATTAAAATTTAATTTATTTTAAATTTCGCTAAAAATAAGAAATTTCCATTATAAAAATTTTAAATTCCAAGTTAATTAAGTTGGTGAAAAGTCTTGAAAGTGTGTATTAAAATAGAAAACAAAAAAAGTGATATTAAAAAAGCAGTCTGCATGCATACAAGGTAACAAGAAAACCTGGTGTTATGGATTTGCACAGATACATATTTTGATCAAAATAATAATTACATATTTATTAAACCAGTACATATATATATATAACATACTATAAAACTACATACTTTAATGACCTTTTTCGGTTTTAAAGTGGATTATTTTGAATGGATGTTATAAATAGGCATTATTAAATATTTGACGCTATAATTAACATTGTGACTTGATTAGCCGATTAATCTTGCATATGTTAAGCTAATTAATAAAGTTAATAATTGATAATATATGTAAAATTTGTTAAACAAAGTATATATCTATCATATCATTGTATATGTAATAAATACACATAAGACTGAACGCAATGAAAATAGGTTTGTAGCCAATGAAAAATAAAATATTACAATTAGTTTCATCTTGTTCAAAAATACAATAAAAGTGTGACGAATAATAATACACCAGTATTATTGATTCAATTGTTGATAAGTCAATCTAACGATTAATAAATTGAACACAAGTATATTTGAGCACCAAAACTTTATTAATAAGCATTAAGCATAAACTAAACAAATTAGGCACAGTGAAGAGATTAAAAACATAAAAGAATGAATGTATTTAATAAAAATATTCATTGTCGTAAAGGTGTTTGTGTCTCACCGGAGTGGGGGTTCTTTTGCGATGTTTGGACTTCTTGGACTTTTTAGATTTTCTCACCTCCCCATTCTCCGAGCTCCAGGAGCTGAGGGAAGCGGGGGGTGAAGGGGTTCTCCTCCTTTCCCTTTCACCGCCACTCTCAGAATTCTAATAACACAAAAATGCGAATAATTAAAGAAGAATTAAAAAGTCACACATAATCAAATTATATATCTCTACACGCTTTGGTATCAGTCTCATAAAGTTAAAATTTAAGGCAGTTGTTGATCAACGGTATTTTTTACCAACTCAATATTTATAATGTTTTCTTGAGTTGCATGAACCAGGGTCATATGGTAAATACCAGTGGCGTGCAGCACATACAAGCAAAAAAGCTGTGCATTAGTAAGGAGGAAACAAATATTAATTAAATAATCCTCATCTTAAGAAAACTCAATTTAAAATTCTAGCCGTAGTTCGTCCAATGGCTGGATGTTTTATTTCTGACGTTTCTGTATCCAACTTCATGTCAATTCATAATTTATCTCACTTGTTTGCGCCCAACAAATTTGTTAAAAAAAAAAAGTCCCGAACTGTGTACTTTGCTCATCTCTATGTCTGCGAGTTGTTTGTACTAGACAAGTAAATTTTTAAATTTTTTAACTTAACTTTCTCGTTTGACATGAACCTTTGAACTGTGAACCGCCAAGCCATTTTTTCATGTTCAAAAACAAAAAGAAATTGTGATTGTCTATCCCTCCCTTCATCAAAGAGTCGATGAAGATGATGCTATCTGAATCCCAAAAAATGGTCTGATCCTGACCTTTCCGGCCGATAAAACCGTTTCCGGCTTATTTTCAAGATAGTATTGAGCACTATTTTCAATGTTCTTTCATTTCTGGTATATAGTGATGGATCCATGCTTTGCCGAGAGTCACAAAATGTTTGAAACAGAAACTCTTTCGAATTGCAGTTATATATATCCAAACAGTGCTTTGTTGTTGACTTTTCGTTTCCGTTTTTATTCCACTGTGAGTGAACGCGGCACCCATCTTGCTGATAGGTTTCTCATTTTTGTGTAGGATATTTTGTAAGCATTCAATTGAGATGTTTGTAATGTTAGCAATCTCTCTGATTTTTACCCGGCAGTCTGCTAATACAATATTATAGATTTTGTTGACTATATCCTCAATAGTCATCTCAATCGGACGCCCCTTAGGTCACGCTTGAATTCATTAAACCAATATCTAATCAAACATTGAAAGTGCATGATCCCTATAAACGGCATGCAACTTCACATTGATTTCCAACAAGTATTCCCATCCAAAAAAAGGAACCAAATCTGATATTGCTTTTTCTCTATGTTTGTAAACAAACACAAACTTGTCTACTTTCAACAGCAATGAAAACAAAATAACTCAATAAATCTGTCTGAAATGTTGACACATTGTTCAAAAGATGGTGATTTTGCATCAGTGGTGCCAACAGTCTTTAAACAAGGGTCGTCATATATCGCCCGTATGAAAAAATAAGAAAGTACACACATAAATTTATCATAACAAATCAAAAATACATTCTAATAACTAATCAATCGCTGAACTGGTGAAATAATGTGTGCTCGATAGAAAACTTACCAAAGGCGAACGAGAACGCGATTTCTTCTTATTTTTCTTGTTCTTTTTAGATTTTTTTGACCGTGAATGATAATGAGTGCAGCTTTCCTCCATTTCATGCTGATATTCCTGAAAAAATATTGTATAGAATGTTACTATCAACAGAAGATGCATACATAAATTAGACTGTGCGAAATCCTAAATTTACACGTATGAAAATCTTATAAAATCAGGTAAAGACTAATAATAAAATCTCACAAAATTAGAAAAAAACAAACTGAGAATTATTAAAATTACAGATCCGATTCCTAGTGAAGTTACAATTAATCTTTGTGATTTACTCAAGCCTGGGTGTTTTGTGATGTTTGTTTATAATGAAGAAATAATTTTACATAAACTTTGATAAAAATACTGCAATAAAATAAATTATTTCATCATTGTACAAATGTACAAATTGTAATATGCCAGTCTTACTTTGAATATTCTTATTCGATCGTCTTCATTACTAATGGCTTCAAATTCTTTAGTGGTGAAGTCCAATAATGGTTTGGCTTCTTCCCAACTGAGTAATGGGTCTATATTGGCTTCTCTTAAACCCCACTTGAATGCAGATTCTAGCTTTTTGATTGCCCGGTTTTCTTCCTTCATGCGTTCTCGCTCTCGAGATTCAGCCTTAAAATTATAGAAACATATATGTATGTACATGAAATTTGGATAATAGTTGCATTTGAACTGAAAAGTTCACTTCAATTTCATAATCAATAGATAATTTCTTATGTAATTTGGTAACTAGCGACTAAATTTTAACATCACTTTCTTTATTTGTAAATTTTTCATGCTTTTGTAATGGAATTTGGTTTAAAATAACAAATTTATTAAACACATGTACGAATTTACCAAAATAAAATTATATAATATCAGTTAAAATACCTTTTCTAAAAGAGAATTATAAGTCAATTTCACATTTCCAGCATCCAGTGATGCTGATTTGCTGTCTTCGCATACAATGGTTGCGAAATCCTCAAATGATGTCTCTGTTGTGACATCAAATGACTTTTCCTTCAAAATTTCTTTTATAATTTTTTTTTCATCATGGAATCGGGCTTTCAAATCTTCCACATAAAATTTGAACAAGTCCAAAGGTGTAGAACCGCTTTGACCTAAAAGAAATTATAGATTAGTAAAGGGAAAAGAAAGGTATCCCAATTATAATAATTTCATTGTCTGTCTGTTCGTCTGTTTGTTCCCGCAACATCTGTAATTTTCACTCAAATTCACGGTTAAAAAAAAGAAATTAAACGGCTAGAGATGGGGCTTGAACCCCGGGCGAGCAAATTCGAATGCGGAGACCTATGGAAGTTGCCATCATCGCATGTGCGGGACCCTTAACCTTTAACTGGTGACCTGGAGTTAGTAGTGCATATTTGGTGACGTGACGTTTAAGAGACGTGAGAAGAAAATAGAAAATAGAAAGCGGTAAATATAAAATAGGAAAAGAACGTAAAAAGTGGTTCACAGAAAAGAAATTTTAATTCAACCATGTAATAAAATATATATTAATACAAAGAGTAAGTATAGAACACAACAAACAAGTTATTCCACAAAATCAGTATTTATTTGAGTATGGCACTTTTCTAAAAAAAATAGGAACAAACATAAAATGGACTCTCTAGCACTGAAATATGAACTTTATAACTTTCTTAACATTTTTTTTAGATTATTTAGATACTAATCAACAAAACATAGTTGGTAAACTTATCCTAAGATACAAAAAAAAAACTACAAATATCAAACATTGCTTACTAGAAATGGTTAAGTACACAGACATTGCATATTTGCTTACAGTAGTTTAGGCACATAGGTTTATCACAGTAAGTAGAAAAGAACCTAATGTGACATTTTAGTCGGCTAGGACAAATGACACCAGTTCTTTTAATCCCAGGACAGATTTGAGCCGTGGCACAAGCCGGTCGAGGTGGTAATTCATCACTACCAATGATTCTCTCTATAGTCGGGCGCCGTTCATGGGGTAGCCTCTCATTATTAACCCGAAGTTTCAATTAGGTAGAACTAAATATCTGGCTAATGATAATAAAAAGTTACCACTAGTTATCTTTTTAGTATTGTCACAATCATTGTATGGGACATAAGAATTTATTCCTGAAATATCAACTAAATGATAAAATATGGCCATAGACCAACGGTCTCAATATATGTCTTAGGTACGAGTTTTTGATTAGTGTGAGTAACAATCATAGAAATTATTTCGTCAGTAAACAATAATGACTATAGTTCTCCATAAGACGTAAAAGTCTTCGATCCTGGCTGACATTTTTGTTCTGACGGGTTTTGGCTGACATACGAACTATATTGTGTAACAGAGTCCTGGCAGTTCTTGAAGGTGGTTGCGAGGACCATCTGAATCTATTGCGTCCCAAGTTAGCGCTAGGCTCGTGGCTTACACAATCATTTTGTTGCTGTGTTTCTGTGGCACTTTCCAAGAACGGCCCACCACTGCTGCTTATGTCTCCTGTAGCTTGTACCTCAAGGTCTATTTTGGATGATCTCTCTATACCATCAGGACACTGTTGTTCGATAGCTTGCAGTTCTGCTCAGATTCTGTATCATGCTCGCTTTCTAAAATGAAGTCAGGGTCGCCTATATCGTCGTCAAAATTACTGCACTCATCACCACTCTCTGTTAACAAATCGTGTAATGTATCTCGCTTACTAAGAACCTTTCCTCTTTTGACAGAGCGTGGTTGTACATCATCAGACATTCTATAAAAAAAATCAATTCATTACTACCGCTGTGACGTTTCTTAGACACTATGAAGTTATGTACACCAACTGTGAGGTGACGAACAACAGACACATAAGTAAAATACACATTAGCACTGACGTGATGTCTGTGAGACGGCGGGAGCTTCACATAGGTAACACGGGCGTCACTGCATGGGTGCGCTTACGACTGAACGAAAGTGCGGGGTAAATGCGGAAGGTACCAAGGCACGAGGGGAGAAGCGACGAAAACAGGGGAAGAACTATCATAAAAACGAAACGTGATGTCTGAGAGACGTACAGGTCACCAGTTAAGGGTTAAAAAATACACTACACGTGGTGGAAGTTAGCAAAGACGCAAACACAATATATTTTCTTTAGGTACACTTACTGCTTATAAACATTTTCTCCGCAGTCGATGGCATCTACTGCATGGTTTAGTGGTAGGATGTCCGGCTCCCACCCAGGGGACTCGGGTTTGATTCGAAATTTTTTTTCTCATTTTTTAAAATTTTATTTTGATATCTATTTTATTTAAAATATTAATTATTTAATTATGTTGTCCCATTAGTTTTATGTACGCACAGTTTTAGAATCCCCAGGGTTTAAAATAGTAGTTGTCATTAACTGCCACGGAAAAAGGTGTTTGATAAAAGTCGATATTACTATTTCATGGATGTCGGCTATAAATAAGTAAATATTCTCCAGGAACCGGCATGTAAAAGTAACGTCATTTTTGACTGGTTAAAACTAGTGTTTATTAATTTGGAAATTACGCATTCGATTCGATACACATTTGATTTGTATAATAGCAAAGTAATCTCTATATAAAAAAATTATACCTAACATTGCAGAAAATCGAAGGTCGGCTGAAATAATAGGATACAGTTCCACCCAAAGTGACATTGAAGTCAATTTTCCTTCTTCGTGTAACCCATCTAAAAGTGCCTGAAAATTTAAATATTTTTTTATTTATTTAAATAAATTGTACATAATGGTGTTAATTACATATTATATATTTGAATAGAATATTAATAAGACCTTCTAATACAAGAACATCACCGTTATTGTATTAGAAGGTCCTAACTGGAATGATTTAGCGAATGCAGATGTAAATTAATTGAAGTGCTGGTTTGACACTAACCTTTCATCACTAAACATGGAAAAAAACTTATGTTATTCCCTTTTCTATAAATAAGACAAAAATAGATACCCGAAATTATTATCCATGGTAATAAATGTAATATGATTGATTGTAGCCAAACATGCTCAATACTTAAGACAACTGACAAACTTAAATATTTAAGTGTATATATAGATCAAAATTTAAATTGGAAATTTCATATCTGCGAACTAGTCAAATGACTAAGAAAATGTATTTATGTATTCATTAGAGTAAGAAATGTTCTGAAAACTAACACATAACTGCAATATGGTATTATTGGTTGGGGAGGGTCATTGCGATCACAATAAATCCCATAAGGATAATCCAAAGATTAATTATTAAAATTATTTTGGAGTCTCTAATTCTTATTCTTTACTCTTTTTGACAGCTTATTCAAAGATTTTCGATATACAGTAAAACCCCGATGATTCGAAATTCGCCATAATTCAAAATTTTTAAAACTTTTAAGTCCCAAAATGTGAATTTCATAGTAGATTAACCCAAATTATTTGTAAACCCCGGTAATTCGTAATTCGAAATATTTTTTAACCCCTTGTGCCATAAATCAATACATTTTGGTTCGCAGAATTCTATTTTTTTTTTAAATTTGACAAAATTGAAAAAATATTTCGATTTTTATCGCAATCTTTGTATTAGCCTAATAAATATTGCATGTTCGAAATAATTTTTTGAAATATGAAAAACAGACTTTTTCACAAAATTAATGCAGTAAAACCTCGTTAATTTGAAATAACTCATTCGTTAGTAGAGGAGTACCTTATTAAAAGGGTGTATTGAAAGTAAATACAAAGAACGCAACATTTCTTAACGAGTTAACGGTTATTACTCACAAATTAATTAACAAACATTACAAAAATAATCAAACATTACAAATTACTTACCAGAAAGTTGTCCCTATTTTTCCTTTGACCTCTCTTGTTTCGTTTTTTTGTTTGTTCCTTGTCTGCTAGGTACTCCGCTTCCAAACTTCTGATATGTTGCTCAAAAACAATCAAAGCATCTTCTTTATCCATTCCTAAGAGGTTAACATCATTTTTGAAGGCAGAATTTTCTAAAAGCATGACTTGAGCCTCACTCCAAGTTGAACCGTAACTAATTTCAGCCATGTTATCTAGAACTTGACCCAACATCTTCATATTTCTCTTCTTCAACACCTTGGCTTCCTCCTTTTCTCTCTTGGCTATTGTGAATAGGCAATCTTCATAGATGTCTCTGCGGTCAGGATCTGGTACGCAGCGCCAAACCTTTTCAGAGATAATAAAAATAAATTATCAAGATCAGAAACAAGATTACATTTTGGAAATTTAAGGTATTCTCTGTATATTTTATGAAAGCTAAGTAGTACTTAGTAATAAATGTGTTATTTTTTATGTAAATATTGCGAGAGATTTTTTTTATTAGAGACACTAATAGAATAATTGGTACATGATTCATAAACAATAATACATTATTAATTGAGACTCTACCCATTATCCCAATTACAAGTGTCTTCGACCTGCTCTAGCATTAACATGCGAGTATGTATACATTTTAGAGTATTAATTTAATGTGGACATGTAAAAATATGTAACTAAATAATTAGTTAATGTGTTCCATGGTTTTGGGTTGTCGTCAAGAAAATGGATGTTATGTAGGAGCAACATTTTGAATGATAGGGTGTCTGATAATAATGATAGGGTGTCTGCAAGAATATCAACATCAACATTACAGTTAGCACAGTATGTATTGTAAGTATGACACATTCTTGTGGTGGAAATAATTAATAACCAACATTATTAGAGTGCTGGCTAATTCTAAATAAATCTGGGTTTCTTGTACAGGGTTGAACATTTTTGTGTCAGATAAAGAAAGAGAATCAATAACTCCACTGAGGACCTTGTGTAGCACACAATAATATACATTTTGCCATTTGAATTTATAGTGGAAAATGAAATACTTCATTGAAGTAAGTACCTACGTACAACTGTAGGCATTTCAATTTTAATTTATGTATGAATTACTAATCTGGTAGAAAAGAAGTTCTGAAGAATATTTACAAAAATAAAAAAAAACAATTTTCATTTAAAATAATATAAAACTGTAAATTTTTTAAACCGGTAAACATGCATAGCAAAACTGTGTACGTATATATAATTTTGTCTGCTAGTTCAAACTAAAATATATTCGAAATATATACATATTTCGAATAAAAACGCTTTTATAAAAAATGATTGAAAAGGATAAAAAATATTTTTTTAACAATTCCATTACTAAGAGCGATCACAATACTCCTTTTACACAGTGGAAACATTCCATGCTATACCATGTAAAAAAGTATACTAAAATAAAAAATAATGGTGGATAGGTTATACCTATATAAATAAATTCAGGATATCAAAAAGTAATATTCATTATTGTTTATTGTGTCTTAATTTTATTTTAAATAATTACTTTGTAAAAATTGTAAAAAAGTTATTCACTATCACTATCAGGCAATAAACGAATCCATTTACGCACATTTGGTACGACATCTCTATCTTCACTCGAGATATTCTGAGCCTGTGGAATATTTCTTTTCAAATATTTGGATTTACTGGATTTTTAAAGTTAATTTACTGAGCGGAATATCAAGAAAACACGCCACCACACGCGGATCACGGTAGGCATCTGCGATGTCCAACCGAATCCATATGGATTCCCTTGGACATCGGCATACCGCTCACAGTACATGCAAAGGATGTAGCACTGAGTTATTTCGAAACCATGTAAAAAGGTAGTCCTAAGAGCGATCACAGTATGTACGGGGTGCTTTCTTCATGTTCACGCAAAGAAAAAATAATATTAGGTCCTTACATATGAAATTGGCGTTTTGCCGTACTGGCAAATTTGATCTCAAATATCTTCTCTTTGGTTAGGAATTCCAAATCCAAATTTATACAGCTATTTACTCATGTATTTGTGTTTTGAAAATTATAATTCATTTGTTTTTTCCTCAATTGTTTATTTCTTTGCGTCACTCAGTTTACAAAATGAAAAACTTGAAATATCGCGTTATTTACGAGTACGAGTTCCACCGTGGCACCAGTGCTGCAGAAACGGCTCAAAGGATTAATGATGTATATGACGACGTGCCGCAAAAGAAAACACAGTGCGTTTTTGGTTCCAACGTTTTCGTTCTGGAAATTTCGACCTGCAGAACAAGCCCCGTGGACGGCCGGAGACCAAAGTTGATAATGAAGAATTGAAGGCTATTGTGGAAGCGGATCCATCGCAAACCACATCCGAGTTAGCTGCAGGCTGCGGTGTTAGTGATAAAACTGTTTAAATCCACTTGAAGCAAATTGGTAAGGTGAAAAAGCTTGAAAGGTGGGTACCTCACGAATTGAGTGAAGCAAATCAACAAACGCGCGTTGACTGCTGCGTTGCATTACTCAACCGGCACAATAATGAAGGGATTTTAAATCAAATCATTACCTGTGATGAAAAGTGGATCCTGTACGATAATCGGAAGCGCTCATCGCAATGGATGAACCCTACCGAACCAGCCAAACCATGCCCCAAGCGAAAGTTGACTCCAAAAAAGTTATTTGTGAGCGTTTGGTGGACTAGTGCTGGTGTCATTCACTACAGCTTTCTTAAATCTGGCCAGACGATTACGGCAGATGTCTATTGTCAGCAACTGCAAACCATGATGGAAAAGCTAGCTGCTAAACAACCGAGGCTGGTTAATCGCTCTAGGCCACTGCTGCTTCATGATAACGCTAGACCACACACTGCACAACAGACGGCTACCAAATTAGAGGAGCTTCAATTGGAATGTCTAAGACATCCACCGTACTCTCCGGACCTTGCCCCAACAGATTACCATTTTTTTCGAAATTTGGATAACTTCTTGCAAAGGAAAAAATTCAACTCCGATGGGGCAGTCCAAACCGCCTTCAAAGATTTTATTGATTCCCGTCCGAATGGTTTTTTTAGAAAAGGGATCGATGAACTACCTATGAGATGGCAAAAGTGCATAGATACCAATGGTACATACTTTGATTAAATAAATATATTATAATAAAAAAAAATCGGCTTTATGTTCCTCCCATACTAAACGCCAATTTCATATGTAAGGACCTAATACATTAAGGCGATCGTCTAGCAGAATGAGCAATTTTCATCATTTTTTCTCATATCTTCTCTTGAGTTTTTTATCACATTTTTGTAGGGAAATATCACATTTTAAAATTTATTCATCAGGTTAAATATATTTTAAATACGACCTATCTTATTAAAATATCACAAACTAAATTATATAATTGATTGATACATTACCAAACCTTCGATGTTTTAAAAATGAAGAAAATTGCTCCACTTTGTGGGCCTTTTATGACTGAACGGCCTGTTAAGATGTATTTTTTATTCAATAATATTATAAAGTAAGCAATTATCTTCAATTTATTACAATTATAGCAAAATCTGTTAGTTTGTTTACTTGCAATTTATGTTTTTAAAAATACTGTTTTTTAAAAATATTTTATTTTTTGTGGGTTTTTTTCAACTCTTTATACATGGTTGACAACTTTTTTACTTCAATAGTCAGAAGAATAGATATTATAATTTTATAATAAAAACAAAAAAAATCAACATCTTTGTCGATATTCCTGATTTTAGATATTTAATCAAGACGCAACGTATTTATGACACAATACGCAGTGCCTTGATTAAATAGCTAATAACTGAAATTGATAATAATTTTTTGATTTTTTTTGTATTAATTTTAAAATAATAATGTCTAATCCTTTAATTTGTTAAAGAAAAAAAGTTATAAACCATCTATTAAGCGCCCTTGAGGTGAGTATTTCGCGAAAACGGCGCTATACAAATTATCCAATTATTATTATTATTATAAAGGATTGAAAAAAACACACTAAAAATAAAAATAATTTATAAAACAGTGTTTTTTAAAACATAAATTACATGTAAACGTACTAACAGATTTTGCAATAATTATAACAAATTTAAGATAAACGTTTATTTTGTAATATTATTGAATAAAAAAGACATCTCAGCAGGCCGTTCAGTCATAAAAGGCCCACAAAGTGGAGCAATTTTCTTCATTTTTAAAACATCGAAGGTTTTGTAATTTATTAATAAACTATATAATTTAGTTTGTGAAATTTTAACAAAAAATTCGTATTTAAAATAAACGTAATCTGATGAATAAATTTTAAAATGAGATATTTCCATACAAAAATGTGATAAAAAACGCAAGAGAAGATATGAGAAAAAATTGTGAAATTTGCTCACTCTGCTTGACGATCGCCTTAGTAGTAAAATTGTTTTTAAAACTCCAAGTTATACTCATTCTTTGGATTTTATTGTCATACGCATATACTGTGGTCACTCTTAGTGCTGTGGCTGTTAACTAAATATATTTTCTTCTTTTTATCCATTTTTCATACATATTTTATAAAAGTGTGTTTTTATTATTATTTTTAAATAAAATATTATTTTCTATTTTTTAGAATTCGTAATGTTAAACCATGTAATCAACCTAACTTCAAAACCCAAATGTCACTTTTAAAATAATGCATCCAATTTAGATATTTATTTTGAATAAACTGATTTTGTAAAATTTATGAATGATTATTTTGTGTTCCGTCTCGACGCCTGGAATCCATTATGAGAACAGCCTGCTGTTTCGGCACTTATTCACGCGTTCCTACCCCCTCTGATTCCCTGTTTGCGACAATTTACTCCCGCTGGTATCCCTGTTTCCGGTTGCGTCGCGCAACGGTTTTTTCTTTCATATGACGTCGCTGCTTCGCGCCATTTGCACGCGTTTAGACACGCCAACTTTTGTTGTGATTTTTTTTGTGTTTCTATTGCAATCTACCCCCTTAATTTTGATCCCTAGTTAACAAACATTAGACTATACAAATTTTTAACATAGTGCGACAGGACGTTGATATTTTAGTGTAAATCCCGTGAATTTCGTCAAACGTCAAATTTGTTAACAAGATGGCGGACGAGCAAGCTCGTTCGCCGGTATCCTCGAATGACGGATCTTCTTTCGAAGAACCGAGTCGAAAGAGACGCCGCGTAGCATACGACCCGCGTGTAGACCACCTGCTAAAACAGGTGACTGCTCTGACGGAGGCCTTGTTAGCAGGCGGCGCGGCTCCCGCATCAACAACGCCGCCAACGCCGGAAGCCGCGAGCGAGCCCAGCGTGGAGGACGCGAATGCGTCCGTTATTCAGCCGCCGCCGAGCCTCAGAAGGGCGAAGAATACGCTGGAGTTCGGCAAGCTCAGCACGGTCGTGAAGGAGCCGCCAGTACCGAGAGCGAACCCGAAGCGGATCTAACAGACCTCGAAGTTGCAACACTTCGATTCCGACGAGTGGTCAGGCGTTCGCTATGCGGAAACGCAGAGAACCTACGCGGCGACTCCCACATCTGTGGAATTGTCGGTGAACGACGACTTGAGAAGGATCGATAACGCGCCGACCCATACTGGCTTGCTGAAAAGATCGCTCGCCGCGCTTTCAAACGCCTTGCTCGCCCAGAGGGAGACCCTGAGATACGGGATGCAATTGCTGGTGAATTGGATCTCTTCGAGCGGATTCAGTCGATGTTCACCAGCGATGCTCCGTACAATAAGGTTTCGGACGACATCCTGCAGATTGTGTGCGGCAGACGGGCAGAGTGTATACTGAACCGGCGAAAGGCCATATTGGAGGGCTTCAAAGACCCTTTCGTGCGAGAAGGTGCGGCCAAAATCCCTCCAAGCTCGGGATACTTGTTCAATAGGGAAGAGCTATCGGCGTATATCCTAAAGAACGGGGGGCCAGGAGAAGGTGATGGTCTCGCCCGCAACCCGAAACCTGGCCCAACCGTCAACATCTCAGCCCCAGCCGTCAACTTCTCGTCGAGCTCCGAACCAGGGATACCTCCAGTCCCGTAAGCCCTTTCTGACGGAGCCGAGGCACAGGGAACCCGAACAGGAGACCTAACCGGAAGGCAGACCACGGCCGAAAACCCGCTGGTGACCGTAGCCGCAGAGGTAGAAGATGACGCGAGGCTGAACAACCAGTTCTGGGGAGGACGCTTGAGGAGGTTCCAAGGCACGTGGAAGGAGTTCGGGGCACCACCCATAGTGCTGAGAATCCTCAAGGGCGCGAGAATCCCCTTTGTGGCCAAACCTCCGTTAGTCTTCCCCACCAGGCAGCTGTTGAGCAGCTTCAGCACGAAGGAGTCTCGAGACATGTCGAGTCACATTCAGGCCCTGAAGATGTCAGGCGTGCTGGAAAGAGCAGATCATTCTCCGAGCTTCATCTCAAATCTGTTTCTAACTCCGAAGTCGGACAACTCCCTAAGGCCGATATTCAACCTGAAGGCGTTGAATGCCTTTGTGGAGGCGAAACCCTTCAAGCTGTTCAACCACTTTCGGGTCCCAGACTTCCTCCAGCCCAAAGATTGGTTGGTGAAGATCGACCTAACCCAGGCATACTTTCACCTACCAATAGCGGAATCGCACCGAAAGTTCCTGAGACTGTACTACCAAGGGGAACTTCTCCAGATGACCTGCCTGCCCTTTGGCCTGTCATCAGCCCCGAGAATGTTCGCAACGCTGTCAAACTGGCTAGCGGGACTCTTGCGGAAGAGAGGAATAAGGACCGTAGTCTACCTGGACAACTTCCTTCTGGCCAATCAGTCAAGGGACCTGCTAGCGACCCAGGCAGTAGAGACGGTCAATCTGTTCCAGCATCTGGGTTGGTGCATCAACCGCGACAAGTGTGTCCTTATACCTACCCAAAAGCTGGAGTTTCTGGGCATAACTTGGGACACCGAAGCCAACCAGAAATCCCTCTCGGACCGCAAGTGCTCTGGCCTTCGCCAAGTACTGCGCCGCCCGATCGAGACCGGCAGTTGCTCCCCCAAGCAGGTTCTAGGCCTCTGGGGAAGCCAACCAGAAATCCCTCTCGGACCGCAAGTGCTCTGGCCTTCGCCAAGTACTGCGCCGCCCGATCGAGGCCGGCAGTTGCTCCCCCAAGCAGGTTCTAGGCCTCTTGGGGAGACTCAACTTCGCAAACTTCGCCCCCCCTCGGGGTCGTTTGCATTGCCGAAGACTGCAGAGATTCAGCCGCCAGCTGCAGAGGCACGAGCCATCCAGACAAGTGGAGCTTCCTGCCGCGGTTCGGCAAGACCTAGAGTGGTGGTTGGAGGCCGTAGGGGAGTCCTGCCCAATACACGAAGCCCCCTTCTCCCACATCCTGACTACAGACGCAGCGGACGCAGGTTGGGGCGGCCAGGTGGACGACAAGACGATATCAGGCCAGTGGTCCCCAGAGCAGATGCGGTGGCATTCCAACCAGAAAGAAGCCTTCGCTGTTTACGCAGTGATCAGGGATCACGCTTACCTGCTAAGAGGAACGAAGACCCTACTGCAGACAGACAACAAGACAGTAGTGACTTACATCAACAAGGAGGGGGGGACAAGATCAGTGGGCCTTCTGAAGATAACTCGAGACCTCCTAGAGTTTATCGACCGGCAGGAAATATCTCTGACAGCGCAGTACATTCCAGGGAGATATAACGGGATTGCGGACCGACTCTCTCGGGGGACACCACTCCCGGAATGGCACCTCCTGGAACCAGCGACAGAGGAAATATTCCGAATATGGGGACGTCCTCAGATCGACCTCTTCGCATCGGCCACCGCCCATGTGGTGCCAAACTACGTGTCGCTAGACTCAACCGATTGCTCGGCCTCCTATCTCAACGCATTCAGTCAGCATTGGGATTACGAGCTGGCCTGGGTATTTCCGCCTCCGAATCTCGTCCCAAGAGTACTGGCGCACTTGAACCTGGCAAGAGGCACCTTTCTCCTAGTTGTGCCAAGATGGGAGAAGACATTCTGGAGGGCCGATCTCAAACAACGAGCAAAGGGAGGGCCAATAAGCGTAAGAGATCTGAAGAGCGTCCTGATCGATACGTCGACAGGGTTTCCCCCACCGAGGGTGTCGGACCTCCAACTGGAAGTTTGGAGAATAGCAGTGGGTGGGAACAGGCTATAGCGGATTGGAGCCAGGATGAACAGCAGCTGTTCAGATCTGGCTGGAGAGGCTCAACGCTGAACACCTACAAGCCGGCCTGGGATAGGTGGCAGCGATGGTGTACCACGCATTCTGTCCAACCTCATAACCCTCCCCCTGCAACTGTGGCAAGATATCTGGCCAACCTGTTCATCCACGAAGGGCTAGCCCCTCGAACAATATTGGTCCACAAATCGGCAATCGTATCCTTCTATGGCCCAGCTCTTGATGCAGATAAGATTAGCTCGAACTTCCTCGTCAGGCACGTCCTTAAAGCCATCTCGGTTTCTGGTGGATGCACTGAGAGTCTCCCGATCTGGAACCCCCGAGTAGTGGGGGAGTGGCTACGTGAAAACCCGCCAAGGAACAGCCGGTATGACGTGTCAAGGAGGACGGCCATACTACTCATCATGGCATCTGGGCGAAGAGTCCAAGACCTGACACTTCTCAGAGTCACCCCGGACCGATTGATCGACAAAGGAGACTCCACCACGCTATGGCCAGCCTTTGGAGCGAAGACTGACACGGCAAGACACAATCGGGATGGAGGTTGAGCGCATCGGATGAAAGGAACATCAACCCCTTGTTTTGGATCCGAAAGCTGGTCTCACTCTCACAGCCGAGACGAAAGCCGGACATGAAAGAACTATTTGTGGCGACGGCAGGTGAAGTAAAGCCAGCTTCACGGACAATGATAGGTGGTTGGATCAAGTCAATCCTAAGATAGGCTGGAGTGGAAGCAACGCCAGGAAGTGTTCGTTCTGCTGTGGCTTCGTTGAATTGGCTGGAAAACTACCCGATAGAGGAGATCTTGTCAAGGGGAAACTGGCAGAGTGAAATCACCTTCCAAAAATTCTACCAAAGAGAGATAGTAGATAAGCCCAAGCAACAATGCCCCCAGAGCTCATTAGCGCCTCTCTTTACGCCAATATAGGCAGTCACATATAACGTCGAACCACTAGGTCACCAGGTGATAACAAACAGATCTCTCATAATTGATTCCAGGCGTCGAGACGGAACACAAAATAAAAGAATTTTACCTTCCATTAAAATTCCTATTTTGTTTCCCTCGACGCCTGGAATCCAGGTAATCCCTACCTGGTGCATTATGAGTCATATGAAAGAAAAAACCGTTGCGCGACGCAACCGGAAACAGGGATACCAGCGGGAGTAAATTGTCGCAAACAGGGAATCAGAGGGGGTAGGAACGCGTGAATAAGTGCCGAAACAGCAGGCTGTTCTCATAATGGATTCCAGGCGTCGAGGGAAACAAAATAGGAATTTTAATGGAAGGTAAAATTCTTTTATTA